>JAJOZX010006099.1:0-280565 GCA_023014485.1 Bathynomus jamesi
CCCTGTATATATATATATATATTATATATATATATATGGGTTGAATTTCCTACTTAAACACGTAAAATGAATGAATAATGCAAACCCACAATGAAAAAAGCATAAATTTATTCCAAGGCCTTTTGTGTATTCGGCAATACTCAGCAACTCACAAAATGGGGCCTAGGCAATAAGCTGAATGCCTAGACAATAAGCTGAAAGCTAAGAATGCATATAATCATAAGTATAATATCTATTTGTATATCTATAATAATAATAATAATAAATACAACCTAACCTAACATAAATTAACATAACATAAGCTAAACATTGAAAGTAACCATTGTAACTAATGCTATATGCATTCTTAGATTTTCAGCTTATTGGCTAGGCCAGTGATGGCGAACCTATGGCACGCCTGCCCATTTGGGCACGCGATAAAATTTGCCTGGCACGCCTAAGCATAGAAATTGTTACCCAAAAAAATGAGTATAAAAATAAACTTAATGTTTATAATTTGGTATAAAATATATAAACTTTGGTGGGCACGAGAATTTTTTTTTATGGTTTACATGGTTTTTTGGGGCACGCGACTGTAAAAAGGTTCGCCACCAAAATACATAAAACCCATAAAAAATATTATTATCTGGTTTTAACTGCAATATTCTTTCCATTAACCAGTTTCTAAAACCTTATCTGAGGGCTACTCGCGGGTACACCGAAGTGGCTTCTCGGGCACAGATGTGCCCGCGTGCACAGGTTTGAACACCCCTGGCCTAGGCATTATCTTAATGCCTGATTTTGCTTATTGCCCTAACATATATATATATATATATATATAGCGTTGATTAACCTTAGTTTGCTTCCCCCCGAATTGTTCATTCTGACGAAGGTCAAACTTGTCATTCCACCTTAGACCTACAGTTTAATGTGGAATTCGAACCACGCCCCACCACGGGTGATCAGAAATTACAAAGTCCTCGCCCAGACTCGATCTCACAACCTCCTGATCAGCAGCCCAACGTCTTAAACCACTTAGGCTACCCAGGCTACCCATTTATCTACCAACCAATTTTATTGTGTGGAAGATGAACAGCTGGGTTTTGCTGCTCGCCGCCTGCCGTCACCGAGTTTTGATCCCGGAGCCGATAAATTCAGAGTCAGCGATGCTAACCACACTGCACCACCGAGGCGCATATATATATATATATATATATATATATATATATATATATATAATGATTGGGGTTGTTTAACCTCCTTCGCAACATCTAGGTTCTAAGGTCATATGAAGGAGGGGACCTACAGCTTTACGTGGGGTCCGAACCACGGGTCGCTACATAATCTGGACATGGAGGACGGTCTCCCATCCAACTACTACCCAGACTCAATGTCGCATAACTCGCTGATCAACGGGAAGCGGTGTTACGACATTGGCTACGACGTAGCCTATATATATATATATATATATATATATGCACTAAAATCACAGAATAACACG
Organism: Bathynomus jamesi; assembly: GCA_023014485.1. Lineage (NCBI taxonomy): Eukaryota > Metazoa > Arthropoda > Malacostraca > Isopoda > Cirolanidae > Bathynomus > Bathynomus jamesi. The sequence continues at coordinate 1,481 of JAJOZX010006099.1, forward strand.
TGATCTTATTAATAAGCAAACAACCACAGGGAAAAGGAAACACGAAGTCCGAGCGCTTTCGTGATATATTCACATTATCAAGGAACAACAGAAAATAGACGGAGAATACAAAGTAAATGAGTTAAATAGACAAGCAAAAAATTCACAATCGGCACCTCAAATTAAAGGCCTTAAAGCCCTCTAAAGATTTTTTCAATTGATAACATAATCTGTAGCCTGCTAAATTACTAAATATAAAAGAAGTATATAGATGAAATTAGACAAAAAAACCAATACAGAGAACAAAAATTATTATAATGGTTATTAACGCTAATATTTAATTAAAGCAGGCAATTAAGTGGCAAGAATTTAATGAAAACAAATAGATAACATAGATAACAAATAGATAACATAATCTGTAGGCTGCTAAATTACTAAATATAAAAGAAGTATATAGATGAAATTAGACAAAAAAACCAATACAGAGAACAAAAATTATTATAATGGTTATTAACGCTAATATTTAATTAAAGCAGGCAATTAAGTGGCAAGAATTTAATGAAAACAAATAGATAACATAGATAACAAATAGATAATAATCTGTAGGCTGCTAAATTACTAAATATAAAAGAAGTATATAGATGAAATTAGACAAAAAACCAATACAGAGAACAAAAATTATTATAATGGTTATTAACGCTAATATTTAATTAAAGCAGGCAATTAAGTGGCAAGAATTTAATGAAAACAAATAGATAACATAGATAACAAATAGATAACATAATCTGTAGGCTGCTAAATTACTAAATATAAAAGAACTATATAGTTGAAATTAGACAAAAAACCAGTACAGAAAACAAAAATTATTATAATGGTTATTAACACTAATATTTAATTAAAGCAGGAAATTAAGTGGCACGAATTTAATGAAAACAAAGGGAATGGTACCATCGTCTTACAGAATATTACAAAATTTCTACAAACAGTCTGGAAAAAATTGTTTTCCCAAAAGCAACCCAGTTGAAAAGTCCAATAAACCCCCAGCAACCAAAGATTATACACGAAAGAAATATTACAATTAAAATAGACACATAAGAATGTTAACAGTTCTTAAAATAATATTTATTTATTTAACCAGGGCAAACCATTAAGGGGCAAGAATGCGGTCAAGAAAACAGTAGGCCCTTCGCCACATTTCTAACAATGCACGAGTCTAATTTATACAACCCAGGGCTAATATTAAGGACCAAGTCCGCATTATTCTTGATCACACTTGATTCCAGTATATTTCTGCTAACAATAGATTTACTAAACCTTAATTTAGAAGCATTTTTCCAGTCATGGGATGATTAGTATCTCTTACGTGAATGAAGATGGCGTTAGATTCCTGGCCACTTCTTATACTGTATTGATGCTGTTTAATACGTAACTCAAGGTTCTTACCAGTTTGGCCAATGTAAAATTTATTACATATTGTGCAAGGGATTTTATATACACAACCCTGTTCACTTAAAGGGGAGTTCTTAATCAATGAATTCTTAATTACATCTAAATTTTTGAACGCAATATTTACGTTAAAAGTCCTCAGCAGATTCGGCAGATCAAGGAAATTTTCTCTGAATGGTAACACTAAAACATTTTTTGTGTTATAAGGAATCTTATCCTTTACTTCGTAGAAGGTTTTCTTTGCCATTTTTAAGGACTTATCTATGCAGTTCTTTGGGTATTTTAAATCAAAAGCAATTTTGTATATTTTACTAATTTCGTCGTCAATGAACTCTGAGCTACAAATTCGTAGGCCTCTTAGAAACAAAGTAGAAAGAACGGATCGTTTTACATTAATTTGAGGTGCCGATTGTGAATTTTTTGCTTGTCTATTTAACTCATTTACTTTGTATTCTCCGTCTATTTTCTGTTGTTCCTTGATAATGTGAATATATCACGAAAGCGCTCGGACTTCGTGTTTCCTTTTCCCTGTGGTTGTTTGCTTATTAATAAGATCACGTGTTATTCTGTGATTTTAGTGCATAACGGATACCACGCGCCACTTCGAGACCTTCTCTTTGCTCTTCCCTGGCCTAGCACTGTTTGTTTCTACCTTTTGTTCTTCTTTAGTTAAGGCACACAAGCGAAAGGTTCACCTGATATTTCTAAGAAGATGTCTAAGTGAACAAGTTCTCCCCACCTCTTTATTCCCTAATAGACTTTTGAATTTGAGAGAACGCCCCTTCGATGAATTCCAGAGATTAGTGTTGCAGAAGCATATAGAAATTACTAAGATTGAAGTCGAAGAAACTTTTAAAGTTACCAGGGCGAGAAGATATAGTTTTGATATGGCAATTCCACCTGAATGGAAACAACGGTTACTGGACTATTGTTATAACAAACTTAGACGAGAATGTAGTGTAGTGGAAAGGAAACTGGATATTAAATTACAAATTCTAATTGAAAGAAGTGATTGGACTAAGGATGCTAACCCCGGATTTGTGATAAATCTATAAAGTGTTAAATAAAAATATGGTTATGGCTCTTGGATATGGAATAAATTTTTCAGCAGCTAAAAAGGAGGTGGACTATGTAGAAATAGCTAAGGCTTTCTGTAATTTAGAAAAAAAATAATGATTTACCTAAGAGGATGTGAATATTTGTAAAGGTATAGTATATAGTGCCATGTCTAAACCCTCTATTCCAAATTGTCCACAGAGGTTTTTCGACTCTTATGAAGCTTTAAGAAAAGATTAGAATCTACATTATAACCAAAGCTGATAAATCAAATGCCTTAGTGATCCTCAATAAAGACGTTTATCTAGGAAAAATGTATGATCTTTTGAATGATGCGGACACTTACGTGAAATTAAGGAACAATCCCCTTGAAACTGTGAACAGTGCATTTAACAAGAAAATTAAACAAATCTTGAAGGATAATGAAATATTACTTAAACAGTTTTTGAGTATTTCACCGTCATTACCTTATATGTATGGTCTGATTAAAACTCATAAGCCATATAATCCTGCAAGGCCTGTTGTTAGTTCTATAGGATCTATCTCATATAAGCTATCCAAATGGCTTGTCTCCATTCTTAATCCTCTCCTCGGCACAATTTTACAATCACACATAAATAATAATGTAGACCTTGTGGAAAAATTAAATAGTATCAGTGTCAATTACAATTTTAAATTGGTAAGCTTTGATGTTACCGCTTTATTTACAAGAGTCCCGGTGGAGGATCTATTAGTGTTTCTTTCGGAAGAATTGGTTAAGCATAATTTGCTATTACCTGTGGCTACAATTATAGAATTAATTAAGCTGTGCATAGTAGACTCAAAATTGTGTTCAATAATGAATATTTTAGGCAGAAATTTGGTATGGCGATGGGAAACCCTCTCTCCCCCATTTTGAGTAACTTATATATGGAGTTTTTTGAAAGTAAGTTATTAAGGAAGATTCTGCTAAATTATGTCCTTGGTTTAGATATGTAGATGATGTTCTTTCTTTGGCCAGTGACTTTAAATCTCAATGACTTCTTACCCAAACTTAATAATTTAACTCCCTCTATCAATTTTACAGTTGAAATAGAAAAAGATTCTTCGATCCCTTTCTTAGATGTTTTAATATATAGGTCTGGAAAAAAGTTTAAGTACAATATCTACAGAAAACCCACTAATAATTGTTCCTATATACATTATTATTCTGATCACCACATTAATGTAAAACGATCCGTTCTTTCTACTTTGTTTCTAAGAGGCCTACGAATTTGTAGCCCAGAGTTCATTGACGACGAAATTAGAAAAATATACAAAATTGCTTTTGATTTAAAATACCCAAAGAACTGCATAGATAAGTCCTTAAAAATGGCAAAGAAAACCTTCTACGAAGTAAAGGATAAGATTCCTTATAACACAAAAAATGTTTTAGTGTTACCATTCAGAGAAAATTTCCTTGATCTGCCGAATCTGCTGAGGACTTTTAACGTAAATATTGCGTTCAAAAATTTAGATGTAATTAAGAATTCATTGATTAAGAACTCCCCTTTAAGTGAACAGGGTTGTGTATATAAAATCCCTTGCACAATATGTAATAAATTTTACATTGGCCAAACTGGTAAGAACCTTGAGTTACGTATTAAACAGCATCAATACAGTATAAGAAGTGGCCAGGAATCTAACGCCATCTTCATTCACGTAAGAGATACTAATCATCCCATTGACTGGAAAAATGCTTCTAAATTAAGGTTTAGTAAATCTATTGTTAGCAGAAATATACTGGAATCAAGTGTGATCAAGAATAATGCGGACTTGGTCCTTAATATTAGCCCTGGGTTGTATAAATTAGACTCGTGCATTGTTAGAAATGTGGCGAAGGGCCTACTGTTTTCTTGACCGCATTCTGCCCCTTAATGGTTTGCCCTGGTTAAATAAATAAATATTATTTTAAGAACTGTTAACATTCTTATGTGTCTATTTTAATTGTAATATTTCTTTCGTGTATAATCTTTGGTTGCTGGGGGGTTTATTGGACTTTTCAACTGGGTTGCTTTTGGGAAAACAATTTTTTCCAGACTGTTTGTAGAAATTTTGTAATATTCTGTAAGACGATGGTACCATTCCCTTTGTTTTCATTAAATTCGTGCCACTTAATTTCCTGCTTTAATTAAATATTAGTGTTAATAACCATTATAATAATTTTTGTTTTCTGTACTGGTTTTTTGTCTAATTTCAACTATATAGTTCTTTTATATTTAGTAATTTAGCAGCCTACAGATTATGTTATCTATTTGTTATCTATGTTATCTATTTGTTTTCATTAAATTCTTGCCACTTAATTGCCTGCTTTAATTAAATATTAGCGTTAATAACCATTATAATAATTTTTGTTCTCTGTATTGGTTTTTTTGTCTAATTTCATCTATATACTTCTTTTATATTTAGTAATTTAGCAGCCTACAGATTATGTTATCAATTCAAAAAATCTTTAGAGGGCTTTAAAGCCTTTAATTTGAGGTGCCGATTGTGAATTTTTTGCTTGTCTATTTAACTCATTTACTTTGTATTCTCCGTCTATTTTCTGTTGTTCCTTGATAATGTGAATATATCACGAAAGCGCTCGGACTTCGTGTTTCCTTTTCCCTGTGGTTGTTTGCTATATATATATAATATATATATATCTATATATATATATATATTATTATATATATATATAATCTCGAAGCATATGAGGTTAACACAGCTGAAAGATTTTAAGGACGAATGTCCTTCGAGAAATTATAGTTTTTATGCTGATAATGAATGAGGAGGTCCAGAAACTGACACAGCACTCAACTCACAATTGATGCGACCGACCCATTGCTCTAACTCCTGTACAGAGTAGCCACAAAGAAATATAGCATATTTGTATATTGCCCTTGTTTTTCATGCAAAAGGACTTTGTGCCCACCCTGTAGTGTTATTACCAGCATCAACGAGATTTGAACCCCCGACCTCTGTGTCTCAGATGAACTTTGTACAGACAACTCGCGAATCGTCGCACTAATGGGGCGATCGAGATGTACGACGAAGCGAAAAGTGTAATAATGTGGAGGTCCATTACAGTATAAAATACTGTACAGTGTATTTACCTTGGGACTTGACATGTACATTAATTAAGGTGTACCTAATTGTGGACTAGATTGTATGTAATACAAGCTTAGTAAAACATGGTTTGAGGCCAAAATTAATAATTGGAAAAATATAAAATGCATTGTTTAATGGTGCACAACGAACAGTCACGCACTACACGTTCAATAGCTGACAAAGAACTAACATCTGGGGCCCAGAGAAAGGTGGAAAATGGCGAGTAAGGCATCGTACGGGACGCCAAGCCGTTTTCATACTCCAAACGTACGATGAGCATCCAAAATCTCAAAAAAGGCGGGAAAATGCGAGTGCATTGATGCGATCATGCGGAAGTGATGTACAATGATTCGGAGGTTATATATAGAGGGGGTTAATGCGAAGAGGTGGATGTGCAGCCATTCGCGAGTTGTCTGTATGTGTGAATGCTTGTTTAACCTTCTTCCTAACAGCAAAGGATATATGAGTAATGGGCTCTACAGTAATTTTAGGTAAATTTTGTCTCAGTGGTTCCCAACGGGGGCGGTACCGCCCACCCAGTGGGCGTTTGTAAAGCTTAGGAGGGCGTTGAGAGTAAGGAGAGAGCGCTAGGAGAAAGGACTAGGAGAAAGAACTAGGAGAAAGTATTAACTCCTTTGTAGAAATGTAAAATTAGATTTTGGAGCCATAAATATCAATGCATTCATTATATCATTATATCAATATCATTATTTTTCAAATACAGCAACATTCATTATTCATCATATTGTTTGTTAAGTTTTATATCAGTGAAGGAGGGAGCTAAAAATAGGGGCGGTGGCTTCCAAAAGGTTTGAAATCACTGTCTTAGAGTATAGAAATACACTCTGATTTTGTATACAAATACCGCTATAAGGTTGGGAGTTTACATAGTCCCACGGTTTGTTTTCTTGAGTTGTCGAGCAAATATGGGAGTAGGACTTTGTTTTTGGAAAAAATAAGGACTGTGAAATTACTTCTGAACGAATATTTGGACAGTTCTGTATTTTGATCAAAATGAAAAACATACTTTAGTTAAAATTTCTGTATCATCTTCTAAGGCAGGCGTTCTTAACCTCTTTAACCTGCGATCCAAATCCTGGTCTCGGGGCTAGCTCGGCGACCCATGCCTTCAAACAGATCACTCGTAATATATAATAAAATAAATAATAATGGTAAAATGATTAAGGATAAATGATAAATTACATTTATAAATGACATTTATAAATGATAGATGACAATTTAATGACCCAAGTTTGGGTCGCGACCCAGATGTTAAGAACCCCTGTTTTAAGGGTTTCGAATTACATTGTCAGAGCCCTGATATTAATTTAACCCTAAACAGTATAGGTCCAAGTTTATTACCATTGAAAACAAATAGTGTTCGGGTACATGGTACCCTACCCATACTGTCTAAGATTAAATGTTGTTAAAACTAAGGTTATACACTCTATTCCATTAGTGAATATTATTTTCAAAATGAGAATTGAGAAAATAGAGCAAGTATAAGAATTTACCATCAGTTTCTTGAGTGACGACTCACACATATTGAGTGACGACTCTTACATATTGAGCGACGACTCGTACATGTTGAGCGACGACTCGTACATATTGAGTGACGACTCGCACAAAAGAAAACAGTACTAAAAGTTCTGCATTAAATCGAACAAAACTACAAAAAAAAATTGAGATTTTATCGAACACACACACACACACACACATATATATATATATATATATATATATATATATATATAGAGAGAGAGAGAGAGAGAGAGAGAGGGCTTTTTCTGGTGGAACGCGCCGGAACGGCGTTCCGATACCGTTTATTTTCAACATGCAGAAGAAAATTAATGTTTTTACTTTTATTCTGATTTTATTTTTTTTGGGGGGGGGGGGGGTACATGACAAAATTTTAGGAATAGGAAGGACGCTTTTTGGGGGTTGGGATGGGTCACGGGGTGGGATGAGGTAACAAATGGGAAAGGTTGTAGGAAATTTATAGTAGAATTTCGGAACCTTTCTTGCCAAATAGTTTTGCACCGAATATTTGGTATTCGGTACATCCCTATATATATACACCTTGTAACCTCGGAGCAGTTCTGTGCGTTGGTCTCTCTTCACACGAAGGTCAAGCTAGTGGCACCCCCTCACCCTCTAGGCCTGGCTTAGTGGAGGAGCGAGATGCTCTCTTGCGCTCTCCATCACACATAGCCAAGTACACCCGGCTTATCTGGTATCGTACCCTATATAGTGTATATATATACACAATATATATACCGGTTAATTATAAAAGTATAATAATAATAATAATAAAAGTTAGTTTAGGTTATAAACGAGAAAAGTTCATCAAGAAGGGGGGAGTAGAGCCCTTTAAACGGGCACTGTGGCTGGATAAGGCCCCAAACACCTTTCCGATCACGCCATCTTCTCACCCACCCCCCGCTACATCCTTTCTCGTATCACCAAGAGCGCACTGCACTACTGTAACGTTAAACCTTCGCCATGAGCTCAGACGTATCAACTTCAGACGTATCTACTTCAGAAAAGCCTTCATTCAGGAAGGTTAGAAATTGGCACAGCGCTTAGGCCAACTAATGCAGTCCATTGCTCTACCTCCTACATTATTATTACCAACATCATCGGGATTCGAACCACTAACCTCAGTATCACCACTTCGTTTATAAGGAAACGATATTCTTGAATTACGAAACGCAGTCTGTATTTTATTAAAAACAGTAGAAAATAGTTTTGTTATGAGAGGGCCAAAACTGTTTAATTAGATACCCAAAGACCTAAAGAGAACACGAGTGGTGTTGCGGTGGACATCTTCAAAAGAAGATTAGACACCTGGCTCGGAACAATCCCCGATGAGCCGGGAGTACCTGGCTATGTGAGGTGGAGAGCACAAGAAACCAACTCACTACTTCACCAGGCCAACTCGAGAGGAAGAGCGACAAGCTTGACCTTCGTGAAATGAGGAATCATCGCGCGGAACTTTTGAAAGGTTGAAAGGAAAGGAAATTGAAATGGAACGAAATCCAGTTTTGGAACACAAAATATAACAACGTTTCTTCAAACGAAGTAAAACCATTTTCTATTCGTTAAAACCGTTGTAGTAAAGACAAGAAACACAATAAAGTTAACGTAAAAACTGAAGTTATAATAGAATTATATTTAACAAAGGAACGTTATTTAAAATGTTGCAGAACCATATTTAAAAAAGGAACGCAATTCAAAACAAATGTTCTTTCACCGAGTTTTATTCTTTTCTTCTCTCCCTCCTGTCTTTCATCAACAATTTTTTAAGACAATCCCAGTGATCAAAGTTAAAGGTACACCATGCTTTTCGATACGACTTATAGATATATATAGTCTGTGTGTGTGTGTATATATATATTATATATATATATATGTGTGTGTGTGTGTGTGTGTGTGTGTGTGTGTGTGTGTGTGTGTCGGAAATGATGATATCATTTATATTATTGTTAACTTCCTTGTTCAGTCAATGACGTTTTCTACTTAATCTGAACAAGGAAGTTAACAAAAATATAAATGATATCATCATTTCCCACACTGGCGACCTTGCCAGGATTAAATCTCCATCCCAGTCTCCTTCAAATACCACAAATGGGGTCGTCGGATAAGGGACTGAATCAAGCTCAATAGGAAGAATAATTTCTCCGGTGCTGTATTCTTCTCAACCATCATCAATGCAGGTCAAGCGAGAACGCAAATCGAAATTTCCCGTAGCCGTCTTAAGTAATTTCTTGTATACATCTTGTTTAATGTAATTCTGACAGCAGTCGTCAACAAGAGCCAAAACCGCTTGGTTGTTGACAGGAGTTTTCATGAAAATTTGTGAGCTCTCGTCAAAAAGCACCATTTCGTGAGCCCAAGAAGGCGTTTCCGAAACATACGAACATACTTCGTCTGAGTGCGTGTCTCGCCCTCTGGGCAGCCGGTTTCGGCTCAGGTTTTTTCTTCATTAAGAACTCTCTAAACAAGTGTAGTGTTAGGGATTGGACTTTTCTAATTACTCTGCAATTGTAAAAGAAATCAAATATTTTAAAAGTGATCTAACCTTGTGAAATAAAGACTGACAAAGGTAATTCGTCATTTATATCCTTCCACGAGAGAAGCATTCCACTCCCACAACGAACTGAGAGGGGGTGACGCTATTGAGCAAGGGTATAAAGTTTTTTTTTTCGTAATCTCGCAGTCAGATAAAGTAAAGTTGAAAAGAAGAACCGTGGACGTAAACAGTAATAAACGTCATTGCCGCTACCAAGGAAAATAGTATCATCTACTATTCTGAAATATATATGTGTGTGTGTGTGTGTATATATATATATATATATATATATAGAGAGAGAGAGAGAGAGAGAGAGAGAGAGAGAGAGAGAGTAAGGTATAAGAGAACGAGGAGATGGTACATTTTTTTTACAGACGTTTCAGAAATTTCACTTTCCATTATCAGTGCTAAAAATTTAAAATCAAATACAAGGAATGAATAAATATGATAAACATTTATTTAAATATATTGTATGTTTAATGTTCATCATATTTATTCATTTTTTATATTTCATTTTAAATTTTTAGCACTGATGATGGAAATTAAAATTTTCGAAACGTCTGTAAATAGCATGTACCACCTTCTCGTCCTCTTATTCCTTACTAAGTTACGATTCCCCGAGAACAAACCCTTCAATCAAGTTATATATATATATATATATATATATATATATATATATATATATATATATGTTAGCGGCAATAAGCGAAATCAAACATTAAGATAATGCCTAGGCAATAAGCTGAAAGCTAAGAGTGCATATAGCATTAGTTATAATGGTCACTTTCACTGTTTAGATCATGTTAGGTTAGGTTAGGTTATATTTATTATTACATATATATAAATAAGCATTATACATACAGCATTATACTTACATTCTTAGCTTTCAGCTTATTGCCTAGGCATTAAGCTTAATGCCTGATTTCGCTTATTTCTGAAGTTAGTCTTCAATTCGAGGTGAATAACCCCTTTATTGAAAAATGTACTATTGCATATCTTTTGTAATTTTGTCTTAGTGGTTCCCAACGGGGGCGGTACTGCCCCCCCACCCCAGTGAGCGTTTGTGAAGTTTAGGAGGGCGTAAGGGGTGAGCGCCGTTTGTGAAAAGGCCTAGATTAACTCATTATTTCAACTTTTTGCCTAATGCTATTTTAACATCTCAAACCTAGCAAACAAGAGTCAGTAATTAAACATAAAGAAAAAAGGTACTTTCCTGTTATCCCGGACCCCAGACTTTTTGTCAGATTCGGACACCACTTGCCAGATTGCCAAATTTCATTGACAATCTTTTTTTTTTAAATGTTAAGTACCTAACCTAACCTAACCTAACCCCTGGTTAGGTTAGGTTAGGTTTGGTTAGTTACTTAACATTTAAAAAAATTGGCGTGAAATTTGGCACTCTGGCAAGTGGCGTACGAATCTGTCAAAAAGTCTGGGGTCCGGGATAACAGGAAAGTACCAGAATAAAATTCTTATTGAAACATCGCAAGAAGCAAAACGTAACTTCATACAAAACTTACATAAAAAGTTTCGTTTGAAATAAAACGAACTTTTCAGCGGCCAATTTTGAGAAAACATGAAAAGGAATTATTTCAAATGTGTTTATTATCAAGTGTTTACATTTTCTCATTTTTTTATCGTTTCTGTATATATATATATATATACACAAAACAAGACCAATTTCGAAAACTGTTGCAGAAAGTGTTTCCACATTCAAAGAATTCTATGCCTGTCACTGCCAGGCGACAGGCATAGAATTCAAGTAAGTGACTTCATGTAAGAACATCGTGGAGAGAGAGAGAGAGAGAGAGAGGGAGGAGGGGCCACCAAACACCATAAAAATAATTCTACGTTAGAAATAGATAGAAATGAAAGAGAAAACATATTAAAATCACTTAAAACCCCAGCATCAAATATTTTAATTTGTGGGGATTTTAATTTTCCATTCATAACAAGAAAAAAATAACAAAATTATGTATGTTGGGAAGTTTCAGGGGCAACGTTACAAAAGAATATAGAACCCAAGCAACAATACTGTTAGATATTATGGAACATTGTTCGCTAGCTCAGGAAATCCGTGACGCGACTAGAAAAGTGAACGTTTTGGATTTAATTTTGACAAAATTCAATGACATAACAATAATAAATAAAAAGGTAAAAAACACAAATTTTTCGTGACATAGCTCAATCGATATGCGTTTAAAATCAACAAACAGGATACGAAAAACGCATCCTAGAGAGTCAGAAGGAATATTTGAAGGTTTAAATATGAATTCAAAGAAAGTACATCGGGAAAGTGTAAATGAAGATTTAAAGGAAGTAAATTGGAATTGCTACTTCACGAGAAGACTTCAGAAGAAATATTAATTATAACAGAAAATGAAACTATCCCATATTGCTGAAACTTGTTTCAAAGAGATAAAACGTAGGAAGATCGAGAGAAAAATCAGGACACTATTGAGACAACGGACATAAACCGTTACAAATCTCCACAGATGCTGAAGGGAAGCAAAGAGACTCAAACTAGGAAAAAAAAACTATTCGAAGTAGAAATGGACCTAAAATAAACATTTATCCACAAGACAAGCGAGAAGGAAAACAAGGTAGCAGAGAACATAAAAATAATCCAAAATAATTCTACACGTTTGCGAAAAGAAAAATGCAGTGTAAAGAGAGTATTGGTCCGTTGATAGATGGGGCGCCCGAATGCACAAATGGTCCATAAAAAATGAACGAACTGGTTAAGGAACAATTTAACAATGGTTAGCACCCTTAAGTCCCATACAAAAGTAGAAAATCCAGATGAATTCTTTGACATAGATACAAGTCAGCCGAGAACAAGTTCGGACACGAATCTATAAATACAGTTAGAGTTTTGGAAGGAGACGAAATTAAGGATTTATTACAAATATACGAGAAAATTCAGCACCAAGGCCAGATACATGAAGTGAAACGTTTCTCAAGAAATGTAAATACAGCATTGTCAAGCCTCTATACTTACAATGGAGAAAATCACTCGACACAAGACAAATTCCACTTCCATTAAAGAACGTCAACACTACCTCCTTATTCAAAGGCGGTAACAGAGCAATGCCTAAAAATTATTGGCCAGTGGCTATCACTTCCCGCGTGTCATTAAAGACAAAATTGCTTCTTACTTACAAGAAAAGAATTTATTCAATCCCAACCAACATGGCTTCAGGGCTGAAAGATCGTACCTGTCACAGTTGACCACCCGGAGAAAATATTGGAAACATTGTTTCGAGAACAAAACAGATGTAATATATACTGATTTTGCTTAAGAATAGAGGAATTACTGGAAAGCTTGGACGATAGATATTTAATTTTCTGGTCAAACTAACAAAATGTGCTAGTAAATGAAGTCAGAACTGAAGTCTCAGAAATTGTGAGTTCTGTCCACAAGGTACAGTATTAGCTCCGTTTATGTGTATAATAACGATTGCAGACACTAATACAGATATTACTAACAGTATTGTATCCTGTTTCGCGGATAACATAAAGGACATATCAAATGAAGGTGATATAGAAAAATCACAAAATGACATTGAAACTTTATTCAAGTGGTCGGAAGAAAACAATATGAAGTTATAGAATAAAGGATACAAAACACTACAAGCCTAACAGATGACACCAAACCCACAAGTGGAGTAATAATGTCAACGGATGCAGAATTCAGAAAACACTATAACATTAAAATCACAAAGCTAGAAAAGTTTTTGGAATTATCTGGAGGAGCTTCTACAGCAGAAAAGCAAACATCATGCTAAGATTATGGAAGAGTCTAGTCCTACCAATAATTGAGTATTGCTCAGTACTCACTACAGAAAACGAGATATTGCAAACAGAAATCATACAAATGACTTTTACGTCTAAGACATAGGAAACGACTACAGTCCCTGAAACTCTACTCCCTGGAAAGAAGACGCGAGGAGCACACAATTAATATACGTATAGAAAATACTAGAGGGTTGTGACCCTAACTTTAGAAATGAAATGGAACCACACTAGAATGGGAGAAGAGGCAGATTCTGTACTGTCCCAGCTGCAGTGGGGCAGGGGACCATGAAAACGAGGCTGGAAAATACCCTGAGAATACAAGGCCCAAAACTTTTTAATGTTCTGTCAAAAAAACTGAGGAGCCCGAACCCGAATAATTTCAAGAACCAGCTGGAGAGTTCTTGGCGCAAAGCTCCTTACAATCATGCGTAACTGGCTACGAGGGCAAGAAGAAATCGGAAACCAATTCCCTCTTCCACCAAATCCCACAAATAAGGGGGATGCTGCAAAGGGGTCGACCGCAGATCGATCCTGAACCGTCGTTCGAAACCATCGTAGGTATCAAAAATAACATATATATATATATATATATATATATATATATATATATATATATATATATATATATATACTGATATATATGCAATAAAATCACAGAACAACACGTGATCTTTTTAATAAGCAAAGAACCGCAGGGAAAAGGAAAAGGAAACACGAAATCCGAGCGCTTTCGTGATATATTCACATCTTCAGGGACAAGAAAGAAGATGTGAGATGTGAATATATCACGAAAGCGTTCGGATTTCGTGTTTCCTTTTCCTTTTCCCTGTGGTTCTTTGATTATATATATATATATATACATATATATATATCAATAGAAATTAAGGTTCAAGCCATACACTTCACAAATGTTTTTAATTGCCAATCATATACGCTAACATCTCGACGAAATATGATGAAGTCTAAAACTATTCCAATTAGGGAAACGCGCATTACCCTGTTCATAGAATAGAATATATACAGATGTGTGTGTGTGGGTGTGTTGGGGTGTGTGTGTGTGCGCGCGCGAGCTAGTGCGTGCGTAGGCAACTGGGCATAAATGAATGGCATCGACTTCAATAGGCTAGGACTCCCACGGGGAGGGGATCATAATATCTCCACTTCTGGCTTCCCCGCTGCCGATGCCGGAACGCAGACCCTGCAGCGTGGTTGGTTCTGCTAGTAACCATTTGAGATGTTCTGGACGTCTGCCCGATTCCCTTTTCCTAAACTTCTGCAACATTCGTGGCCTTTTCTTAAATTTTCAATCTGTTGAACACTACCTCTCCTCCTCTAAACCTCACCTTCTCTTCCTCACTAAAAATCATATGTCTGGGACGAGTGACGGTAACCCCCTTTTTGCACCATCCTCCTGTACCCTCACACTCAATTTCATTCCAAAGGTGGATGTTGCGTATATGTACGCAACGATCAAACTTGTTTCTCGAACATGAATGCTTCAAATTGACAATCTCAAACTAAATACAGGGTGTATATAAAGTAACGCGAGTGAAGAGACAACTCCGATTTGAACGCGAGTGAACACGGCCAAGTAATATTTATTACATGTTTTTTTTTTAATGCAGGAAGGAGGGTCCAAACGCGAATGCAAGCAAAAACGCCCCCCCCCCCTCCACAGAAGAAGAAGAAGAGAGCCAAAATCAAGGCCCAAGGTTTTCGAGATGCCTCGACACACTGTGTTTGAAAGATTGGAGATCATAGACAGGGGGAAAGATGGATTGAGGAAGATTGTTCCAGAGTTCACCGGTTGAGTAGATGAAAGATTGAAGATATCGATTAACCCTTGCGTTAGTGCAGGGGTCACCAACCTTTTTTTTTTTTTGTTCACCGCCCACTTTTACGATTTTTTGAAAATTAAAAAAGCTTATCGCCCACCTTAGATCAAAAAGAATAAATCAACATAATCGATAAAATAAATAATGAAATAAATATTTAATTACCTTTAATGTGAGCCCACTAGTGGGCGCTACCGCCCAGGTTGGTGACCCCTGCGTTAGAGTGTTGGACAGAAAACGAATGAAACTATTTAGAAAGTCTGGTGCTGCGTGCTTTCTTTAAAGGAGGAAGCATGCAGTTAGAGCATTCAGAAGAGCAGTGTCCCTTACAATAGTGATATTAAACAGAGAGTGAGGTAGCATTGCGGTGAAGAGAGAGGGATTGGAAACAGTCAGTAAGAGGCGGGGAATCGAGGAGACGAAAAGCCTTTGATTACACCCGGTCAAGTACGGCTGTGTGGGTTGAA
This sequence comes from Bathynomus jamesi, assembly GCA_023014485.1. NCBI lineage: Eukaryota > Metazoa > Arthropoda > Malacostraca > Isopoda > Cirolanidae > Bathynomus > Bathynomus jamesi. The sequence goes on from JAJOZX010006099.1 coordinate 17,242, forward strand.
CCACCCCATACATGAGAAGTATACCCCATACAGTGGGGCACAAATCCCTGTACAGAGAGTATTGAGTGGGGGTGAAGAAACTGCGGAGGTGGTACAACACACCTAACCTCTTAGAAGCTGCTTTGGAAAGAGAGTATTATGATCTTTCCAGGAAAGAATGTTAAGAGAAGAGGACGGATTGAGTTTGTGTGTTGAAGATAAGGGGATAATCCTGTGGAAGATTTTGACGAGTAGACAGATGGAGGAACTGAGTTTTGGAGGCATTGAAAGCCACAAGGTTTTTTCTGCCCTAATCGGAGATAACAGAAAGATCAGAGGTCAGGTGCTCCATAGCCGGTCCAACGCGAATCATGAAGTGACTGTTGTGAGGGACGCTTTGGGAATCGGTTAGAGAAGTGAAGAGTGGAATCATCTACATAGGAGTGAATAGGAAAGGAAGTTTGAATTAAAAGATTATTAATAAATAAAAGGAAAAGAGTGGGTGACAGGAGAGAACCTTGAGGAACACCACTGTTGATAGCTTTAGGCGAAGAACATTGGCCATCTACAACCGCAGCTATAGATCGGCCAGAAAGGAAATTAGAGATAACGGCACACTTTATAACAACTGTAATGTACAACATGTACTTTATAACAACTCTATATTCCATAATAAGGTTTAAAGAGGTGTTGAAAATGTTTTTAAAAGTTAAAAACAAGTTGAAACGAGTTCAAATCGGAGATGTCTTCACTTGCGTTACTTTATACACACCCTGTATATCTGCGCTGTCTACCGTTCTCATAATTCTACTGGCTATCCCAAACTCTTTGACTACCTCACTTTCAAAGTGGAATACATTCTTTCCCACTCTCCTTTTGTTGAAATCTCCATTTTAAGAAATTTCATTGTTCACCACTACCTTTGGCTTTCCTACCATTTCACTGACATCCATAGTGAACTAGCTTACAACGTCTCTATCCTGAATGACCTATAGTAGATTGTACAGCACCATACTCGTATCCCCAATTGCTTTGGAGATAGACCCAACATTCTGGAGTTATTTCTCACCATTCATCCTCCTTCTCACTCTGTTAAGTTTTTCTCCGTTGTGCTCCTCCGACTAAAATCTTATATCTGTTTCCTGCCCCATCGCTCCAGTTGCCCTTTGGATCCTCCCAAGTCCGCTCTATACAGGGGCGGACAAGACCCTCCAAGTGGGTCTTGTCCGCCCCTGTATGGAGTACGCTTCTCATGTGTGTGGTGGCTCAACCCACACAGCCCAACTTGACCGGGGGGGGGGGAGTGAATCAAAGACTTTTCGTCTCATCAATTCCCCGCCTCTTACTGTCTTCAGTCCTTCTCTTCACCGCACTGTTACCTCACTCTCTCTTTAATATCGATATTATAAAGGACACTGCTCTTCTAAACTCTCTAACTGCATGCCTCCTCCTTTAAAAAGAGCACGCAGTACCAGACTTGACACATTCTCATTCGCTTTCTGTCCAACGCTCCCACGCAAGGGGTAATCGGTATTTTCAGTTTTTATCTACTCAACCGGTGAACTCTGGAACAATCTTCCTCAATCCATCTTTCCCCTCTGTCTGTGACCTCCAGTCTTTCAAACGCATAGTGTCTAGGCGTATCGAAACCCCTGACCTTGATTTTGGTTCTCTTTTCTTCTATGCGGGGGGGGCGTTTGTGCTTGCCTTTGCCGATCATAATATATGATGGTAGAACTGTCGCGCGAAGCCATTGCAAGGTTACATATATAGAGAAAGACGTGCCAAAGTAACTTTACCAAATCTGTGTGTCAGGGTTAAAAAGCGACACGTCTATGTGTCTATAACGACTTGGCGCTTTTTAACTCTGACACTCGAGAAAGGAAAGAAAAATGCAAACGTAACATTTTTAAACATTCACAAAAATAACCTTGATATTTTTCTTATATTTGTGAAATGCTACATTTCACGTCAGCTCTCGTAGCTGAGTGGGTAATACCGTTTCCCTATAAGCGAAGTAAAGATAAGGAAGTCTGGGATTCGAATCCCGGTGATTCTGGTTATAATAATGCGGATATCAGAGAATTGGGCAGTATTATTTGTTTTGAGCGCTGTGTCAGTTTCTGACCCAAGTGATTTGATTATTATTATTATTATTATTATTATCGCATTTCATGCTCAAATAATAAGTTTTTAATACTCAAATCAGACGTTTGAAGTTTATCCGTGAAATATTCGGCAAATATCTAATTTCTGAAAGAAGTTTACAGTCTACTGTACAGTATTTCCCGATAATATTTTAGTAATCTTACAAGCTATTCTTTATATTTCTACAATATTCCCAAAACAATGCGAAGGAATATTACAAATTTTGTTCTTAGAATCATTAGTGTGGATGAGTTGATAAAGTTATGTCCCACAAAAAATTACAGCTTCAGAGACGGAGGCTCGGATCTCATCCAGGTAAAACCGCAAATCCACACTTATTGTTAAGCCCTAATTTAATGTTAAGCCCTACTTTAGTGTTAAGCCCTACTTTAGTCCACATTATCTGTTAATCTATGTAAATTAACATGCGAAACCAAAGCACTGTAAATAAAAATTTACTAATAGAGAATTTAATTGGCATTTCCTCCAAAAGATGGCGCTTCATGTTCATATATTTTGGTTTGGTGGCAATTGAATAATTTTAAACTTTACAAACTATAAAACTTCACTAAGTATTTTACCATCGAAGAAGGCACCTTAACCTCCAAAACCCAAATGCAGATTTAGGAAACGCTCGATTTTCAATTCTTCAGCTCCCAAGTAGGCTAGTCAGCCTGTCAGTGGAGCCAGCCTCCTTCGCCACTCCGACCTGTCCAGCAGCACTCCCGTTTCTTCGAGCTCTTGGATGCTGGACAAGTCGTATCTTCGCAAGTGGAAGGAACGCTCGATTGCTGGTTAATCTGCAACTCAACACAAGCTAACTTCGAAAGGTTTCCATATACGTTGTATTTTCAGATAAATAAAAGCATTTTCTCCTGAAAATTTAATTCCCAATTTATAATAATTTTAATCATAAAAAGATACAGCGAATTCGCAAACATAATTTCGATTTTTAATATGTTCCGACAGAGAGGATGTAATTGTAAGTAACCGAATTTAAAGGACCATAAATGAGTATCATCTCTGTCTATCCACAGTATCCAATATCTTCTATATCATGATACTCATTCCATCAAATTTCACACCATACAGTTTCATTCCACTAAACTTCACAGCATACAGTTGGCAAAGCCTACCTATATCTAGTTAGGCCACGATTGTACAAAATTTAATACGCTTTTGTAAAATCCTTGAATATAATCAGTGAGACCATAAATTTACAAAAATATCACATTCATCAAAATTCTGAACTTCACATCCAAAGCCAGTGAGACCAACTTTTTCCTATACAGTTCTTGGTATATTATAACGCTAGCGTGGACCGACTAACTATAGGTAGGCTTTGATATAAGCTGAAAAAATGAAGGTAGAAGAATTCGTCGTTTCCCCTATTACCCATGTAGGTACGCCCTCTAGAGGTAAACTGCTAAAATTTTGATTCATTGGCACAAGCCACCAAAAGCACACCTTTTTCAGACACTTATTTCTGTTAGTAAACAAGTGGCACATCGTCTGTAGCTAGTGGGTAACAACACCCTTTCCCTATAAGGAAAGTGAAGCCTCTGCAGTCGGGTGGGAGGTGTGAGTTCGAATCTCGATGATGCTCGTAATAATAACGCAAGAATTAGATCAATGGGCCGCATTAAATGGCTTGAGCGTTGTGCCAATTTCTGACCCCCGTCACTGATTATTTTGGAGGAAACATATGCAGAGTCAATTTCAACGACAGAATCTTGACGTCGAACATTGGCCCTCGGGTTACTTCGTGGCAGCAGTTACAATTTTTGCAGCGAACTTCGATATAATATTCCTTGCATGTGCTTAAAACGGCCGACAATACGACCCCAGGTAAATGGGCAAATGTTACGATCCAGCTGTTTTTGGAATACTTTCGATGTAAAGTGAATAAGCGTCACAACAGTCTACGAATGTAAAAACGCCAGACTTAATTTGAAGGTCCTGGGTTCGAGTCTCAGTGATTAAGATGATTCTCTGGGTTTTCCTTGGTGACCTTGGTAATAATAATTATTCGAGGGGGACAAAAACTGGCACAGCGCTCAGGCCAGACTAATGCGGCACAATTTGGTGGGGTAGGGGGTTCGGACCTCACGTAAAGCTGTTGGCTCCCTCCGTCATATCACCTGTGAAGTTACAAGGGACGTTCAACAACCCAAATCATTATTATTATTATTATTATTATATTTCCGCGCAAAATGCACTATTTGTTTTAAGTTATATATACATATACCTTACCTTAGTTTGCTTCCGTCTAAATTGGTCATTCTGAGGAAGGTCAAGCTTGTTGCCTCACCTTAGACCTACAACGTAACGAGGAATCCGAACCAGGACCCACCAAGTAAATAAAAAATTACAAAGTCTTCGCCCGGACTTCATCTCACAACCTCCCGATCAGTAGACCAGCGTCTTAACTGCTTGACTACCTACAGTATTACCTAAGCGGATATATACAGGGCGTCCCAAAAAAATGTATACACACTTTAACAGCTGATAGCTCAATTGATGTTTCTTTCTTTCCAAGTTAAACCCATTAGAATTAATAATGGCAGTCAGACTAAGCTTTGAACAAAGGAAATTCATTCTAAAATGCTACTGGAAGTGTGAAAACGCAGTTGAAGTGCAAAGACAGTTTAGGAGGGAGTTTCAAACAGATCCACCAACGCGACTTACCATCACTCGAATTAGAGATAAGTTTGAAGCCGATGGAACTGTTCAGAATGTCCACAAGAAGCGTTCCGGAAGACCACGGACATCGACAAGCCCCACAAAGCAAGAAAGAGTACTGGAAACGTATCACCAAAGTCCAAGAAAATCTGTGCGGCAAGCGAGTCGTGAGGTAGGAATTTCAGAATCGTCTGTCCAACGCATTTTGGCGCTGTCAATGGAAAAGTTACATTCCAAGATTAGTCCATGCTATTAATGAAGATGATCCGGACCGAAGAGTGGAGTATTGCGAGTGGTACTTGGCACGATGTGGATGTGGATTGGACGAAGGGGTTTCGTAGAATACCCTCCGCGTTCACCAGACCTCACACCACTAGACTTTTTTTTATGGGGATACTTAAAAGACAAAGTCTACGCTATAAAACCTGCAACAGTCGCTGAATTGAGAGCAGCCATTGAACGAGAATGCACACAAATACCAAACGAAATGTTTCGTGATGTTTGCGATTCTATTGCTTCGCGTTATCAGCAGTGTCTGGACCAGAACGGACGTCAGTTTGAAAACAGGCGTTGACAAAACAATTAAATAATGTCTGTAGATTCTATTACATTTTGAAAATGAAATGTATTTTAATAAACACTGCCTTTATAATTATTTAAAGTGTGTATACATTTTTTTGGGACGCCCTGTATATATAATATATATATATATATATATATATATATGTGTGTGTGTGTGTGTGTGTGTGTGTGTGTGTGTGTGTGTGTGAAAATGAACCGTAAATAATTCCCATATTCCTATACTATCTTATGCTTCATGTAATTCTTGTATCCATTTTAAAATTCATGTTATATGGTTCATGTATTTATATAATCCTGTATATTCGTATATATATTTAACTTTATATAATGCCTATAATCAAATGTATGTACGTGTGTGTATTCATTCTTACATAAGGACCAAAATCGCCCAACGCGGGTTTGGATAAATTTTTTGATTTGTTTTCTACTTTGCCAAATAATTGGTGACTTGTCTTTTTTAAAATCTCTTAATCATTTTTTTTAGATTTTGCTTAATAATGAATCCTGCTTAAGCTTTGCAATGTTCATATTTTGTATACAGGGTGATTCAAAAGTCAGGTTACATAGGGCTTTTCTTTTTCTTTGCAGGTAAATGAGTTATGAGATGTTATCGAAGGAGGAGCGCATTGATGTGATATTCCTAGCTGGCTGCACAAGTGCATTGCCGTTAACGGTGGCCATATCGAACATGTGATGTGACTATTCCCCTGTATCATTACATAATACAGTATTTCCGTATGTAATCTGACTTTTGAATCACCCTGTACATTCTCTCTTCGTATAAAAGATGAAGTCACGTCTTGCCTAAGCATTTAACTGTAAATCTTAAACCTTTAATTTTTACTCGTATGCATATTTTAGTGTAAAGATGCATAGTTCAATTTCCACTTTTAGTTAACTTGGCAGATCATGATAGCATCAGATCTGAAAATACGCGGTTTAAGATAAAAATATGGCTTCATCTTCAAATATCTTGTTTATTCGTTTAAACCTTACCACAGCTAAAAGATTTACTTTATTTTCAAATATTGTGCAAAATAATGCAGCCTTTTCAACATTTAATAATAATGATATTAGCAGTTTTGGGGTATATAAACCCAAATAAAATCTTCCATATGTTATTCAGAAGCTAATTCAGAGGCTGAGCACTACCTGTACATTTTAGCAGTAAATTACAAGTAAAAGATAGTCTTTTTATCTTCTCCTTCGAGCCTTGCTCTCTTCAGAAGAACTTAGTCATTAAACTTTCCGGATACGCTATAAGAAGAGTCCGGAATCTTCAGAGAATTTAGTAAGCCTCCCTGAATCCTCCGAGCCACTATAGAAGAACTCGGAGAGTAATATAAAAGAAAACTACTGCAAATAATACATCCGTTGCTGCCACCTAACTAGAACCCCCGTCGACTTCGAACCAACCCAGGCCATAGACGGAGGGGTTAACATATATATATACATATTACTTTCGTGAAATAATTTTCATATATATATATATATATATATATTAGAGAGAGAGAGAGAGAGAGAGAGAGAGAGAGAGAGAGAGAAAGAGAGAGAGAGAGAGAGAGTTCATCCATTACTGTATTATTATTATTATTATTATTATTATTATTATTATTATTATTGGCATTACTATTTGTAGTAATATTGAGGAATATATGATTATTATGGATCGTTAAGTAGAACCCAATTTTTAACAATACTAGCTACAGATGGGCCCTAGACCTGCGGCCCCATCTAATTCCGGACAACTGTTAATACAAACAGGAAATGGAAATATAAATTCCTGTTTCAAATAATTGTATTTCCTTATTCTAACCTAAACATTAACTCTAACATACATCTAACATCAACACCTTTCTAACATAAACATCAATTCTAACATACATCTAAGATCAACACTTCATTCTAATAATCATCACCAATTCAAATAGTCTGTCTGTGGACGCTTCTAAAAAATTCCACCCACGTTTGTGAAGTCGACAAAAGTCATTCGGTGAATAAAAACTATAGAAAAGAACGCAGCCATGAAAATCTTAAGCTTCACATCCGAACCCATTGTGTCAAGATTTGTGAAGCTGCATTTAAAATTTAAGTTCCTCGTGAACTTAAAGTAAATATTAATCTTTCGATGCCTTTATAATTTCTTTTCAAAATTTTCGGTATGAAATTATTTACTGCGACTTTTTCGGTATGAAATTATTTACTGCGACCTTTTCCACAGATAGATAGATAGACAGAATCAGCTCCATTTTTAACAATATTAGTGTTAAAAAAAATAATAAATTATTTATTTTTGGAAAAATATGCTACAGTACATGACCAAAATACAGTTTTACTGTAATCCAACTTTACACTTACTCTTTATAAATTCAAGAACAATTTATATGCGAAACTTTACAACAGAAGTTGGGTTTTGGAGTATGTTTAATACCTTAGGTTAAGTTAAGTTAGGTAAGGACTTTTTAGATTTTGTATAAATAAAATGAATTAGTGAAGTCCCATTTTAACAAGTGTGTTCGCATATTTTGTTTTGTAAGGTAACCTTTTTACTACCTCGGAACGCTAAAACCTTCATATAAAACTTTGAATATATATATATATATATATATATATATATATATATATATATATATATATATATATATATATATATATAGCGTGTAGCAAAAGTCCGTACGCATAGGAAATTAATGTTTATTTCTTTTTAATGTATTTTTGAAACATTTTCTTCGCGACAGTTCTTGCAAAAAAACGCGACTCTCGTTTTAGATCTGCTTAATAGTTTAACGTTTCGCTCATACACTTGAGACCACCTTCAGTAAAGTGATTAAAATTTTTTTTATAAAGTACAAAATAATTAAATTATTATATAGGTAAAAGCCGGAGTGTGGTACTGCATGGAGCAGAAAGATGGACAGTGAAAACAATTGAAAAGAAACTCCTGGAAAGTTTTGAAATGTCGATTTGGAGAAGAATGCTAAAGATAAGCTGGAGGAACACCAAAGTAATGAAGAAGTACTGCAACAGGTGAGGGAGGAAAGAAGACTCATTAAGGTGATAAAAGAAAGATAGAAGAAATGGATCGGACATGTGTTGAAAGGAGAAGGATTGTTGAAGGAGGTGATAGAGAGTAGATATGAAGGTAGAAGGCCGAGGGGAAGGAAAAGGAAAGCAATGCTGGATGATTTGAAGGTAGGCAGGAGCTATCATGAGATGAAAAGGATAGCTCAGGATAGAACACTTTGGCGGGACACGTGAGTTGGACCTGCCTGATAGGCAGAACACGATGGATGGATGGATGGATGGATAGGTAAAATTCAATATTACAAATTTTAGAGATTTTAGAGATTTTCCCGAAAGGTGAATATTCTTTCCTTGTTACGTAAAGCCACATTTATTTGAGTTTTATCAGTTAAAAATATTCAAGAAACATTCTATTGCGTCATATTTTATATTTATTTCTGGCTTATTTTATTTAATTAGAAATGATTTCCTCAATCTCAAACTGTGAAAGACATTTGCTTCATATAATACTGAAAAAACAAATTTTTAAGATAGCATTTTCTGTTTTTTAATGGTCCGTTTTACAAATGTTCGTGGATTTTGATTGGTTTATACTTGTGCTGAATGTTCTGAGGAGGTACAGTTTGTGGTGCAACCAGTATAAGAGGAGGTACAACCTTCTTCCGAACGTGTAAATTAGTACACCATGTAAACCATGTACACATAATGTATGTCGACATACATTTAGGTTTGTAATAGCTTTTAATTATAATTTTTTTATTATCTTTCGTTAAAATGTGTTGGTTAATATAATCACCTCCTCTTGTTGTATAAGTTCATTACCGCCATTTTTATCATAGTAATGAAGTTCCCATTTTGTAATCAACGATTTAAAATATGCAAATTTCATTAAACATTTTTAATTTGTAATTTATTCGTTTTATATTTTTCATTAAACGTCATTTATTATATTCTACTAAATATACAATAACTCATTTAATTTAAAATCAACTTTAATTTAAAATCAACAACTTTACATTGTATTATTACTATGTTTTCATATTATTATCATTACATACATTACATACATTACATACATAACATACATAACTGTTTTTTATCAATTCAGGTGTGCTGAATCAAAATATTACATCCATTTTTTTTTTCTCATCACGTACAGTTTTCTGGTAAATACCTATCACCCATTTGTATGGGTGGTATATAGATTTACACCCAATAATTATGCAATATATGTGTACAATATATACATAGAATGATTTATTAATTATATTTATATGCAGATAATATATATATATATATATATATATATATAATATATATATAAATTTGAAAAGCTAAGCTGCAACATGAGTTTAAAGGTTTACTTCCTTCACTCGCATTTGGACTATTTTCCTGAAAAATTGGGTAGTGTGAGTGAGGAACAAGGAGAAAAGCTCCACCAGGATATCAAGACTATGGAAAAATGATACCAAGGAAGGTGAAATGTCAACATGATGGCAGACTACTGCTAGTCTCTGAAACGGGAAAGCTCGGAAGAAATGCAGCGCAAGAAGCGAGCAAAACAAACGACGATTTTCTCCTACTGATTAATCATGATTGATCTATTATGTATCAAAGATGAATTTACTTTGAAATGTATTGTCTTTGTATTACTTATAATTTTGTACTCTTGGAAATTAAGTTGTTTAATACGTACTATGAATATATCTGACTATATTTTGTGAAAAACCCTGACGTGATATATAAAAATGGTCGTGAAATTTGAAATGAGCATGGCAAAATTGTATAAGATCACGTAATAAAAATAAAACATCTCGTACTTTGGTTTGAAATGCAGACTTGTGTTATTATTATTATTACTACTACTACTACTAGCTAAACGGGGCCCTACGGGCCCATTTAGCTAGACCTGCGGTGCTGAGGCCTTCAGGCCCAGTAATTGAGGAACCTGCGACCTCCCAATTACTGGGGGTTCAATTATTTGGTCAATAAAATTATAGTCATGAAAATCTTAAGTTTCACAAATCTTGACACAATGTGAAGCTCAAGATTTTCATGGCTGCGTTCTTTTCTATAGTTTTATTGCGGTGTTGGGGCCTTCGGGCTCAGTAATTGGTGGAATTGGGGGGGGGGGGGGACTGGTCACACATATATTTTCGTTCATTACTCATCACCCACATCTACCATCCGAAATTTGGTTGAAATCGGTTCAGACATTCGATGAATTACAGTAGTAACTAGCAAAACATCGGCCCTATGCACTGATTTTACTAGACCTGCGGTGTATGGGCCTTCGGCCCAAACCGAATTGTGCACCTCCGACGTATTTTGATTTGGAACATCAGTAGCCCTTTATCTGGATATCATTCCTATCTCTCTCACCTTCGGCCTCAGTAATTGGGGTGCCTGCGGCCTCCCAATTACTGGCGAGTTAATTATTCAGTCAATAAAACTATAGAAAAGAACGCAGCCATGAAAATCTTAAGCTTCACAAATCTTGATACAATGAGTTTGGATGAGAAGCTTAAGCTTTTCATTGCTGCGTTCTTTTCTAGCTAAAGTGAAGCTTAAAAATTTCATGACTGCGTTCTTTTCTATATTTGTATTGACCAAATAATTGAACCCCAGTAATTGGGAGGTCTGCAGTCCCCCCAATTATTGGGGGTTCAATTATTTGGTCATGAAAATCTTAAGCTTCACAAATCTTGACACAATGTGAAGCTCAAGATTTTCATATCTGCATTCTTTTCTATAGTTTTATTGTGGTGCTGGGGCCGTCGGGCCCAGTAATTGGTTGGGGTGGGGTGAGGACTGGTTACACACATATTTCACTACTCATCACCCCCATCCTTCACCATGCGAAGTTTGATCGAAATCGGTCCAGAAACGTGAAAATTTTTTCTGCGGACAGACGGATAGACAGACAAACAGACGGACACACATTCGGTGAATTATAGTAGTAACTAGCAAAAATATTTGTCCTACGAGCGGGATATTATCTAAGCAAGTTAGAGTTTAACATTTACAATTAGCTCATGAATCACTTAAATTTTAAATGCGGCTTCACAGATTTTACTTGAAGCTCACGAAGCAGTTAAATTTCAAATACAACTTGTCACCATTTTTATTAAGGGCGGCTATGTGAAGCTCAAGATTTTCATGACTGCGTTCTTTTCAATAGTTTTATTGACCAAATAATTGAACCGACAGTAATTGGGGGGGGGGGGGGGGGGCGCAGCCCTGATTACTGATTAGACTAAGTTATGCTAGGTTAGGATAAATTATCAGGGATCTTAGTGTTTATATCAGAAAACCTCCCTTCGAATCCGCAAATGTGTCCTTATTACGCCCTTTTTAGTTCGATAACACCAAGATTAGGTTAGGCGAGGTAAATTTTCCTTTTAGTCTCGTTTATGTGTGTGTGTGTATTATAAGTAACAAAAGACATTATTTTTAAGACAAAATAACAGAATATATATATATATATATGTGTGTGTGTGTGTGTGTGTATATATATATATATAATACACGAGACGGCTTCTTATGAAATTAAGAAGTTTGTAGTGTTAACAAGCAGCATTTCACCCTCATATTGACTCTTTGGGTTAAAAATGAAAGTTTTCTTTGAAATATCTCTCCTCTATTTACAGGTTTTACGAAATTATTTCAACTTGCGTTAAATATTTAATATTACAAGCATTAATTATTATTTATATATATATATATATATATATATATATATATAATATATATATATAATGATATGGCATGCAGCTAAAATTATAAAAAAATTATTATTAATTAAATTATTAAATTATTAAAAAATACTTACCCCCATAAAATTTTTAAGTTTTTAATTTTTTAAATTTTTAATTCTCTTTTTCAATTACGTTTCGTAACTTGTTTTAATGGTTAAAAAGTTAAATTTTAAAACGAGAGATTTTTAAGTTCAATTTCTTCGCTTAAAAATGTATTTTTTCATAATAGATTTTAAAACCTTTTTTTTGTCTAAATAATCTCTCCATTATGAATATTAAACAGTATATATATATATGTATATACTAAATGCCACAAAAACCCCTTTTAGAGGAGATGAATAAACTCAGTCACTGTTTATAATAAGATTAAGTAAGATTAAAGTCGAAAATCCGCGGGTGCGCGCGATGCAACAAGTTTTTCAAACGTTTTCAGAGTGAAACAAGAGCGGAAAACGTAACCGTCAAACCTCATCGAAGGTCCACGGAAGAATGGGAGAGGAGGGAAGTATGTATGTCTCACCACCCAAAGCAAACATCAAGATTAGAACAGCGGTGGTGATTGGTAGTGAACATTTAGTTCGTCTTTCGCAAAAGGAAAGAGAGCAAATTTGGTACAAGGATTAGTTTGAGAAATACGCAGCAAATTAAATGGTAAATTAATAAATTTCAAAATTAATATTAAATTTAGCTGAAAATGTAACATACGCATTATCAAACTAGAAAAATCCTTGTGTTTATAAGTTGCTTTTCGTATGGTATACTAACAAGACCAATTATATTGCTATAAGAATTGGAAATTTTGTCATTCTAAACTTCTAGTGTATATATGTTACAGTAAGATTGTGAAACTAGTGATTTCATGAAATCCCTGAAATTTTCAGTAATTTCGCGTAATTATTGTTTCACTCAGGGGCTTCAGGAAGTTACTGAAATACTTATGAATTTACGAAATCCCTACAATAAGCTACCAGGGATTAGGTTAGGTTAGGTTAGGTTAAGATGGTTGTCTACCTAACCTAACTTCCAGAATTCTCTTTAGTGATAATTTTTTCTGACATACATCCACTTCGTAAGGACTCTGACATACATCCACTTCATCAGGACTCTGACATACATTCACTTCGTAAGCACTCTGACATACATCCACTTCGTAAGGACTCTGACATACATCCATTTCTTAAGGACTCTGACATACATCCACTTCGTAAGCACTCTGACATACATCCACTTCGTAAGGACTCTGACATACATCCACTTCGTAAGCACTCTGACATACATCCACTTCGTAAGCACTCTGACATACATCCACTTCGTAAGCACTCTGACATACATTATTTAGTTTTATTTCCATCTCTGTTTTAAGGTTTCAATATTTTTAGTCTTATTTTAGTCGTAAATATTAATTTCCCAACTGCGAATTTTAGTTTCTTACGTGTGAATGTTGATAAATTATAATTTTATAATTATTATAATTTCACCTGCTCGTAATTTGTTTTAATTTTTAATTTTATTGTAATTATTTTTTTACCACCGCTTTAGATCACTGAAGAGGGAGGAACGCATCCCGAAACGTTTGTGCTGTAACTCAAAGGAAAAAAAAATGTGTAGTGCTTGGGTTTGCTTGGAGACGAACTGAACGCAACACTCAAACACACACTGGGTACTTTTCACAACGCCATTTTTACTATATATATATATAAATTTAGGGTGATGCAAAATAACTTATCATTTCAAAAACTTGAAGACACCCTCTAATTTTATTTAATTTAGTGTAAAAACTGAACATGCAAAATTTCAGCACAATTGAAGACATTTTAGAGGTTGCTACCATCCATTGAACATTTTGTATATTGTTATTTTTCAGTTTGTATTTATTGTACATTTATTTATTTTGCAGATTTCATCAAAAATGGTAGTCAGCAACATATAGCAGTCATAACAGACTCTGAACCTCTTTCCGTAAACCTTCTCATCCCTTTCATTGCTATAGACGCCGTGGCCGAACATTCTAGAATCATTTCTTTGCTGTGACGTCACTGTGGCGGCCGCGTCAGTGTAAGTGCGGCGTCACTGACTCAGTATCTTTGCTGCCTTCGCTGAGAGTGGTTGTATAGCAGTTGCTGAGTTGCACTCATGGAGCGGCATACGCGTCACAAAACAGTTGTTTGGCTCATAGGACATCCTATAGAGTCCTTCAAAGAAACCCAGCTTCCATCTAAAAGGGAAACATTAGCATTGTTTATGAACTACAAGATCAATAAAAAGCAACAGGTGAAAACAGCGGCTTTGTTGACTGCTAGAGATGTTATGGATGTGTGGGAAAAGGCACGCATCCCAACAGTGTTGAAATGTCATGTCGTGGAGAGAGTAAAGAAACTTTTCAACGAGTGGGAGAAACTAAAGAAGAACAGAAATAATAAGAAGAAGCAATCACCTGCACTACTTCAAAAACAAGAGAGCTGGCAAAATGACTTGCAAGATCTGTTTGACATTGCACATGCAAGTGCTCTTGACATGATAAAGATAGATGAAGATCGTGAGTTTTTGATGCTGCAACGACAAAAAGGAAGAAAAGGCAAAATGTCTGGAGTGGATAAAGTTTTTTCACAAATGGAAGAGATTGCTAGAGAAAAGGAAACATTGCTTGAAAAGAAAAGAAAGAGGGAAACAGCCGTTTTCGAAGCAGCAGTGCTCTCAAGTTCAAGTCCTTCAAGTTTGAATGAAGATAGTTCAAAATCAGAAGAAGAATTTGTTGCTGACCCTCAGCAGCCATCAACTTCGAGACAAAGTAGATCAAAGTCTAAGAGTGCAAAGCTTATGGATTCTTCAATGCTTGTATCTCTTGATGCTGCAAAAGTAAGTGATAGAGCTGCTTCGGAAATCTTGATCCCAACAATCAATGCTCTTGGGCAAAACCCTGAAGAATACAGTGTTAGCTATTCATCGATACGGAGAGCAAGACAAAGGAACCGCAAGACAATGGCAGAAAATTTGAAGCAGGATTTCGAAACAAATTGCCCTCTCCAAATACATTGGGACGGCAAACTACTGGAAGATATTACTGGTCATGAAAATGTTGATCGACTGCCAGTTCTAATTTCCGGCCAAGGAGTTGATCAGCTTCTTGGTATTCCCAAACTTGCCAGAGGAACTGGTCAAAACATTGCAGATGCTGTCCATCAGTTAGTATTGGAGTGGAATATATCTGACCAAGTGAAGGGCATGTGTTTTGACACCACTGCCTCCAACACAGGTTCTAAGAGTGGTGCTTGTATGTTACTAGAGCAAAGATTGGATAAAGATATGCTGTGGCTGGCTTGCCGACATCATATTTTCGAAATAGTGTAAGAAGCTGCAGTTTCTGTCTCCTTGCCATCTTCTAGTGGCCCTGACATACAACTGTTTAAGAGATTCAAAGCAAAGTGGGTGGAAATTGACAAGAACAATTACCAAACAGCAACAGATGACCCTAACATTGCAGAGAAAATCTCAGATGCTGAAGAACTCATTCAATTTGCTCAAGCTCAGCTTGATGAACAGCAGCCTCGTGATGACTACAAGGAATTGCTCGAGCTAACGCTCATTTTCATCGGTAGTGCCCCCAAGTCAGGAATCAGCTTTAAAGCACCCGGAGCTTATCACAGAGCACGATGGATGGGCAAGCTAATTTACTGCATTAAAATTTGGATATTTAAATCTCAGTTTAAACTAACTGAGAGAGAGGAAAAAGGACTGAGAGATGTTTGCTGCTTTTCAGCTGCGATATACATCAGATCGTGGTACCTGGCACCCATACCCTCATGCGCCCCCCGTTCAGATTTGCATTTTGTGCAAAGTCTGCAGCTCTACAAGCAAAAGGATGACAAAATTGCAAGTGCTGCACTCAATAAGTTTTTGAGACATTTGTGGTACCTCTCTGAGGAGCTTGTGGCGCTTGCATTTTTTGATTCAGCTGTTTCGCATGAGACAAAAAACAAAATGAAGCATGCTCTGCAGAAACCAGTTGACTCAAAACCGAGCAAACGAGCATCAATAAATCCTGAATCAGCTGGGCAGAAACAACTGCAGGATTTCGTTACTGCGAACACAAAAAGATTCTTTGAAATCCTAGAGGTGCCTTGCACTTTTCTTGAAAAAGATGCTGAAGAATGGAATGATGATGAAAGTTATGCGAATGCAAGAGATATCGCATATGGACTCAAAGTGGTAAACGACATTGCGGAAAGAGGTGTACGACTGATGGAGGAATACAACAAATTGATAACCAATGATGAAGAGCAGAAACAATACCTTCTTCAAATTGTTAAAAGTTACAGGTCGTCACTCTCAAACAAAAACAAGAAAACATTACTCTTGCTTCACAAAAAACGAAAATAAACATACATAAGTGGTTATGATATGCCTACTGGGGAAACTTCCACATAAAAAAAAGTTAACGCGCTATACGCTGTACCTCAGAGGGTGGTGCGGAAATCAGCGTGCCTATTATTTACTATTTTATGAGCTCACTACGTACTATAGTCTAGAATGTCATCGTTTTTTTTCAAACTAGGTTAACTAGGTACATATCAAACCGGCTCCGGCGAAAATATCAACAAAACAATATTTTTGAGCACAAACTGATATACATTTATTTTTAAAGCTTGGTAGCAACCTCTAATTTTCTCTTTTTCAACCCCAAATTTCGCATACAATGCTTTCTTAGGAATATGAATAAAATAGGAGGGTGTCTCCCTGAAAATTGAAAAAAAAAAAATTTGACCCCTTTTTTGCATCACCCTAAATTATATATATATATATAATAATTTATATATATAATTCAGCTACAAGTATATTACCATATACAGGGTGTCTTTAAATAAATGGTGCGAAAGAAATAGTAATAACTCTTGGTGAATTGATGCATTCAGAAAATTTGAAAAGCATTTAATTCAGTAATGTGTTAAGTTTTATATCTGTTATTTGCTAAGTCTCAACATGTCTCTCATCATTTTCAATAACCAACCGAAAACATATGCACTAATTCAGTGAGAACATGTTCACCTGATATACGACTGTCTTTACAGATCCCCGAAGGATAAAACCTAAAGGAGATAGGTCCGGAAACGTAGACCCTTCTCAGCTAATCCAGGTCCTGGGAACGCCTCGTCCAGAAACATAAGCACAGAACGAGCAAAATGAGGCGGTGCGACATCCTGCTGAAACTCTGCACGTTGCAATAGACCTACAATTGTAGTACAACTAGAACGAAGTTTTTATATAATAAATAAATAAATAAATAAGAAGTAGATAAAAAAGAAATGAATAAGAAATAGGTAAACAAATCAATAAATAAGAAATGGAAAAATAAAGTAATAAATAAATTAATTAATAATTAATTAATAAATAAATAAGAAAAAATAAATGAAAAATAGATAAAAAACAAATGAATAAATAAATAATAAATAGATAAGTAAGTTAATAAATAAATAAAAAAATAAATAAATAAATAAGAAATAGATAAATAAATAAATAAGAATTAAATAAACAAATAAGAAATAGATAAATAAGCAAATAAATAGGAAATAGATAATAAATACAGTAAATAAGAAATAAATAAGAAGTAGATAAATTAATAAATAAATAAATAAGAAATAGATAATAAATACAGTAAATAAAAAAAAATAAGAAGTAGATAAATTTATAAATAAAATATAATAAATACAGCAAATAAGAAATAAATATGAAATAAAAAGAAGTAGATAAATTAATAAAAATAAATAAATAAGAAATAGGTAATAAATACAGTAAATAAGAAATAAATAAGAAGTAGATAAATTAATAAATAAATAAATAAAAAATATATAATAAATACAGTAAATAAAAAATAAATAAATAAATAAATAAGAAGTAGATAAATTAATAAATAAATAAATAAAAAAATATAATAAATACAGTAAATAAGAAATAAATAAATAAATAAGAAGTAGATAAATTAATAAATAACTAAATAAGAAATAGACAAATAAATGAATAATAAATAAATACATAAGAAATAAATAAGAAGTAGATAAATTAATAAATAAATAAATAAGAAATAGATAATAAATACAGTAAATAAGAAATAAATGAGAAATAGATAAATTAATAAATAAATAAATAAGAAATAGATAATAAATACAGTAAATAAGAAATAAATAAAAACATAAATAAGAAGTAGATAAATTAATAAATAAATAAATAAAAAATGTATAATAAATACAGTAAATAAGAAGAAATAAAAAAAAGTAGATAAATAATAAAAAAATAAATAAAAAATATATAATAAATACAGTAAATAAGAAATAAATAAATAGATAAATAAATAAGAAGTAGATAAATTAATAAATAAATAAATAAGAAATAGACAAATAAATGAATAAGAAATAAATAAATAAGAAAAAATAAGAAGTAGATAAATTAATAAATAAATAAAAGAAATAGATAATAAATACAATAAATAAGAAATAAATAAAAACATAAATAAGAAGTAGATAAATTAATAAAAAAATTAATAAAAAAATGTATAATAAATACAGTAAATAAGAAATAAATAAATAAATAAATAAGAAGTAGATAAATTAATAAAAAAATAAATAAAAAATATATAATAAATACAGTAAATAAGAAATAAATAAATAGATAAATAAATAAGAAGTAGATAAATTAATAAATAAATAAATAAGAAATAGACAAATAAATGAATAAGAAATAAAATAAATAAGAAAAAAATAAGAAGTAGATAAATAATAAATAAATAAATAAGAAATAGACAAATAAATGAATAAGAAATAAATAAATAAGAAATAAATAAGTAGATAAATTAATAAATAAATAAATAAAAAATAGATAAATAAATGAATAAGAAATAAACAATAAATAACTAATTAAATATAATTTACAACAGTACTGAATAAAATACACTAAATTTTTTCAAATATATTAATTCAATAAATTAATTGTTACCGTTTCCTTTTCCACCTTTCATTTAAATACACCCAACATATTCAAAAATAGGGGAGTAGCCCCCGGGGTCCGAGGCTGAAAACTTTTATTCTATAATGTTATTTTTAGAGGGTATACGGTGGGGGCGGGGAATTGAGGCTCAATTTTTATTTTATTTATTTAATTAAAAAGTTTAAGGTTAATTTATTAGTTTTGTCAAGTTATATATATGTGTGTATATATGTACAGGGTGGCCAATAAGTCCCAATCGGTTGTAATTAAAACGAAAATACAAAAAAAAATCAAACAAAGTAAAAAGTTTATAATTTTAGAAATATTTATTGGTTATTCCAAGCGCGAAATATAACCAACTCGACAAATAGTCTTTCCTTATAATCGATTACGTCAGTGTGAGCTCCGCTAGATGGATTAGCGCTGTAATTATAATCGATTGGGACTTATGGGCCACCCTGTATATATATACAAACGCAAGAGATGTGATCATTTTATTGGCTGACATTTTGGGTTTATTACCGTTTTCAAGAGTCAAATCATAAAAAATAGAATTATAACAAATGTGGTCTTTAAAACACTGTATATAAAACTTAAAATTTTAAATCTTAATCACCATTACAGTTAAGAACTCAGATATTTAACGCAGCTTATCTTAACTCTTTTTTTAACATGATAAAAACTGGATTTGAAATAAAAATTTCAAGAGCCCAGTAAAGCCTAAAGCTTAAGGAGGGCCAAATTAAATAAAATAAATAGTCGAGCTTCACAATTATTTGTCATTGTATATTGTCAAACGAATGTATTTATTTTATTATTAATAAAGATTATTCAATTCAATTCAAATCAATTCAAATCAAATTTAAAATAGTGTGACTATGACGTCAAAATAGATAAGGAGCCATAATTCAGTGTGTGTTGAAGTTTTTAATATAAAATGATTCTAAAATTTTCTGAGATCGAAAAAGGATCAATGTGGGTTAAAATTTTAATTAAAATTGTTGAAATTAGTATTAGGACAGCGATGAGTGGTATGGTGATCCCTTATCGGTGAATTTCCTTCTTGGTCAAAGCTGTTTTCGGTCCAAGCAATAGTTAAATTTTTTTTACCCGGCGTCCGTAGCTTAGTGGGGGAACAGCGTTTCCCTATAAACGAAGTGAAGACGCAAAGATCAGGTGTTCGGATCTCCATGAGGGTGGTAATAACAATACGGGGGTCAGACCAATGTGCAGGTTAGTGGGCCTGAACGCTATGCCAGTTTCTGGCCCTCCTCTATAATTAATATAACAATTTTAAAAATTTCTGCTTCAAGTTCAGTTTTCACCATGTTAGAATTAAAATAAAGAGTAATGTATGGTTGTATTTTAAATTTATGGTGATTAAAATTTTAAAATTTAAAATTTAAAATTTTATCCATTGTCTCAACTCTCACTGTTGTTTTAATGGTATTTTTTGTAATTTTAGTCTTAAAAATGGGTAGCAAACCCGAAACGTCTGCCATTAAAGCTGATCACTCTCCTGCTTTTGTTCCTGATCTAATTGAGACTCGACCATTTAGAAGCGATACCCCTGGGTTCGTTTCCCAGGCGGTTCGCCTCATTTTCATTATTTCGTTATCTCTCCTCCTCGTGTGCAGAAACGTTCCTTAATACTTATGTCGTTTTCTATTCATTTATACTGCGCGGTCATTGCAGTTATTTGCATATATATATATATATATATATTATATATATGGGATGAATTTCACATTAAAACACGTGAAATGAATGAACAAATGATTCAAACCTACAAAGAAAAAGATAACATGATTCCAAAGGCCTTTCGTGTATTCAACAGTACACCTCGTCAGGTGGTTGATTTCCTGACGAGGTGTACTGCTGAATACACGAAAGACTTGGAAATCATCTTTTTTCTTTGTGGGTTTGCATCATATATATATATATAATATTGGTTGTTTTTCCTTGTTTTATCCTTGTTTTAGCCTTGAAGAGAACCTTCATATGTGCTATATTTTAAACGATGATGGAAATCAATGCCTGAAAGCTCTACATTCAATTTTGATGCAACCGAGTTAGACTACGGTCAGACTCTGTTATCATCAAATCCTCTGTGTCATTGAGAAAAACTAAACAATTCATAAGAATCACGTCACATCCTTCCATTTGTCACTATACACACACACACACACACACACACACACACACACACACATATATATATATATATATATATATATATATGTACCGGGTGCGGCATAAGTCGGTTTACAGAGAATAATGGAATCGCCTTGTGAAGAATAATATTTATTACAGAAATTGTTCAAAGTGTCCTCCATTATGTTCAATACATACGTTGTATCTTTGAACCACTGAACAACAAATAGGACAGCACAGTTCTTTGTTATTATTCAATGTCTCGAACTCTTGGCGTATCAAAGTCATCGTGTGATCGAAGTCCCGAGGTTTCTCGCCGTTGACTCTATCTTTGATTATACCCCACATTGAATATTCACCGTGATGTAATTATTCAACGTGGAGTATAATCAAAGCTAGAGTCAACGGCCAAAAACCTCGGGACTTCGATCACACGATGACTTTGATACGCCAAGAGTTCGAGACAGTGAATAATAACAAAGAACTGTGCTGTCCTATTTGTTGTTCAGTGGTTCAAAGATGCAACGTATGTATTGAACATAATGGAGGACACTTTGAACAATTTCTGTAATAAATATTATTCTTCACAAGGCGATTCCATTATTCTCGGTAAACCGACTTATGCCGCACCCTGTATATATATATATATATATATATATATATATATATATATATATATATATATATATATATATATATATATATATATGGTGTAGTGGTTAGCATCGCTGACAACGAATCCATCGCCCCCAGGTTTAATTCTCAGCGATGGCAGGTGGAGTTCAACTCATCCAGCTGTTCATCCTTCCATACAAAAAAAAATTGGTTGATAGATAAATGGGTACCTTGGATAGCCTATCGGTTAGGACGCTGGGTTGCTGGTCAGGAGGTCGTGAGATCAAGTCCGGGCTTGGATTGTAATGTCTGACTACCAGTAGTGGGGCGTGGTTCGGATTCCACGTTAAGCTGTAAGTCTAGTGTGGTTGAACAACTTTGACCTTCGTCAGAATGGACAATTCGGCCGTAAACAAAACCAAGGTTACCAATATATATATATATATATATATATATATATATATATACGGTGTATATTATACAGGATGTCTCAAAGTCACTATCTATTTCGGTGACATTAGATTTTTTTTTTTAAATGCTATGCTGGCATAAAGATATGTACTTCTGGTGCAAATTTGTGTATTTAAAAAAAGTTAATTGGTTTATTTCGAATTTTGTGTAATTTATAAATTTATCTTGACATGCTTGAACAATTCCTCGAACCTCAACTTCTTACAGATGGCATTCTTGACACAGTAGTTTTTCAGCAGGATGGAGCACCATGCCATTATGCAATAATTGTACGTGATTATCTTGACAGACGCTTCCCGGTCGCTGGATTGGTCGTGGAGGAACACAACCATGGGCAGCACGTTCACCCGATTTAACACCATTAGATTTTTTCGCCTGGGTTTCATTAAGTCTAAGGTGTACACTGGTAGAAGAATTAGTGATGTAGCCGAACTTCGAAATCGTATTACCGATGCAGTTCAGAAAATAACACCTCAATGCTGGAAAGTGTGTTCCGGGAACAACTTATCGCTTTGAGCTCTGTAGAGACACTGATGGTCGCCATGTGGAGACAGATAAATAAATAGCACTAATTCTTTGTGGCACTTACTTTGAAATAAATATATTTTTCATGTCTTAAACCAGTTTTTCGTAATTCCCATTATTTTTCAAAATAGATAGTGACTTTTGAGACACCCTGTATATATATGTACATACGGTAAAAGATGAGCTGGGTGTACCTCTGTATGTGCAATGGAGATCGCAAAAGAGCAACTCGCTTCTCCACCTAGCCAGGGCTAAAGGCGGGGCCACCATTTTGACCTTCGCGTGAAGAGAGACCAACGAACGGAACTGCTGTTACGAGGTATATATGTTACAGGAACTCTGTGTAACTAGGAATTTCATGAAATCCCTAAAGTGTTCAGGGATTTCATGTAAGGTTAAGTCGTGATATTTTCGTTAAACTTACTGGAAAATTATTGAATGTCCGGTTAGGTTAATTGAATACCCGGTTAGATCAACTGTACGCCCTTGATGATTGGTTAGGTTTAGTCGTGATATTTTCGTTAAAACTAACGAAAATATCACGACTTAGCCTTTCATAAAATCCCTGAACATTTTAGGGATTTCATGGACCACCATAACTTTTTCTTTCTTGTTGAACACGGTTTGGCATTGAATCTACTAAGTGAGCACAGTTTGTTGCAATCTGTTCATCTCTGTACCATACTGCAATTATTGCCTGTAACAGCTTCGTCATTATCGTACAATCCTTTTATTCTAAGTCTTGATTTCACAATGGCCCACAGATTCTCAACTGGGTTTAAATCTGAAGAGTTCCCCGGCCAGTCTAACACCTGAATGTTGTTCTCTTTGCCTTCCATCTTGTACTTTTCTGCTGGAAGTTCGCTTTTATTCAGCCTGTCCCAAAGAAGGGTGACCGCTCTTAACCTTCCAACCATCGTCCAATTGCTTTGATTTCTTGTATTTCTAAAGTTTTGGAGTCTATCTAATAGGACGATTAGTAAACACCTCTCTTCTCACAATCTTCTTTCAGATCGTCACTAAAAGTCAGCAAACAGGAGACGAAAAACCCACCCAAGAGAGTAAGATGGAATATTCAAAGTCTAAATATGAATTCAAAGAAAATACTTTGGGAAAGTGTAAATGAAGCTTTAAAGAAAGCAAATTGGGAGTTGCTGCTTCGCGAGAAGACTCCAGAAGAAATATTATCTATAGTAAACAATGAAATTAAACCCATATTGCTGAAACATGTTCCGAAGAGGAAAAATTCGAGAGAAAAATCAGAACAATAGATAAGGGAAACAAACTGTAAAAAATTATTACAAATGCAGAAGGAAAGCAAGAAGACTCAAACTAGAGAAAAAAAGTTATGCGAAATAGATATGGACTTAAAACAAACATTCATTCACAAGATAAATGAGGGCCAAAAACAAGGTAGCAGAAAACATAAAGAATGATCCAAAATACTTCTACACATTTCCAAAAAAGAAAAATGTAATGTAAAAAGAGTATAAGTCCGTTAAAAAATGGCGCGATGGAATACACAAATGACCCAGAAAAAATGAATGAAGTTCTTATGAAACAATTTAACTTGTCCTAGAGAAAATAAAAATCCAGATGAATACATTGCCGTATCTACAAATCAGCCAAGAAGAAGTTCGGACATGAATCTATTAATGGATCAAGAATTCTTGGAAGGAGATATAATTAAGGCTGTATCAAATACGAGAGGAAATTCAGCACCAGGCCAGAACCATGGAGTGCCATGTTTCTGAAAAAACTTATAGAGACAGTATTGCGAAGCCGTTATACTGTAGTTACTATGGAGAAAATCACTCAATACAGGACAAATTTCACTTTCATTTAAGAACGCGAACATTGCTTCTTGTTCAAAGGAATTACTAGAGCAAAGCTAAAGTAACTATCGTCAGTAAATCTGATATATATATATATATATATATATTATATATGTGTGTGTGTGTGTGTGTGTGTGTGTGTGTGTGTGGAGAGAGATAGTCTAATGGTTAGTTTTATTTAATATATAATTTAGTTATTTATAGAAATTTCTATTGCTTTACACTGATTTACTCTCTTAAACTTCATTTATCTCAGTGGTTCTTAACCTCTTTAGGCTGCGACCCAAATTTTGGTCGCTGGGGCTAGCTCGGCGACCCATACCTTCAAACAGTTCACTTGTATAGATAATAAAATAATAAATAATGGTAAAATGATAAGAGATAACATACATAAATGATAAATGATAATTTAATGACCCAATCAAAATGGCTTGGCGACCCAATTTTGGGTCGCGACCCCAGGGGTTAAAAATCACTGGTTTAACTGTTCCATAAGCAGTTTTTACAATCTATCGCAAAGAGAAATTCCCAGACGTTAAACAATTTAATTCACAAAAACCTACATTCTAAACACACACATTTGTATTCCTTCACATTCAGTGGGGAAACTGGCCTCCGGTACATTCTAAAATTTTCTTGGGTCTATGTTCATTACACGGCCCCCAAAATCCGCGTTTGTGACTCTTGGGCGCTCTTTTTCTGACAACATTTATAAAGATATCTAAACCCAATACAATGATCAATTAATCATTATTAATTACATCTAATTACGTACATTACAATATATATATATATATATATATATATATATATATATATATATATATATATATATATATATATATATATAAGGAAAAGGAAACCAGAATGGTGCTCAAGCGCTTTCGTCTAAAGACATCCTCAGGAAAGCCCTTGAGCACCATTCTGTGTTTCCTTTTTCCTTCGTGGTTATTTTCATCATATATATATATATATATATATATATATACATATGTGGTGTGGGTATGGTGTGTGTGTGTGTGGGTGTGTGTAGATGTGTGTGTGTGTGTGTGTCAAAGGGTGTGCCTCAGAAATTCAGTGTATTTGGGAACGAGTCATAAAAAGTAAAATTGTAGCAGTAGAGTGTGGCAGGAAGCAATTTTTCCACCAATAATAATTTTGAGGAGTTTATAAATTTTATTTTTCTGCGAACTTTTTTCCGTAACTGAACATGTAACCAATAATTTCTCTCTTAATGTTTTTACTCGCAACAACAAATAACAAAGTTATTTGTTTGTTATACGAATACTTTTTCCTATTTCATTTTTCTGATACCAAAAAAATGTTCCACTTCAATTTTAACTCTCTTAAAATGAGTTTTTAAGTTTGAACAACTCGTGACTCACAACCAAGCCAGTAGTAATCCGTGAGTCGCTTTCAAATGCTTAAAATTAAAATATGAATGATAACTTTATAAAAAAACAATTGTAATATTTGATAATTTTACTTCACGATCAGTTTTCAGAAGTTGAAAGATTAAAAAGGAAGACAGGATACGATAATCCTTTAATCCAATAATATACAATATCATATTCGGCTCCGAGAATAACCCACTAAAAACCATTAACTGAACCCACGCATCCATAATACGCTCGATACAGGATATGAATTACCTTACCTGCTCTCTCTCTCTCTCTCTCTCTCTCTCTCTCTCTCTCTCTCACTCTGTATACATATACTGTACCAAGCTGTTTTACTTGCAATTTTCAAAGTGCCCTCCCTCGTGATCGATGCACAATCTGACAGCCGGAAAACAGAAATCGGGCGCTACTTTTGACTCACCCTGTATATATATTGTGGAGACAGAGATCATTTAAGAATGACGAATGACGTTAATTTTTAATTTGTAAACGAATGGGGACCATTTTTTTTAGTGTCTTCATGTGAAAATTTTCAATCAATTTAATTATTTTGTGAAAAGAATTTTTGTTGCAAAAACTTGTTTTCGACTTTGTGTTTTTGTTTCTTTTTTTTGGTTTTTACACTGGTTTATCATTATGTATCATTGAAATAAGAACACACCAATATCTAAATTAATTACAAAGATAGAGAGAATACTGTGAGTGTTAACCCTTTAGTGCCTAATGTTTCCTATGTGATACTGAATAAAATCGTTTGGAGTTGGCCAAGAATAAAATTAAAGCCAGCGATGGAATGAAATGAAAATGGTGTAAACTTAAAGCTGATTTCTTCCTCTTGCCTCAATAAGCATCAATACCGTTTTCACAACGACCAGAAGGTATATATATATATTAGTGATGGATCGAATAACCGCAACCGCAACCGCACTACAACCGCACAAAAATTCACAAAATTCACAACCGCAACCGCCGTTCCATAAGTGCGGTTGCGGTTGTAAGGTGAAAATGCAGCAAAAATATTATTCTTGAAATTCACACTGCCTGTCATTAAGTTTGACATCAGTTTTTCAAATGAATAATAAATAATCCATAACTTTCCAATGGGTGGAGGCTGGGGAAAGTGGTAGGTGGGATGAACAGTGCGATGGGTCCTCGTCCCTCATCCTGGTAACACACTTAGTGCAAAATATGGTTTTAATTAATTTGACCTATTCTTTCATAATAGCTATATAAGTTTAGAATATACTTCATTTAAATAGTATTTATTTAGTAAATACCTTATGTTGAACACAAGTTTTGCAACACACAAATAGCGGTAGCGGTGTATTGCAAAACTTGTGTTCAACATAAGGTATTTACTAAAAAAATACTATTTAGTATATATTATGTACCAAGTGTGGCTAAATCGCACTATAGTGGCTAAATCCAGTTAATAATTACGCATTTTTCCTAGTATATGATAACCGCAACCGCAACCGCGGTTGGAAAAAATTCGACAACCGCAAACACAACCGCAACCGCGGTTGTGAAAAACCGACCACTCGATCCATCACTAATATATATATATATTTAAAGAGCCCAGTAAAGCCTAAAAAGCTTAAGGGCAACTTAAATAAAATAAATAATCCAGATTCACAATTATTTATGTCATTGTAAATTGTAAAAGTAATGTATTTATGTTATCAATAAAGGTTATTCAATTCAATTTAATATACTGTGTGTATATATATCTAAAGGATCGAATTGTTAGAGTGCATATTCTGCATGATTTCCTTCTTTCTGATCATAGACCATTAGAAATATTAATTAACGTTACCAATTTATGCGCAACACGACTTAACAAGAACTCAATAGGTAAGAATAATCGCTTTCATTGGTCCAATGTTAATATGCAACAGAGAATAGAATACAAAGACAGAACAAGTCACCTTTTTAATAATTTAGAAATTTTGCATCTTGCCTGTAATAATCCTTGTTCAAGTGATTCTCACTGTAAACTCATAGATAGGTATTATAGTAAGATAATATCCCTGTTAAGAGAAGCAGGAAGCCCCCTGATTAAATCTTACAACTATCATACTAAGGTTATTCCTGGATGGAATGATTTTATCGCCCCCCTGAAGAGGGAATCGAAAGACGCCTATGATTTGTGGTGCTTTCATGGTAGACCCAGATTAGGACAAGTATACATGAATATGTATAGAAGTAGGGGTCAGTATAAGGCGGCCATAAGGCGATGTAAACAGGAAGAAGAGTCTATTCGAGCATCAAAAGCCTGTGAAGCTCGCATAAATAACGATAATAACAAATTTTGGAAATTTGTTAAGAATCAAACGGGTGTAAAAAATGTCCTCCCTCCGACAATCGATGGGGTGTCGGGGGAGGATGAAATTGCAAAGCTGTGGAAAAAACACTACTCTAACATTCTAAACAGTGTCGTGGGAGCGACAAGGGAAAATAATTTCATATCAGTTTATGAAGTAAAGAGGTTAATTAAAGAGTTAAAGACTGGTTCTGCGTCAGGGGTGGATGACTTATCGAATGAACACTTAAAATATGCCAATGACGTAGTATGTCTGCATATATCATTGCTCCTATCAGCCATGCTGCTCATAGCTATATCCCTGCAGAGTTCATGAGGGTATATATCTTGCCCCTGGTCAAAAATATGTACGGAGACATTCTGTCCAGCAATAATTACGGGCCTATTACTGTCGCTTCCTGCTTCTCGAAACTACTAGGAAAACTCTTGTTACTCCGATTAAGTGATTTCCTATGGACATCTAATCAGTTTGGTTTTAAAAGGTCACACTCAACTGACCTGTGTATCTATGTACTTAAAGAAACAGTATCTAAATACATTGACAGTAATTCAACCATTTATAGCTGTTTTCTTGATATAAGTAAGGCATATGATAGGGTGAACCACAATATTTTATTTGCAAAACTAGAAGACAGGAAGGTTCCCATGTACATATTAAATTTATTGAAATTTTGGTATTCCCACCAATCTTTCACTGTTAGGTGGGGCAATGTACTATCCGAATGTTTTGGCTCCTCTTGCGGGGTGAGACAAGGCTCCTTGCTCTCCCCTATGCTGTTTAATGTGTATATTGACGGATTAATTGCTTCACTTAATGAGGCAACAGTAGGATGTTGTATAGATAACACAAGGATAAATAACTTAGTTTATGCCGATGATATGGTGTTAATAGGTCCCTCTGTTGGGAATGGGACAACTGGCCGCGGCCAACTAGCCGCAGCCCAACTCACCACGGCCAACTCGCCGTAGCCAACTGGCCGCGGTGGCCAGATTTTATAATTTATAATTTTATAATTTTAAATTTTTTATTCTAAATATAATTTTAGAGGCTGTGCACCTGGGTGTTGAATGCCCGGTTAGGTCAACCGTACGCCCTTGACGATTGGTTAGGTTAGGTCGTGATATTTTCGTTAGCTTTAACGAAAATATCACGACTCAACATAACCAATCGTCAAGGACGTACAATTAACCTAATCGGGCATTCAATTAACGTACCCAGGTATTCAATTAATCTAATCAAGCATTCAGTGGACCTAACCGGGCATATACTGTGTGTACACACACACACACATATATATATATATATATAGCGTTCAACATCCACCGGCAACGCCGGGTCGCTCCGCTAGTATATAATATATGTATTATATATATGTATATATGCGTGTGTATTTCCACAGGAAATGTGGAATGTTTATCAACGCTGCTTGAATGACGAAGACAGGACTAACAATCACGCAGAAGCTGCGCACCGAAGACTGCAAAATGAACTTGGAATGCAACATCCTACGATTTGGAAATTTATTGATGGTTTGAAAAAAGTTCAACGAGGAAGAGATCTATATTACGAGCAGCTGATTGCAGGGCAAAATCCTCCAGTCAAGTTAAAAAAATTCAGAGAAGCAGATGCAAGGATAAAATCAATTGTCAGTAAATTTGACAGTCGAAATTTTGTTGAATACCTTAGGGGAATTGCCCATAACTTTTCATAGATATTTGCATTTTTATCCTTATTTTATTTTTTTTACTCCAATAAAGTACTTTCATAAAGCAATTTTAACAAACTTGTTTTATTACACACAATTTTCATAAAAAAAAAATAATTTTTCTATATCACGGCGAGTTGGCCGCGGCGAGTTGTCTTATTCCCTATATCTGCGGCCAGTTGACTACGGCGAGTTGGCCGTGGTGAGTTGGGCTGCGGCTAGTTGGCCGCGGCCAGTTGTCCTAGACCCCCCTCTGTTAAAGGTCTGGATCGGCTACTAAAAGTCTGCGAAGTGTATTCGCAGAAACATGATATTCTTTTTAATGCTACAAAAACTAAGGTTATGCAATTTCATCCTAAAAGCTATAATCAGCCAGCTGATATTAGGTTTAAAATGAATGGTGAAGTAATTGAGGAAGTACAAGAGTTTAAGTATTTGGGTCACACTATTACCAGCTCCTTGAGTGATGACTCGGATATAAGAAAACAATCTCGAAGCCTGTGTGCTAAAGCGAATATGACCATAAGGAACTTCCGATTTTGTACGAGTGAAGCTAAAGACACTCTCTTTCGTACTTTCTGCAGTAATATATACGGACAGCAACTGTGGGTGAATTATTAAAAGGGTTCTGGCAGAACCCTAAATTTGCTGTACAACAGGTCTTTTAGACTCTTACATAAATTACCCCCGAGATGCTCAGCTTCGCAAATGTTTGCTACCCGCAATGTCCCGAGCTTCCCGGAAGTAACAAGACGTGCTCAACACAGTCTAATGCAAAGAATTAAAAAATCAACCAACCCGATTATCCAAGCTATCCATGAGTCCTGCCGTTTATCCTCTAAGCTATGGAATTCTTGGTCGGGGTTGAACTATAAATTTTGAAAAAGAAGTGTTGTTAGCATATTTATCCGAGTACATTTCCCAACCACCATTTACAACAACTAAGTGTTACAAAAAATGTTGGTCATTGGATATTGGTAGCGATTTTTTTAATATTAATTATTTAATAAATAAAACTTGTATTTTATTTTTTATAAATATCTTATTGAATAAATAAATAAATAAATCAATAAAATAAATAAACAAAAATATGGTTCTCATTCCTTTACCTCTTTCTTACCTTTTTCTGAATATATTAAAAAGTAAGAAATAAGAAAACGTATAAATTAAAGGTAAACTCTCATAAAAATAAGGAAAAATTCAATTATATTTTATTACTCTTATTTCCAAGATTCGTGTTCGAATTTTGGAGTGAACTTTTGTATTGGATTATTGATGAAATAATACATTTAGTTTTCATTAAATAAACAATGGCTTTCCTTTGTTTCGAAGTGTATAACTAATTAAAAGCCAAGTGTAAAAAGGCTCTTTTAATAAAAGCCTTCGTAGGAACAGTAATAAAAAGTATTATAATTCGTGACCTTAATAATAAACTGACACAAATCCAGAAAATCTTGGAGAAGTTACGAGCGAAGAAGTAACAACAATTGGCTTACTCGAAGGGGAACTCGGGTCTCGAGCGTAAAAGTGGCTTTTTATGTACTTCTACCGTTTAATTACAAATTGTTCCCTTCATCTATAACAAAGGAAGAGCCATTATACATATATATATGAAGACTCATATTTGTAAAGATAAATTGAAGTACTACACACCTAACATATTGTAATCCCGCGACCCCCAAATTGTGTGGCACACCACCGAGAAGGGGCGTAATATGGATTAAAAAATTAAGTTTTAAATATTCTCGTGTGTCGATCTTGACAGAACTCGGAAAACAAAAATGTCAAAACAAATTTTGTGCCAAAAAAAACAAGTTCACCTCATTAATTATTTTTGGAATATACTTAGAAAAGATTTGGCGTTCTGTTAATAATTTTGATTATAATGTCACGATGATAAGTCGGTATAGAAAATGGTTTTACTTAATTTACACTTTACTTTTCGTGTTTGTAAAAGACAATCTTCATTTTTATTTTCAGCAGCCAACCTTAATTTCAGCCATATTTTAATTCTACACTAAAAAGTAAAGCTAAATTCGGTTTATATATATGTGTGTGTGTGTGTGTGTGTAGAAATGAACAATGAATAATTCCTATATAATCTTTATATTCAATTATTAATTTTTACACAAGGACCAAACTCGCATAACGCAAGTTATCTGTTATTCAATTCATACGTCCATGTCCTTTCTTGACCTTTATCTTGTGTTATTTTTTTTTAATTGTTCCCTCGCAAGATACTCTCGTCATGCTGACACACGTGTTCGAATTTCACTGACCAACACGGAAGGCGGGCATCTACTGTAATTACGAAATCTCCTCTCTTGTTTAATTCTAATTCAAAAGCATGATTATGTTATATATCGTTATGCGTGTTATGTATATATATATATATATATATATATATGTGCCCATGTACTTTGTGTTAAATCTCAAAATAAAAGTTATCCTAATGTAAATATGAAACACTGTAAACTATAATTAACTTTGGTCAATTGTAATTAACTATAATGATTTAATATGATGTAATTAATGTACTTTAATGAAACTGTAGTTAACGAGTTAACGATAATAAATGAATGTGAATTAATTGGTAATTATAATCATAGTTATAATAAACCAAAATTACAATGTACTCAATGTCCGACCCGATATTATGTCGCCATTAGGAATGTATACGCGGCGATATTGTTATTATTTTTTTTATTATTTTTCTTCGTTGGGATAAATTTTTGATGTGCTTTCGACTTTGCCAAATAATTGGTGACCTGTTCTTTTTAAAATTTCTTAATGATTTTCTTAGATTTAGCTTAATAATGAATCCTGATTAAAAGTTGCAGTGTTCATGTTTTGGATACATTCTCTCTTCGTTATAAAAGATGAAGTCATGACTTGCCTAAGCATTTAATTGTAAATCTTAAACCTTTAATTTTTACTCATATGCATATCTTAGTATAAAGATGCATAGTTCAATTTCCGTTTCTAATTAACTCAGCGGATCAGGAAAACAGCAGATCTGAAAATAGGCGGTTTAAGATAAAAATATGGCTTCCTCTTCCTATATCCTGTTTATCTGTTTAACCATTGTCACAACAAAAAATTACTTCATTTTTAACTATTGTGCAAAAATAATACAGCCGCTTCAACATTTAATAATGATGATGTTAGTAGAATCAGGGTATATAAACCACAATAATTTCTTCCATGTCCATTCAGAAGTAGACTCAAAGGCTGAGCACTGCCTGTATATTTTAGCAGTAAATTACAGTAAGAAATAGTCTTTATCTTCTCCTTCGAGCCTTGCTCTATTCAGAGAACTTAGTCATTAAAATTTCCGGATACGTTATAAGAAGAATCCGGGAATCTTCAGAGAATTTAGTAAGCCTCCCAGAATCCTCCGAGCCACTATAGAAGAACTCGGAGAGTAATATAGAAGAAACTACTGCAAGTAACACATCCGTTGCTGCCACCTAACTAGAACCCCCGTCGACTTCGAACCAACCCAAGCCAAAGACGGAGAGGTTAACATATATATATATCATGGCATTTGAGTGTTTGGTTATGTGACATGTGATACCATATAGAAAAATGTTTGGTAAACATTGTTATAATCTGTTGTTGGGATTACAAAAACAGGATTTATTAATAATATAATTTATAATAAGAACTGCTTCATGGTTGGAGAACACAAGTTAGTTATAATATAACCTTCACGTAGGCCTCAGATGAATTTAGAAAAACAAGGACGTGAAGCCAAAAGACGCCAAAGAACAGTGTTTCTATACGGTCGTACTTGTAATATTGTTTAACAAATAAGGACTGGGAATATCAGTCACGTGATGTTCCACCTCCCGTTTCGTCCAATCTTGTTTTATTTTTACAAGACCTGTTTTAGTTTATGGCCTGTCACACTTTAACGGACAGACTGTCACATCTCTCTCTCTCTTCTCTCTCTCTCTCTCTCTCTCTCTCTCTCTATGGCCTGTTCTCGACTGCCTCATTGTTTCTTCAACTACGCCCAGCTCTCTGTCTCCCTTCTGCAGTTCAGATAAAACCCCTAAAATAGTGTATGCAAAAGTTGTCTCGAATTTTCTGGTTTATAAAGGAAATGGACGAAGGATTATTTCCTCAGTGTGAGATGAAAATCTGAACTGCAGAAGGGAGACAGAGAGCTGGGGGTAGTTGGAGAAATAATGAGGCAGTCAAGAACAGGCCACAGAGAGAGAGAGAGAGAGAGAGAGAGAGAGCTATGACAGTCTGTTCGTTAAAGTGTGACAGGCCATTAGTCAGAGGAAGAAGAGTGGAGCGTATTAAACAAACAGGACTCGGGCGCTGGAGGGGAATTTCCTTGAAAATTATTAAAGTTTGATCTCAGTCAATTAAAATATACCTTTTATATATATATATATATATATATATATATAGTGTGTGTGTGTATATATATATATATACGTTATCTATGACTTAATTATATATATTTTTATACGAGGTGTTTCATTGTGATTTATATGTGATTTATAATGACCACAAGTGTATCAATGACAATCTTTTTTATAAATAAATGTGTGGGACTAGCGACACCTTCATCAAGGAACTAACCTATACTGTATTAGTATCGTCCCATTGGGTGTGGTAAATTCTGGTTATTTAATCAAAATTACGTGTAAAATGGTAGGCCCAGGCTCGAAACGAAGCCGTAGTTGACATCCGCTGAACTCAAGGCCTACTCTCATATGAGATAGGCTCAAATAATAATTTCCCACGTATGCTTATAGACCTAACCTAGCTAGGTTTAATGTTAAGCTGGCTTTCGCTACCAATATATTCGTATAACCAGAGTAAAGACCTCACTATTATTTCCCAGATTTACGGATCTAACAACAAGGTAATTGGGGCGACAATCATAAGCGGATTTACGTATAGGCAGAGTAGACACCGCTTAGGGCGGCAAATGTTGTCGTATTTTAACCTAAATAGGGCAAAGAAAACAAAAATAGAAAATAAATAGCTTATAAGCACTAACAAATTAAATAGATTTGCAAATAAGTGTTAGAACAGTAGCCTCTAATAGCAAACTAGCGATATCAAATGGCACAACTATATGGTATTTTAATCTCTGCCTAGGTGTGGCAAAATACTAAGTACGCCTCTGGGGACAACCCTTCATTGGTGGACAACGACGGGATTCGTGTTTATTCCCACAAAGTCTCGGTAGGTTTCATTGGTTGAAAGAGCATTGCTACCACCAGGCAACCAAAGTAGTTTCAGCAAGATGGAGCACCTCCACACACACTGCTTGTGAAACTCGCATTTTTGAGGAAGCATTTTTCCCGGGGATTAATCTCCCTTCATTAGCCAGTGAACTGGCCCCCATACTCACCTAACCTCACACCCCCCTCACTTTTTTGTGGGGTTACATAAAAGACAGGATCTATTCTACCAAGCCTAAGATACTTGAAGACCGAAAGACCAAAGTCAGTAATGTTATCAACAACATCTCAGCTGAACTCTTTTAAAAGAATATGTCAAACATTTGTGTAAAATTGAATATATGAGTAATATTAGAAAAAATAGCGATTACACTGAGGTTAATACTCATAAACTCTCACGTTTTACGTACCTATTGCGTTTCTCTTTGTGTTTTAACTCCTTTTTTGGTTTAAGCTTGGAACATTTGTTCAAAAACAAGAAAATTTTGGGGGAAAATTTGGTGTGTGTGTGTGTGTAACAGAGAGAGAGAGAGAGAGAGAACTAAAAGTTTAAGAACATAATGGAATAAATGCATTAAATATAATGCTGTAAATATAATCTCATAATATCTTATAATTGCATTCAATTTTTTTTGTTACTTTGAGTTAAAAATAATAATTATTACAATTGCATGAAGTGCTTTTCTTCCTTAACAAATTAAGGAATTAATATGATTATTTTATAGAAATATAATATATTTCATATTAAATTACAGTTAAATTTTATGTTCAGTAAGTTAATTCATCTATATATCTAAAGAAAACATTTAATATGTATTCCCTGACAAGATGTATTGTGCTAAATACACGAAAGGCCTTGGAATCAATCGCTTTTCATTTTCCGCTTTTGGTTTGCATCTTTTAGTATTTTTGCGTGCAGGAAAGAAAGGCCAAGGGCAAACTCCCACAAAAATCCCCACCCCCACATAGAAAGAGAAGAGAGCCAAAATACAATTATTCTTATTATTTTTTAATTTTGAAAAGATTGTGTAGTGTGTAAGATGCCTGTATCTGTAGTGAGGAATAGTGGGAGAAGTGTATGTTTGCTAGCATGCTGGACTGCTCATAGGGTAGATGAGACACGGAAAAAGATCATCTAAGGAGGAAAGTGACAGGAGAAACGGGAGTTCCAGCACTCCCTGTCCCCTGCCTAACGTCCTTGAATGGAGTACTTCCCTGGTTGATTAGTGTCTACACTCTCCTCCTTAAATACAATCTCCTCCTTAAGCTGTTCGTAGTATAGAAGAAGAGATCCATCTGAGACCATTGCCACGTTCGTATCTCACACCACGGTACATGACTAAAGGTTTTTGCATCATACTGTAACACGCCGACAGTGAAGTTTCACTGTTAAGCTCCCGTAACCAAATGGATAATTTTGGCCTACAATCGTTCTTACTGTATATGTATCACAACACTGTTTAGTAGGTTAGATGCAATTTTAACATAATGGAGATTATTATCATACGTTAGACTCAAACGTTATCCAACATGCTCAGGTATATGCACAATGCGTAGCAAATGCACCTGACTTACCCCCCACAAACTGATGTTCCACGATATTACTGTCAATGTAACAGACAGTAGCAGATTTGCCACTTTTAGGTGGTATAATAAGCTAGCCTTATCATCCTGTCGTTCGTGAAAAGTATCTATTTGGAAAGTAAAATTGTATCTTCCACTAGGCAGAATCTTGAACACCTCTTTCATCCCAAATATTTCTTTTTGCTTCCGAGCTTAGCAATATAGCATGTTCCGATCATGTAATCTATGCTACGCGTATGATTTCGAGAACTATGTCATTTGTAAGCTTAGATTTATTCAAGCTCTTATTTAAGTCGTTTACAATTTCCTCCGTGCTGTCATAATGGGCAGGGCCTAGTGTTATTTCAGTGCTCTAGTACTGTACACCGCCATTCCGAATGGAGGATGACCAAGAGTCAGAGATATGCAAGAAGATCGCCAGTAGAGCGTCCCTTGCGGAACCCATACTAACGATCTGAAAGAAGTTTGTGAAAAAAGGGTTTTTTAACCCTTTCATGCCTGATTTTCGTTTACTTTTCATGTAAAAAAAAAAACTAGTGTTATATCTCCAGAATGACTAAAATCTCCTAAAATGTGGTGGTCTCATTTGCGCCCATACGGCATGAAAGGGTTAAGACTTCTTATTAAGGATAGATTCAAAAAACTTTAGAAAGGCAAGAAATCAAAGCAATTGGACGATAGTTGGAGGGTTGAGAGCGGTCACCCTCCTTTGAGAGTGAGAAGGATATTAACTACACCCTCTCACGTATTGAGAAATCGATGCAGAGTGGTTCAAAATTGAACCTGGAGAATTTCATGATTAATACTGACCCCATGTTCAGTGTTGAGGGCCATGACGCTATATTGTACACTTTAAACTTCAATTTACGAAGCTTGGCAAGATTGGCAGGACTAACTTACGTCCCTATTCTTCATATTAGAGTTCTTTACATTAATTATGACAGAAGCCGTAAGTATGAACGCCATCACGATTTGTGTAAAGGATGCCTTGAGTTTACAAATGATTTGCTAAAGCATTGTAAGAATTGTCATATGGTATGTGCTCAGTCTAAAAGCCCTAGATGCGTAAGCCGAGTGGTAGAAGCTGAGAAGATAAATTGTGATGATTGTAGACGGATGTTTTTTCAATAATAAATGTCTTACTCTCCATAAGACAAAATGGTACGTTCAGAAAGATAAAGATTTGCAAATGTAGAACGTTTCATACGATGAATGAGAGCAGTAAGTTCAAACATAGCTGTGATGAAATTCATTGTCCTACGTATCAAAAAGATTATAAGGATTATTTTTCTTCTATGTGGCGGGGCCACCAGCTTGACCTCCGTGTGAAGAGAGACCAACGCACGAAAGAATATAAGGTTCATAAGGTAAGGTTAAGGTATAAATGGAAAATTAAAATCCCAACAAATTAAAATATTTGGTGTTGGAGTGTCAAGTAATTTTAACATGTTTTCTATTTCATTTGTAGCTAATTGGAATTCACTTTTTGTGGTGTTTGGTGGTTTGGGGATGTTCATAATTGTTAGTTTCAGTTCTTTTACTTCTAGAATAATAATTACGATTGTGATTTTTTTATTTCCTTACCTTCACCGCACATGTATATGTTTTTCATGTAGATGCAACACTCACCTCCTCGTCTGGCAGCTCTATCTGCTCTATATATGTTGTAGTCCAGTATTGCTCTTTCAGTATCCTCGATGCAGTTTTAACAGCCTTTTTCGCATTCATGTAAGTGTATTTCCGTTAGGCATATGATATCTGTGCTGGTCTCCAGAAATAAATTTTGCAAGTATTGCAATGAATATTGTATGCAACTGTGGGGTATTATCTCTAAAAAAAATTGGCTGTATTATACAAAGCAATGAGAATGTAATTATTTCCGCCATTAATTGTGAGTTTACTATACGAATAAAAAATAATGTCCAGACATGTTAATAAATACTGTATGCAACTGTGCTTTTATTTACTCTTCACTCATTTTTAAATTCCCTAAGTATGTGATGCTTTTTTCTTAAACACCGCTGTTTTGTGTGTGTGTGTGTGTGTGTGTGTGTGTGTGTGTGACCTGGTTGGAACTGGCCAACCAGGTTGGTTTGTGGGAGCAGTCGCGTCCGGTGGTAACAGGTACACAGAAGCGTTCGATCTCATTCAATGGTATGTATTTTTCCTTATTATTAATATCAGTGTAATGCCTAAGACAGTGTTATCGGTGGCCACTATACTCTATATTCATAATAGCATTGGGTCAGCGTGTTGTTGGCACTGTCATTCCCCCTCCTGGCTCCCTCTCCCTCAGTGGCACTCCCCTCCCCTTGGCATCCCCATTACCCTCAGTGGCACTCCCTCCCCTTGGCATCTCCATTACCCTCAGTGGCACTCCCCTCCCCTTGGCATCCCCATTACCCTCAGTGGCACTCCCCTCCCCTTGGTACCCCCTCTCCTTCAGTGACACCCCCCCATTACCCCATTACCCCCTCTCCTCAAATGCCACTATACTACTGGAGACAATTCTTGTTTATCTTTCTACTTACAGAATTTGTGAAATATCATTCATAGCCTATCATTTACAGTCGTATGAGCGCCAAAATTTCTTAAATAAGCTTATTAGCGAAATATAAAAAGCAAATACATGCTATTTATTGAATATAAACCGCATAGGACACTTTATGCAGCTTCACATACCAGCTAGGGACAAGGGTCATTTTATATGTATTCAAATATGCATTTCTTAATAGGCAGCTTTACAGCACGGAAAACTATACTATAAAAAGGCAGTCCTGTCTGCAGACACCATGTATTGGTTGAAAGATAGTGGTGACATCATAGACACGTCATAAAACATAGAAAAGAACGCAGCAATAAAAATCTTAAGCTTCACATCCGATCCCATTGTATCAAGATTTGTGAAGCTTAAGATTTTCATGGCTGCGTTCTTTTTTATAGTTTTATTGACCGAATAATTGACTCGCCAGTAATTGCGGGAGGGGCCGCAGGCCCACTTTGGCTAGTATTTATAAAAGCAACAGATTGTTTTAGTCTTGGAATGTACAGGGTGTTTCAAAGTCCGGAAATAAGAAGTATTTATTTTTCATATATATATATTATATATATATATATATATATATATATATATATATATTATATATATATATATATATATATATATATATATATATATATATCAAGAAATGCTTAAGCATATATATATAACATTTACGATGATTCGGGATTTTTTAAACACCCTGTATTCTATTCTATCCCGTGGTCGACACTATAACGTTGTTTAAGGCTCTTTCTGTTTTCAGTCAACAAATGTGTTTGAAAGTTCTTTGAAGATCTTCCGATTCAATTTTGAAACATTTCGCAAATTTCCGAAAAAAAATGGCTTCGGCTTTCAGATTTTAACTTCTCGCTTGGAAAACATTTGTTTTCAACAAGTTAATTTGGTACTTTCCTGTTATCCCGGACCCCAAACTTTTGCCGAAAATATCACAACTTAACCAAGCCAATTGTCAAGGGCATACTTCGTAATCTTTAACGCCGCTCATCTTGATAGATCTCACCCTAATGCGCGACTGAACGAGACACATTAGTTCCACCCACTTTACGCGAGTCAGCCAATCATAACAGGTGATTGAGCGAAAGAGATATTTGTTACTCCGCTCAAAACCGCGCAAAGTTTTATTAATTTCTAGATAAAATTCAATATTTTTTGTTTATATAGTTTTCAGTACATCGTTTGAAATGGCTGTGTGAGAGTAAAGAATGTCCTGCGGCGATTTAGGTTTAGTTTGGTTAATTTAGATCAGTTTATCATAAGTTAAGCTATGTTAGGCCCAGTTAGGTTAAGCTAAGTTAAGTTAGGTAACAAGAGTCTCAATAGAATGTCCGGTCAATGAAATGTGCCTTAGACCATTGAAAATATGAAATCGACCTATTAGTTTGATATTTGAAATCTATATTAGACATTTCTCAATAAATGTCAACACTATTGTATACTATGTTAGTGGACGTAACTTCCTAGCAAGAAATGCTCATTCTACAAAACGTTCATAAATATTTAGTGAACGGACTATTCATAGCTGGCCCGCTGGGTGATAGTTATAGTGTTGAAAGTACTTTTCGTTAAGAAATAAAAAAGAGCCAAAATCATTCTTGTACAATAAAAAGATGTTACAAAATGAAATTCTACACGAGGTGTTCATAAACGAATGAAATTTTAGCATAATAAATTCATAAATTTTTAGGTAAAAGAATAATTAGACGAATAAATTAATATATGACTAAACCAAACATCAATTAATCAGTATCAACATGATATAAAGAAGCATTCAAAAGTTAATATAACACCGTACATTTAATATCTTATAATCTATGTCTTCCGTGGTCGGAGCCCTTCTGAGTGTACAGAGCGCATCACAGAGGTGATTTTCTCTCGGGCATGGAGACGTACATTCCATATTCTATTCCTACTACTAATGCAGCTTCGCACCTAGGACCTGCCACCTGTGCCAAGACACACCACAAACAATTGAACACATTATGACGGACTGTACCGCTCTAGCACAACAACGAACACAACACAACATCACGAGTGCGCTGAACCTCTGGTCCACTCCGGAGAGGGCGATCGGTTACCTGCGTGCCGCCGGCTTACTCGATCAGGGTGGGCTGATCGGCTAAACAACAACAACAACAACTACTAATGCAAAAAACCTTGGTTTAACTTTACTCGTTCTAATGCTATCCGCAATAGAAAGGAGGCTTTCAGAAGGTACCGTCACCATCCAACTCCTGCCTCTCACTCCGCCTATATTTCTGCCCGGAATCGTGCAAAATCTGTTCTTCGACTCACCAAAACTTCCTTCATCCGACAAAAATGTGAAAGTCTATCTAATTCTTCTCGCTCTTTCTGGCATCTAGCTAAGAATCTCTTCAACAACTTTACTTCCTCTTCTCTCCTCTTTTCCATTCCAACGGCACAGTTGCCGTCTCTTCTCCTGACAAAGCTGAACTCTTCGCTCAAACTTTCACCTCCAATTCAACCCTGGACGATTCCGGTGCTCTTCCTCCCATCTCCTCCCCCTCTGACGTTATTATGACTGAAATTAGAATCTCTTCTAAAGATGTTTTTTTCCGCCCTATCTAGGCTCAACTCTAGGAAGGCGTATGGTCTTGATGGTGTTCCTCCTGTTGTTCTTAAGAACTGGGCTTCTGTGTTGACACCCTGCCTACGCAAACTCTTTCGTCTTTGTCTTTCATCTGGTACTTTTCCTTCCTGCTGGAAGTTCGCTTTCATTCAGACTGTCCCAAAGAAGGGTGACCACTCTCAATCCTCCAACTATCGTGCAATTGCTTTGATTTCGTGCCTTTCCAAAGTTTTTGAATTTATCCTTAATAGGAAGATTCTTAAACATCTTTCTTCTCACAATCTTCTTTCAGATCGTCAGTATAGATTCCGCAAAGGACACTCTACTGGCGATCTTCTTGCATATCTCTCTGACTCTTGGTCATCCTCCTTTCGGGATTTCGGTGAAACTTTTGCTATTGCGCTAGACATGTCAAAAGCTTTTGATAAAGTCTGACACAAATCTTTAATTTCCAAACTGCCCTCTTTCGGTTTCTGTCTTTCTATCTATGCCTTCACCTCTAATTTCCTTTCTGGCCGATCTATAGCTGCAGTTGTAGATGACCACTGTTCTTCTCCTATAGCTGTTAACATTGATGTTCCTCAGGGTTCTGTACTGTCACCCACTCTTTTCCTTTTATTTATTAATGATATTTTAATTCGCACTTCCTTTCCTATTCACTCCTATGCCGATGATTCCACTCTTCACTTCTCTACCCGCTTCCCAAAGCGTCCCTCACAGCAGTCGCGTCATGATTCGCGTGAGGCGACTATGAGGCACCTGACCTCTGATCTTTCTGCTATATCTGATTGGGGCAGAGAAAACTATGGCTTTCAATGCCTCAAAAACTCAGTTCCTCCATCCGTCTACTCGTCACAATTTTCCACACGACTATCCCCTTACCTTCAACAACACACAACTCAATCCTTCCTCTTCTCTTAACATTCTTGGCGTTTTCTTTTCTCGTGATTTTTCCTGGAAAGATCATATATACTCTCTTTCTAAAACAGCTTCTAAGAGGTTAGGTGTGCTGTACCGCCTCCGCAGTTTCTTCACCCCCACTCAGTTGCTGTCTCTCTACAGGGGTCTTGTTCGCCCCTGTATGGAGTATACTTCTCACGTGTGGGGTGGTTCAACCCACACAGCCGTACTTGACCGGGTGGAATCAAAGGCTTTTCGTCTCATCAATTCCCCGCCTCTTACTGATTGTCTTCAATCGCTCTCTCTTCGCCACAACGTTACCTCACTCTCTCTTTACTATCGCTATCATAACGGACATTGCTCTTCTGAACTCTCTAACTGCGTGCCTCCTCCTTTAAAGAGAGCACGCAGTACTAGACCCTTTACACTTTCTCATTCCTATTCTGTCCAACTATCTAATGCAAGGGTTAAATCGGTATTTTCAGTCTTTCATCTACTCAACCGATCAACTCTAGAACAATCTTCCTCAACCGATCTTTCATCCTGTCTATGACCTCCCATTTTTCAAACGCAGAGTGTCTAGGTATCTCAAAAACCCCATCCCTTGATTTTGGCTCTGTTCTTCTTCTATGGGAGGGGCGCTTTTGCGGGTATTTGCCCTTGGCCCCTCCTTCCAGTATATAAAAAAAAATTAGAACACATATTAACATTACAAGGAAATGAAAGGAAGGTCTCTCAAGATAAATGTTTCACCGTTTCACGGTTTCATTTACACAGAAATACAATGAATAATAAACAGAGAAGTTTGGAAACATCTCAAAAGTGGCCTACAATTTCGGAAAATGTTTTTTTTGGCCTGCAAACATAAAATTTCTAAAAAATTACTATTGATATAATTTTTTTTCTTTGTATTATCTTATTATATTTGGTAATAGTAATTAAATCTAAAAAACAAAACCCAATCATTGACTGATAATTTTATGTACAAGCTTTAGAAACTTTATTTATAAACCACCATCTGAAACTGTACGAGTGTACGTGTCACTAAACTTAATAGTGTTCTTCACCGTTTAGTATAAGCTGTATATTAATTTTTCGATATTAACACACTAGAAATAATAATAATAATAATAAAATAATAATAAAATAATAATAATAATAATAATAATAGTAATAATAATAATAATAATAATAATAATAAAAATTATGCACTCTCCCCTCCCCCGACAAAAGAATATTCCTGAAAAATTTAAAATTGTCACTGAATTATACTAAAATTTAATAGCAGAAGATGGGTGGAATATAATTTCCCGTTCGCCAACATACCATCCATGACACTAAGAAATTTCTAATGCTCATTTCAAATTTTCCTCATTTCCCATTTCGAAACAATTTAAAATGGTGAACGAAGAAATATTATAACGTAAGACTGCCTGATAAATGTCCAAATGTTGAAATGTTGAAATGTTTTAAAAAGAAAAAAAAAGACTGTCATTAATGAGGACACAAAATTGAAATTGGAATTCGTTCATTTTATTTAATTATTGTCTAATTTCGAAATAAAATTACTTTCACCAATTTACATTCACATTTGGACAATTTACTCGCATTTAATCGAAAGAAAAATATAAATTTATTTACATTTAGTAATTATTTATATTTAAGAC
This sequence comes from Bathynomus jamesi, assembly GCA_023014485.1. Lineage (NCBI taxonomy): Eukaryota > Metazoa > Arthropoda > Malacostraca > Isopoda > Cirolanidae > Bathynomus > Bathynomus jamesi. The sequence continues at coordinate 61,930 of JAJOZX010006099.1, forward strand.
CATTTTTCGTATTTAAATCTGCAAATTACGAATACAGATATTAATTACAGGTAAAATGGGTAATAAAGCAGGTAGTTTTAGTGTTCAGGATAACCTATAATAGAAAGTTTAATATGCCAAATATTTTATTCACAGTCATATTTTATTGAATATGACGTAGATACGATGAGTTCACACAGATTCTTCAAGATGAGGAGGAGATTGTAGATACCAATCGACTAGGGAAGTACTCCGGGGTGGCTATTAGGCAGGAGACAGGAAGTGCTGTAACTCCCGTTCCTCCCGTCACTGTCCTCCTTAGCTGATCATTTTCCGTGTCTCATCTACCCTATGAACAGTCAAGCATGCTCTCAAACACACACACACACACTTCCCCCCCCTATTCCTCACCACACACTACACAACCTTTTCAAAATTCTATTAAAAAAAAGAAAAAATGGCATTACTGGCTTTGGAGACCTTGTTTTTGACTCTCTCTCTCTCTCTCTCTCTCTCTCTCTCTCTCTCTTCTGTGGAGGGGTCAGTTTTGGGGGCGCTCGCCCTTGGCCCTCTCCTTACTACATAAACAAAATAATAAACTAAAAAAAATCAGTGAAGGGTTCGATAAAAGTAAACTTATACAAAACAAGAAAATTATCATGACAGACTCTTAATGTACTAGAGAAATTCAAATACATTTTGAAACCACTGATTTTCAATGAAAATTTAGATAAGTCATATATAAAACATCTTTATATATACTGTATAGTATATATCAGTGGGGTGCGGTGGGTATGTCCACAGGGTATGCTGTAGCTGCATATATATATATATATATATATATATATTATATATATACAAGTATCATAACTTTATATTAGTTTTTAATTACTGTAGTAATATATTGACTTTCTGTAATTTGACTTTTAACTGGGTAGGCGGCGTATGCCCAGCTTACCCTGTATGCACGCCACTGATATACAGGGTGGGCCGTAAGTTTCCATACATAGGAAAAATTAAACGTTTGTTTTTATGTTTCAGATACCCTAAGAATATGCGTTTGACGTAAGATCTTGTTTACTGATGAAGCAAATTTTTACGTCAATGGAGAGGTTAATCGGCAAAACATACGTTATTGGAGTAATGCTAACCCTAACTGGCTGAGTCCGACGAAGATGCAAGGTGCCGGTAAGTGATGGTGTGGGCCGGATATGGGGTGACAGAATTATTGGACCAATTTTTGTCAGTGGAAATCTTAATGCCGAAAGGTATCTTAACATGTTGCAAGAAGAGATTTTCCCATCCCTGCTAAACGAGGAAGGTAACTTCCCAGTTTACTTCCAGCAAGATGGAGCTCCACCTCATTATGGTCTTCACGTGCGTCGGTATTTGGATCAGCAGCAGTTTCCGGATGCTTGGATTGGTCGGCGTGGTCCTGTGGAGTGGCCTCCCAGATCCCCAGATCTCACCCCCCTTGATTTCTATCTTTGGGAGCACTTGAAGGCCATGGTGTATCAGGAAAAGATACGAGACATAAATCATCTAAAGGAACGTATCACCAACGCCATTACAAGCATAACGTAACTGTGCTAATGCGTGTTCATCAACAGTGGGGAACACGTATTGAAATGTGTTTTCAAAACAATGGCAACCATGTAGAGCATATTATATAAATAAAAATGGTTGTCCATAAAAAATGTTTATTTTCCCTATGTATGGAAACTTACGGCCCACCCTGTATATACAGTATGTTCCAGTAAGATTGTGAAACTAGTGGTTTTATGAAATCCCTAGTACGATTGTGAAACGAGTGATTTTGTGTAATTACTTGTTCTCTGAGGGACTTCAGGAAGTTACTAAAATGCTTAAGAATTTCACCTAACCTAACTTCCTGAAGTCCCTGAGTGAAACAGTAATTACACGAAATTACTCGTTTCACAATCGTACTAGGGATTTCATGAAATTACTATTTTCACAATCTTACTGTAACCATACAGTATATAATACAATCCACAAGGAAAATGAAAACGTTTCTGGACGTTTTTGTTTCTTACAAGACCTTCTCAAGGAATGAAAAAAATGAAAGATACAAAAGAATCTACACTAGGATCCGCCCCCAAAAGTGGGTACTCGAAAATAAAAACTACCAACCCTGATGCTTATTGCTAAGCCTAAATAGAAAATGAAAAACTTTAAAACCTTAGTAAATAGTGAAGTTACCAATGTTTTATAAATGTAACTAATATGATCTATAGTCTATTGGCTCTATTCCATTCAATCCAAAGAAAACGGAGTGTTAATGTTAACCCTCAGCTACTATCGTTGGGTCAATTCTGACCCTGAGTACATTTGTTTATTTTATCATGGGAAATAATGATAGTAGTTAAGGGTTAACCATGTGTACCACCATTTCAGGGTTAATTAGAATGTGAAAATAAGGGTAGGCCATATTTAGACACTTTCTCTCTCTAATTGATACTGTCTCCACATGGAAAGATGGAACTAGTAGAAGGTTGCTCCAAATCGGCAAATTCTATTTCTCATCATGTCCAAACACATTTCAGGATGATTGTACGTGCATCTGGCATCTGGAGCCATATTTGTACGATCTTGTTTTATAATATTCGCATATAATCCTGACTTTTCGGTTCCTGAGTTACATTTTATGACTTGTGAGAGTCATTTTCTTTATATCTTGCACAACTTCTTCACCAATGTGTGACTGTTTAATCTTTGGCGAACTTTCTTTTTCATTTACGATGCTGTGATATTGTGGGTACGTATTTTTTCAGGAAAGTGTTCTTCTGTATTTCCCTCTATTGCAATTTTCTCAATGTTCTGTCCTCCATTTACGTTGTTTGTCGACGAGGAACGTTCTGGGAAAGCCAGTCAATCGAAAGAGTCTCGTAAATATTAGTACTTGCTTGCTAATATCCAGTGTTGGGCACTAAAGCGTTAATCCGATAACAGTTAATTAACGAAGTTAACTTTTTTTAACGGACTATTAAAGGAAGTTAATTCCCATTTATCGTTATCGGACCAGTTAACTTCCGATAACTCGATATTTAGTCTGTTAAAGTCCATTAACACGTTAACTGCGAGGAGTCATTCACGGAAGATCACCGCTCCGCGAATGAATTCAAACCGCCATAACTTCAGTCTGCCAATTCCGTCCTCTGCCGCAGTAGAACGGCTCTTCTCTCTCGGCAAGGACATCCTGAGGCCCAAGAGGTCAAGACTGGCAATTGGGCCTAACTTTGAGAAGTTGGTCTTTCTGAAGGGCAACCAGCACATTGTGTCATAGTCTTTAATAAATGTGCCTAAAATTTAATTTTACCTTTCAGTTCCCGCCATAATAATTCTCTGGTAAATTAAAATTTAGTTAATGGTTAGTGGTTACAAGGGTTTCAAAACATGTAATCAGTACATTTTTTATTAAAAATTTAAAAAAAAGTTATTAAGCAAAAAAGTTGCAAAACTTGATAAAAATACAGTTAAATACCTATTTATTGTTGGATTTTGCATAAATAAACATTTTCTATGGGTTTTAAAGCTTTTTTCCTTGATTTTTTTAAATGTTAGTAAAGAAATAGTTATCGTTAACGGATTATCGTTAACTTCCGTTAACTTTGTAGTAAAATTATCGGATTATCGTTATCGGAGTTAAAAATTGGGGTTAACGGATTATCGTTATCGAAGTTAACTTTTTGGTTAACGGTGCCCACCACTGCTAATATCTCACCACAAGTGTACGAAGTGAACGGTTGTTCAGTTCTGCGAAAACTGTAATTACCGAAGTACGTGATCGTTTAGCTCCTAATGGTGCCGAACGACTAAATTTTCACACGATAATCTACTTGCCTTAATTTTCAATTATTAGGTTTTGTTTTGAGGATAATTATTATTATTACTGACTACTCATTTCTTTGTAAGGTTATTACTAATTAGTATCACTATACCAAGTTAGGTTTCTTTGTAATTATTTTTTTAAATAAAAAATACATTTTAAGTTCTATTTCCTAAACCATGTTATTTACCCTAATTATCAAATATTCGATATTCAGTTAAAAACATATAAAAACTATTCGGCCCAATACCGAATATCCTCGTTTTTTTTACCGAATACCGAATATCCTCATTTTGTACCGAATCCCGAATATCCTCGTTTTTTTACCGAATACCGAATATCCTCATTTTGTACCGAATACCGAATATCCTCATTTTTTACCGAATACCGATCACGAATATCCTCATTTTGTGCCGAATACCGAATATCTTCATTTTTTACTAAATACCGAATACCGAATATTCGGTACATCCTTATTATATACCATGTACTATATACCATACTGTGAATACTATATATTAACTACTTTAGCTAGGAAATGTTTAGCGTTCAATTACCTGTCATATAAGACAAGTTCAATTACCTGTCATGTAAGACAATACAACTAATGTTGAAATTTATTCATGAAAATTATTAATAATTTATAGTCATTCACATAACAAAAATTAATGTCAGTAAATGTCAATAAACGATATCTAAGATGATAATCACAATCCATTTCAACTTTGACGGGGTTCTCAACCAATTATGATTTTTCTGATGGATTTTCTTCTCCATTTTCTTCCAGGTTCTTTATGCGAGTCATTTGATAGTGTGTAAGAATAAATAAATGCTGTAGCAAGTTAGACGATTAGGGATAATGAAATAATAAAATCAATAAATGAAAAGACATTTACGTAGTAAACATACACGTTATAGGACTTGCTTGGATGATCGCTTGAATAACGATTGAAGCTAGTACAGTATTTTAATGTATATGTATAAGTAAATAACAATTACCGAACTGCGGCGAAATGAAAGCGGGAGTAGCGACGTTTCGCTCCAATCAGTGGAGCATTCTCAAGATTTATTCAATAAAGAATGCGCCAGTGACTGGGGCGAAATGTGAAATATCACAATTACTGAATTGTTTGCAAATGGGAATAAAAATGAGGTAAACCAATAACGAAGAACCAACAAGGGGTTTGATCATGCTACGACCAAATGTGCATACATGATATGACGGGGTTTATAAATGGACGTCATATTATTAAAATTAATGTAAAAAATAGACAAATGGAGGAAATGGGGAATAATCCTAATGGAAACTAATGTTATGTCCGTTTTCTCATTGGATCAGTTGCTCGGAGACACTAGCACCGGACCTCCAAATTGAGGTTCATTATTCTTGATTGTATTTCGATGGGAAATGAGATGAGGAATATCCGCTCTTGGAGCGAACTTATCCGACACAAGCCTAGAAATGGTACGAAATTGGGTATGATTCACAAGATAATTTTCATAGTTGTGACATATGTACACATATACATGCAAATATTGACTCTACCAGAGTGCGAACCCACTATCTCTTTGAAGAGAACGTGAGGGCACTAGCTACTACACTACGGAGGGATTAAAGCTAACACAATCTGTTATGTATTTAATCAGCCGATGAAACGCATAACGCTTTCGCGTCCAGAGATATTATTTACCATTAGATATATCCAATCATCTAAGTATGTACTTTGCTACTGTAAGAAAAAATACAGATGATCTCATAGCGCCCTCGACACGCAGCTACGAAGAATATCTTCATAACCCCCAGTTCACATTTCCCCCTTCTTCCCTTATCTTCTACAGGGATGTCAAAACGGATATTTCCACCCTTAGAAACAAATCATGTTACGTCGATTCTGCTCGAAACGTTGTCTTTACATATTGCTTAGATACTTTATCTCTTCCTTTATCAATATTATTCAACTCGTCTCTCCGGCATGGTATTTTCCCACGACATACTTATAAAGGCACGGGTCTGTCCAATATTCAAATCAGGAGACAAATTCGAATTATCTTACCTACTTTGGAAAAATATTTGAAAAATTTGTGTACACGCAGCTCATGAAAAATATTTCGAGGAAAATAGCTTCATATCGAAGTATCAGTTTGATTTTAGGAAGGGCCATAAAACAAGCGACACGATTTCAGCCGTATTAGAAGTGATATACAGGGTGTCCATAAATGATTACCCTGATTAAAGCATGCTATAACTTTTAAATAAACACTCGTATTCAAACACAGTTTTAATCATAAGTAGATAAACATACAAAGTTTTGATACATAGTTAATGAACTTAATAAGCTTCCACATGTGCACCCCTAGTGGCACGTAAAATGTCTAAACGGTATTTACACTCACGCCACACATTTTCCAACATTTGTGGGTTAACTGTTGCAATTGCATCCGTAATGCGTTCTCGCAATGTCCTGATATCTGGAACAACTGTTGCATAAACCAAATCTTTAACATGACCCCAGAGAAAGAAATCCAGCGGGGTAATGTCTGGTGACTTGGGGGCCATGGGATTGGCCCGTCCCTGCCAATCCATCGATTTGGAAATGTTGCGTCGAGAGTTTCACGAACAACATGCGCCCAATGAGGGGGTGCCCCATCTTGTTGGAAGATGACAGTTGGCTGCCTGTCCTGCAGCTGGGGATGGCGTAATTGGTGAGCATATCCAGGTACACAGTTGCGGAAACAATGTTCTCAGCTTAGAAGAAAGGACCAATTATCTGGTCATGCATTAGTTCACACCAGACATTGATCTTCAGACTGCCTCGGACTGCCTCGTCTGAAAAGCAGACACGTAACAAGAAGTCATTATCCTTGTCAATGCTGTTCAAAATGTCAATAGCGAATTGTTAACGTTTTGGACGGTCATCAGGCTTCAGTTCTTGAACAATTTGTACCTTGTAGGCGTGTAACTTCAAACGTTTGTGTAACACCTTGTGCACCGTAGACTTCGGTATCTTTAGTTGGCATGAAGCTTGTCTCACCGATTTCTTGGTGACCGTGTGAAAGCAGTTTGAATGTTTTCCACCGTCCCATCGGAAACTGATGGTCTACCACTGCTCTTTCCCTTTTCCACGTTTCCAGTTTCCAAGAATTTTTTCATCCACGATTTAATTAACTTCACATCAGGTGGATTCTTTCCATACTTTGTTCTGAACCTTCGCTGAACACTGACAGGAGATTTTGTTTCTGCAAGCCACACAACACATTGTGCCTTCTCTGTCACAGACGCCATCTTAACTGAACAGCTACTACAGCGCTCCTAGCGGCGAATGCGGTAGACGAAACACACCAGCACAGAAACTCTATGCGTGTACGAGATCACCTGTAAAAAGAAAACGGATGTAAGATTCGTCATTAAAACATGAAAGCATACTGTTTTCAGGGTAAACATTTATGGACACCCTGTACTGTATAAAAATCTTAATAATAAAAAGCCTTCTGTTCTCTTGTTTATGGACTTATCAAAAGCCTATGATACACTCTCCCAAGACATATTTATAAATTATTTCATTGTCGCATAAATAACTTTGTCTAAATTGACTTAAATCATACCTATAGAACAGAAGCCAATACATCAAACATAATAACATCATCACCACCGAACTAAAAATCACACATGGAGTTCCACAAGGAAGCACTTTGGGCTCCCAACTATTTCTGATCTACATAAACGACTTTCACAACTCTTATAACAGGAAAGGCTTCCAATATGCGGATGACACCTTCCTGATATACTCACACAGCGATCTCACATCCCTTAACAAAACAGTAAATAGAGACATCGCAAGAATATGCTACTAGCTGAAAGCCAGCAAATTATCCTTAAATAAAAACAAAAACTTCCTGCTAATCACAAAAAAGAAATTAATACCAGATTTCAATATTACTGTGACTTGCACTTGATATCGCGTGTCACTGAAGAGATATTATTAGGAGTTGTACTTGATGACAAACTATCTTTTCACCAACATATTGAAAATATAAATCATAAACCAACGAAATTCTCGTTTATATTAACAAAATTACATTTCTTTCCCACAAATACGCTTGAAAAGCATTCTCTAGTTCAGGGATTCCCAAAGTGGTCTGTACAGACCCCCAGGGTTCTGTAGGAAGCTTCCAGGGGGTCTCTAAGCTTTTGGAAAAATAGTAACATTAACTTATATTACTATATTAACTATAACTATATTAACTATATTAATATTTAGGGGTCCTTGGTGTAAAAGTTTGGGAACCCCTGCCTGAGTCTAGTTTATCCACATCTCGCGTATAACATTACCGTATATGGGAGTGCGTACGATTACATCATCGACCATTTAATAATAAACCAGAAGAGAATTATAAGAAAAGAAAATAAACAAGTGATTATTACGCTTATAGCTTTATACATCAGGAATCTTCGAGTAACTGCGTATATTAAAACTGAAAGACATATTTGAAATACAGATGTGCTCCCTATAATGTCCAGAGTTATAAAACAATCCGCTCCGACCATATTAATCGAAAATATGATGAACGTCACATCGTGAACGTCACATCGCGAGACTCACACTCAAGGCATTCGTCAGAAACGTCATTAACATCAAACAAGGTAGAGAGAGGGAGAGAGAGAAAGAAAGAGAAGAGAGAGAGAGAGAGAGAGAGAGAGAGAGAGAGAGAGAGGAGGGAGGAGGAAAAGAAGTACCTCAAAAGGCCTTGCGGCCCATACCGAGGAGGTACCAATGGCAACGAGTGCCAGGGAAAGAGAGAAAGAGGGAGAGAATATATCACAAAGGCAAACTATTCAAATGCAGTAGAAATTGTTACACTTACTTAGCGAAACACTTACTCCTTATCAACAAATTCGAAAGTTACTGAAGGCACTCCTTTATTTCTCCTTACTAAATTCTCATTATCCTTCTCCTAAAAATCTCTCTCATCACTTTTCACCACACACCACATTTCATTATTCTTTGTACTAAAGGCCTCTAATAAAAGTAGGCCCCTATATGTCCTAATCTGGAAGTTCCTTACAGTTTTATACTGGTTTCATTATTCGTTGTAGTTAGCTCTTAATAAAAGTATATATCCTAGTCTCAAAGTTCCCTTTAGTTCAGTGTTTTCCAAACTTTATGTTACGACGACCCCCTAATTCCCCAAAATTATGGTTGCGCCCCCCCCCCTCATTAATTATCATTAATGATTCAACTAACTAAAATAGCATGTACAATTATTCGAATTGTATTATTAATCAGATTTTTGGAGATAACCAAAAAACGTCTCCCTAGCCAACAGTACGTGCCCCCCCAGGGGGGCGCGCCCCACAATTTGGAAACCACTGCTTTAGTCTTTTAAGTCCATTATAAAAATGTATAAAGATCTTTTAATCATATCTATTATAGAATTATTATTTCATAATTGTATCTAATTAGTAGATTTCGGCCTGTAAAGTGTGGTGCACGCTCGTTAAAGGCAGTTTTTACAACTGTATACAGCATCTATATTTAATAATAAATATATTCCTCTATGAAAACTGTATATATTTGTAAATAAATAAATAAAATACAAAAAACTATCTAGTGAAACGCTCCAGAAGCATACCCAAACATTCAAGTACCACCATTCAAGTACCACCATTGAAGTACCACCATTCAAGTACCACCATTCAAGTACCACCGCTACAAAAGGAAAAAAAAATTATGATAACTTACTCTATTTATAAGCTTAATTTAGCTTTATTTGGATCACTCCAGCCTTCTTTAGTTAGCTTATAAGGCTAACTAACGAAAATATAACGATAACCTAACAGTCGTCAAGGGAGTACAGTTGACCTAACGACTGTTAGGTTAGGTCGTGATATTTTCGTTAGTTAGCCTTATAAGTTATAAGGCTAACTAAAGAAGGCTGGGGGGCCCTGACCTCTCAGGTGATCCCTTTATTTTTTAGTGTAGAATTAAAATCTGGATAAAATTAAGATTGGCTTTTGGAAATAAAAATGAAGATTGTCTTTTACAAACACGAAAACTAAAGTGTAAATTAAGTAAAACCATTTTCTATACCGACTTATCATCGTGACATTATAATCAAAATTATTAACACAACGCCAAATCTTTTCTAAGTATATTCCAAAAATAATTAATGAGGTGAACTTGTTTTTTTTGGCACAAAATTTGTTTTGACATTTTTATTTTCAGAATTCTGTCAAGATCGACACACGAGAATATTTAAAACTTAATTTTTTAATCCGTATTACGCCCCTTCTCCGTGGTGTGCCACGCAATTTGGGGGATCACTGGATTACAATATGTTAGGTGTGTAGTTCTTCAATTTATCTTTACAAATACGAGTCTTCATATATATATATATATATATATCATGGCTCTTCCTTTGTTGTAGATGAAGGGAACAATTTTGTAATTAAACGGTAGAAGTACATAAAACGCCACTTTTACGCTCGAGACCCGAGTTCCCCTTCGAGTAAACCAATTGTTGTTACTTCATCGCTCGTAACTTTTCCAAGATTTTCTGGATTTGTGTCAGTTTCTTATTAAGGTCACGAATTATAATACTTTTTATCACTGTTCCTACGAAGGCTTTTATTAAGAGAACCTTTTTACACTTGGCTTTTAATTAGTTATACACTTCGAAACAAAGGAAAGCCATTGTTTATTTAATGAAAACTAAATGTATTATTTCATCAATAATCCGATACAAAAGTTCACTCCAAAATTCGAACACGAATCTTGGAAATAAGAGTAATAAAATATAATTGAATTTTTCCTTATTTTTATGAGAGTTTACCTTTAATTTATACGTTTTCTTATTTCTTACTTTTTAATATATTCAGAAAAAGGTAAGAAAGAGGTGAAGGAATGAGAACCATATTTTTGTTTATTTATTTTATTGATTTATTTATTCAATGATTCAATAAGATATTTATAAAAATAAAATACAAGTTTTATTTATTAAATAATTAATATTAAAAAAATTCCTACCAATATCCAATCACCAACATTTTTTTTAATACTTAGTTTTTGTAAATGTGGTTGGGATATATATATATATATATATATATATATATATACCACGTATACACATAGTATATTAATTGAATTGAATAGCCTTTATTGATAACATAAATACATTGCTTTTACAATTTACAATGACATAAATAATTGTGAATCTGGATTATTTATTTTATTTAAGTTGGCCCTTAAGCTTTTTAGGCTTTACTGGGCTCTTTAAATATATATATATATATATATATATATATATATATATATATATATATATATACCTTCTGGTCGTTGTGAAAACGGTATTGATGCTTATTGAGGCAAGAGGAAGAAATCAGCTTTAAGTTTACACCATTTTCATTTCATTCCATCGCTGGCTTTAATTTTATTCTTGGCCAACTCCAAATGATTTTATTCAGTGTCACATAGGAAACATTAGGCACTAAAAGGTTAACATTTACAGTATTCTCTCTATCTTTGTGATTAATTTAGATATTGGTGTGTTCTTATTTCAATGATACATAATGAGAGACCACCGTAAAAACCAAAAAAAAAGAAACAAAAACACAAAGTCGAAAACAAGTTTTTGCAACAAAAATTATTTTCACAAAATAATTAAATTGAGTGAAAATTATCTCGTGTCGAGATTTTCACGTGAAGATGCTAAAAAAATGGTCCTACTTTGTTTACAAATTAAAAATTAACGTCATTCGTCATTCTTAAATGATCTCTGTCTCCACAATATATATATATACAGAGAGAGAGAGAGAGAGAGAGAGAGAGAGAGCAGATAAGGTAATTCATATCCTGTATCGAGCGTATTATGGATGCGTGGGTTCAGTTAATGGTTTTTAGTGGGTTATTCTCGGAGTCAAATATGATATTGTATATTATTGGATTAAAGGATTATCGTATCCTGTCTTCCTTTTTTTAATCTTTCACCTTCTGAAAACTGATCGTGAAGTAAAATTATCAAATATTACAATTTGTTTTTTATTATAAAGTTATCATTTAAATTTTAATTTTAAGCATTTGAAAGCGACTCGCGGATTACTACTCGCTTGGTTGTGAGTCACGAGTTGTTCAAACTTAAAAATTCATTTAAGAGAGTTAAAATTGAAGTGGAACATTTTTGGTATCAGAAAAATGAAATAGGAAAAAGTATTCGTATAACAAACAAATAACTTTGTTATTTGTTGTTGCGAGTAAAAACATTAAGAGAGAATTATTGGTTACATGTTCAGTTACGGAAAAAGTTCGCAGAAAAAAATAAAATTTGTAAATTATTATTGGTGGAAAATTGCTTCCTGCCCATACTACTGCCACAATTTTACTTTTCATGACTCGTTCCCAAATACACTGGATTTTCTAAGCACACACACACACACACACACACACACACACACACACACCACACACACACCACACATATATATATATATATATATATATATGATAGTGCATTCCTACAATGATGGGAGGAATCGGAGTTCCAGCACTAGCTGTCTTCTGCCTAACGTCCCCCCCCCCCCCCGGAGTATACTTCCCTGGTCGATTGGTGTCTACAATCTCCTCCTTAACCTTGGTTTAACTTTGGTGTTGCTTCCGCCCGAATTATTCATTCTGACGAAGGTCGAGCTTATCACTCCATCTTAGACGTACGGGCTACGTCGTAGCCAATGTCGTAACATCGCTTCCCGTTGATCAACTAAGTTAAGCGACATTGGGTCTGGGTAGTAGTTGGATGGGAGACCGTCCTCCGTGTCCAGATTATGTAGCGACCCGTGGTTCGGATCCCACGTAAAGCTGCAAGTCCCCTCCATCATATGACCTTAGATGTTGCGAAAGTGGTTAAACAATCATAATAATAACCTTAGACCTACAGTTTAACGTGGATCCGAACCACGCCCCACCATAGCCCCGCGTCTTAACCACTAAGCTACCCAGGGTACCCATTTATCTACCAACCACTTAACCACTTTCTTTAGTGTGTGTAAGAATGAACAGCTGGGTTTTGCAGTGCGCCGCATGCCGTCACCGGGTCTCGACCCTGGGGCCGATGGATTGTAGTCAGTGACGTTAACCACTACAACCACCATATATACTCGTGTGTGTGATAATATATATACATTTTTCAAGCTAGAAAAAGGAGTCTAGACACAAAGACAAACGTAATAGGTACGACCCAAACATAAGAGTTTATTAAACCTAATTAAACAACATGTTAAGCGTAATCAACATTTTTTTTAAACACAATATTCAACCTTACACAAATGTTTGACATAGTTTTTGGAAATAGCTCAGCTGGGATGTTGTTGATTACCTTATAGACTTTGATCTTTAAGTCTTCAAGTGTCTCAGGTTTGGTAGAATAGATTCTGTCTTTTATGTAACACAAAAAAATTAGAGGGTGTAAGATCAGATGAGTACTGGGGCCATTCCACTGGCTCATGAAGGGAGATTAATCGCCCGGAAAAATGCTTCCGTAGAAATGCGAGTTTCACATGCATGTGGTGGAGGTGCTCCATCTTGCTGAAACCACTGTGAATCTGATGTAATGCAGTTATTTGTTTTACGGGACAAACTAATTAGTTGTGGTTAGGAAATCTTGTAGCACCTGACGATATGAATTTTGCCTTACCGCCTTTCCAATTTCATAAAGAAGTAGGAACTTACTACATCATACCACTCAACAGCGACTGATCAGATGTTGAGTTTAGCAACACTACGTGGAAGCTCTGTTGAAGCGCCAGCATGACTTCTCAAGTAACGAAAGTTTCCCTCATTAATCTCCCTAGACAGATGTACGCAACACTCGTCAGTGAAGTGGATGTGTTTCAAAACCTCAGGATCTTCTAGCTTTGCTAATATCCCTGTTGCGAATTCCATTCGTTTTGTTTTTGGACGTTAGTTAGTGAAACTTGTGAATGAATTTTGGAGGGAAAAGGTTTAATTCGGTACGAAGTAGTATACGATGCAAAGATGACCTTGAAATACCTATTACTGCTGACAAACGTCGAATTGACTTCTGCGGACTGCTCGCAATAATTTCATGAACCATATTTACGTGTTGCACAGTTCTTGTGGATTGTCGCCTACCACTAATACCCTTATGTTGATTACTTACATTTCCTTTGGTTTGAAATTTTCTAACGATTCGTAATATTATCTTTCTATCGGATGGATCTCAGCATCCATATCTTTGCGAACGTTCCTCTGTGCCTGCGTCACAGAACTTGTCACATGAAACCACTCAATGATTTTGATTTTCTGTTCTAGCTGCAAAGGCGGCATCATTGTTTGAGGGTTCAGACATATTGTTCCGTTTAGCTATATGCATATAGGTACATGCGGAATAAGAACCCCAGTCTGTTACCTTTCTAAAGAAGAAACCCCAATAATGAAATATACATCTATTATAAAATAATGAGCAAATAAAATAGGGTCATTTTTAGGGGCCACCCTCTATATAATAATAATAATAATGATAATAATAATAATAATAATATCTTCCAATGTTCTCTGTCTGTAACTTTTTACATAACTTAAATACTATCATCCATGCCAATATATGAGTTGTACACAATGTACACAATAAGGATTATAAAGTAAGATCGAATAAGTTGTATATTATTATACGATATCTCAAAGGCACTTTATTTATATCAGCTCTACGTTTGTTTCTCTGTCTACAAACCTTTTACACCTGTTTTCAGCAATCATTTTTCGTTCAATTTTATCACACAAACAAAACATTAGATTTTCACGTCTTCAAATCTAAATATTTTGAAGGAGTTTAGCTGCACCAATAAAGTAAGTTCTTTCTCAAGCGATAACATCTGTCAGGCTCTAGTAAAACGATGAGTTTATCAAATAAAATTACGTTTAAAGAAGAAATTCTAAACTAGTAATAGTAATAGTAATAGTAACAGTAAAATAAATAATGACTTTTAAAATTAAGTAAATTTATCATTTAAATTGTATATATATATATATATATATATATATATATAGTGCGCCTCGGTGGTGTAGTAGTTAGCGTAGCTGACTACGAATCCATCGGCCCCGAGATCGAGACCCGGTGATGGCAGGCCGCGCGCAGCAAACCCAGCTGTTCATCCTTTCACACAATAAAAAAAAGGTAAGTTGGTAGATAAATGGGTACCCTGGGTAGCCAAGTGGTTAAGACGCTGGACTGCTGATCGGGAGGTTATGAGATTGAGTCCGGGCGAAGACTTTGTAATTTCTGACCGCCCGTGGTTCAGATTCCACGTTAAACTGTAGGTCTAAGGTGGAATGACAAGCTTAACCTTCGTCAGAATGAACAATTCGGGCAGAAGCTAAACCAAGGTTAACCAAGGTGTGTATATGTTTATTTATTTTATTCCGACGGCTCAGTTGCCCTTCCTTCTCCCGACAAAGCTGAACTATTCGCTAAGACTTTCGCCTCCATTTCAACCCTGGACGATTCCGATGCTGTTCCTCCATCTCTTCCTCTCTCTGACATAATTATGGCTGAAATTAAACTCTTTTCCAAAGATGTTCTTTCTGTCCTATTTGGGCTTGACTCTAGGAAGGCGTACGGTCCTGACGGTGTCCCTGATCTCAAGAATTGTGCTTCTGTGCTGACATCCTGCCTAGGCAAACTCTTTCGTCTTTGCCCTTCACCCGGTACTTTTCCTTCCTATAGAATTCCTGGCTTAGAACCCGAAGCAAACAACGAATTGTATGTTTTTTTTCATCAATAATATTATTATTTTTTTAATTTACGTACTTATCTTCAAGTTTTAATAATTTAAACAAACCATTAATTACAAAACTTAATTTTTAAATGTTTATCTTAAACAACACACTAACGAGAATTTAAATTTCAAGATAAAATACATTACAAATAAATTTACCTTACCTCGGTTGGGTTCGAACCGTTGTTACTGAAAATTCGAATTTTGGGAGCCGCCATGAGACCGTGAGATGTTGAAGTGTAGTGACGAAATTTTGCATACATATATTTTTTCACATTGTTTTTGGTACGTATACTTTAATATATATATATATATTAGGGTGCCACTTATTTGGGGTGTTTTTCATTTTTTGGGAATTTCTATCAGGACGGGCACATTTCTGGTGTCATTCCGTCTAAAACCATAGTGTGTAAAATATTTTTGAAATAAATTAATAATTAGAACTGCCTCAACGAGGTCAAAGTTTATACTTTTTGTCGAAAAGTACTCATGACGTTCAGTTATCATGTCAGTTTTCGTTTCGATAGCTGCTGTAGTTTCTGAGTTGAAAAATGATAACAGACAGACAGACGGACGGTCAGAGTCGTTGGTTTAGTCTTCCGCACTGGTGTACAGAAGACTAAAATGAGGTATTATACAGGGTGTAACACGAGTTTATCCAAATATTGATACAGGCGAAAGAACATGTTATTCTAAGTAGAAAATGGGTTGGGACGAGTTTTGCCAACACTAACAGTGTTTCATTCTCTTTTTCAGTGAGTTCTGAAACGACGTGATGGCTTCGGCAACAAGATCTAAAACAGCAGTCTATCTCCTGGGGACCGTGGACCACAGCATCACAGGAAGCATGCTGCCTACGGGAAAGCAGGCGCTTCAGTACTTTTTCCACCTTCACCTTGACGTCAAGAAGCCGATCAAGGAAGCAGCCGCTGGAGACAGTGACCGCAGTCAAGGAATTCTGGGAGCGGTCCCGTATTCCTACGCAGAAAGACCAACGCGCAAGGGACAAGGTTCTCCGAATGTACGAGAAGTGGCGGGCTCTGAACAAGAACTCGAAACGGCGCACTGTGACCCAAATCAGGAACGAGGCCGAGTTCCTCTCATCCCTTGACCGCCTCTTCGACATCGCACACGAACAGGCGATGTCGATGATCACAATCGAAGAGGACAGGGAGTTCCTGACGGGACAAAGGGCCGAGGTGCGGCGCGGCCGCATCTCCTCCACACGTGACATGACGCTGCACACTGAGGAGGAGCGTGCGAGGAGACAGGAAGCGGAAAGGAGCCGCCGGCAAGATGATGAAAGGGCGAACAGAGAGAGCCGAGAAGAACTCGTCGAACTGGCATCGAGCTCCAGCTCAGGTGCAAGCAGCCCGACTCGGTCACCGACACGGCGTCGTCGCCGAGAAGAAGAGGAAGAGCTCTCTCTCCCGGGCCCGTCCACGTCGAATGCAGAAGCATCTACGACCCCTTTACCACCCAAGCGATTCCGCGCGTCGAAAAAGATGATCACCCCTGATCTCTCCGCAGCGATGGATCGGACGAAACTTACCGACCGAGAAGGTGTTTTTTTGCTGTCGGCGGCTGCGAGGAGCTTGGGCCACGACCCTGAGGAGCTGGTCTTGAACCGCGAATCCTCCCGCCGCGACCGAGCAAAGTTCCGTGCTATGGCAGCAGCGGAAATGAAGGCAGCCTTCCATCCTACTGTGCCGCTGACCGTTCACTGGGACGGGAAAATCGTACCAGCGGCTGACGGAGGCCCTGCTGAAGATCGCCTTCCAGTTCTGGTGTCTGGGGAGAACGTCGACAAGCTTCTGGCTGTGCCCAGCCTCCCCGACGGCACCGGCCGCGCCATGGCGGAAGCCGTCCTCTCTGCCCTCGAGGATTGGGACATCAAGGGACGGATCTGTGCCCTCTCTTTTGACACCACCGCCTCAAACACAGGACTCTCAGGAGGAGCTTGCTATATCATTGAGCAGAAACTCGAGAAGACAGTGCTTCATTTGGCTTGCCGCCACCACATCCACGAACTGGTGTGCGAGAAGGCATTCACGGCGTGCCTCGGTCCCTCTACTGGTCCTGACATCCTCCTGTTCAAACGATTCGCCGCCCAGTGGGACTTCATCGATCAAACCAAAGCGAAGCCCTTCGAGGATGGAACCATGCCGCAGCACCTGAAGGACGCCCGCGACGACCTGCTGATCGAATTCAGCCGCCTCCTCGACGGTCAACATCCACGTGATGACTACAGGGAACTTCTGGAGCTCTCTGTAATTGTGCTGGGCGGTCCGAACAAGCGGGGTGCCCGGTTCGCTCGTCCCGACGCCTTCCATCGCGCGCGCTGGATGGCAAAAGTCATCTATGCCATCAAACTGTTCCTGTTCCGGGAACAGTTTCAGATGTCGTCAGGCGAAGCGGCTGGAATCCGGCGATTCACCATCTTCGCCGTGTCCATCTACGTGACGGCCTGGTACAAAGCGCCGCTCCCGGCAACGGCCCCAGCCGCGGACCTCGCGCTGCTCAAGGCCCTCGTCTATTATCCGGACTCAGCGGTGGCCAAGGCGACGGCGACAGTCTTCGCCAGGCACCTATGGTACTTGAGCGAGCGCCTCGTCACCCTGGCCATCTTCGACGAGGGTATCGACTTGGCGACAAAGCGGGAGATGATTAAAGCGATGGAAGAAGAGGAAGGATCGGAGGATCCCCCGCGGCGTATCAATGTGGACCTGTCCACCGCCTCAATCGCCAACAATACATTGGCCAAGTTCACAACGACTACATCAAAGGAGTTCTTCAAGGTTCTGGACATCAGCACCGCCTTCCTGCTCAAGGATCCGGAGGAGTGGCGGACGGACCCAGCCTTCATCGCCGCATCCCGCCGAGTCCAGGCCCTTCAAGTTGTCAATGACTTCGCGGAGCGCGGGGTGGCGTTGATGCAGTCTTTCAACCTGGCCCTTACCAAGAGTGAAGACCAAAGGCAGTTCTCTTACAAGTGGTCGAGAAGCACCGCTGTGACTTCCCAACGCCCGCAAGTCCACCGTGACCTCTGCAAAGTAGGCAACAATGAGAGGGAGATGGGCGCCCATGATACCCCCCCCCCTTGAGGGGCTAATACTCGAGTTGAGGGGGACCTAGAGTTGAAAGTATGAAGTCCAGTTATATGTTTTAGGTCAAGATTAGTAGCTTGAACAAACTAGAAGTGATATTTTATTTGCTAGAGGCATAGAACATCATGATCTAAAATTTCTACTTTTCGAGAAAATATACAAACTTTGACCGTATTGAGGCAGTTCAATATTGTTTTATTTCAAAATATTTTACACACGATATTTTTTGACAAAATGGAACCAGAAACGCGCCCGTCCCGATAAAAATTCAAACTTTCGAAAATAAGTGTCACCCTAATATATATATATATATATATATATATATATATATATATATATATATAAACTGATGAAAAGTAACTCATCATGAGTCCATGAAAAATGATCAGTCATCAATTTCAAGAAAAATTAATTATCAGGAATATTCAATAATTAACCATTTATAATCTCGATGAAAATTTTAACATCAGTGTAAAGCAGACAAGTAAATATTCCGGAGTAAAAATAAAACTATGATAATTAACATAAGCATACAACCCTAAAGGAAAACAGTTTTGTTGTGAGAGGACAAAGACTGTTTAAACAACCAGCTGCCCAAAGAACTAAGGAACACGAGTGGTGTTGCGGTTGATATTTTCAAAAGAAGATTAGACACCCGGCTCAGAACAATCCCAGATAAGCCGGGCGTACCTATATGTGAGGTGGAGAGTACAAGAAACCAACTCTTTACTTCACGAGACCAACTCGAAATGAGGGGTGTGGCAAGCTTGACCTTCATGAAATGAGGAATCATCGCACGGAACATTTGGAAGGTTGAAAGGTTGCATGTAGAAACGCCAACACGTCTGCCGCAGCATCCACTCATACTTATAGTAAATGGTAATGCACAGAACATAAGTGGAATAGGGCAAAAATTGCAAATAAAAATAAGGATATAATTGAAAGAAATACAGGGTGGACCATAAGACGCTTTACCTTCGAATTATAACTAAACTTACTCCGGTAAAGCGACTTATGGCTCACCCTGTATATTAGAGTGCACAATACTTCATAGACAATTTTATTAATAGTTATGGAATATATCAAATGCAATGAAATCTTGTTAAAATTCCGGAAAGCTCAAATTCGTTACATTAGTTTAATAAGATACATATATTACAGGAAATCTGTGTAACTAGGGATTTCATGAAATCCCTAAAATGTTTAGGGATTTCATGTAAGGTTGAGTCGTGATATTTTCGTTAAACCTACGAGAAAATTATTGAATGCCCGATTAATTGAATGCCTGGTTAAGTTAATTGAATGCCCGGTTAGGTCAACTGTATGCCCTTGACGATTGGTTAGGTTTAGTCGTGATATTTCGTTAAAACTAAGGAAAATATCACGATTTAACCCTACATGAAAAACCTGAACATTTGAGGGATTTCATGAAATTACTAGTTACAGAGATTCCCTGTAACATATATGTTACTGTTACTATATACAGTATGCATATATATATATATATACTGTATATATTCGTCGATAGTCATTGAAGTTAAATTAGCCCCAACAGGTAATGCCTTTTAATTTTTCAAACTTTTAATGACATACTCTCGCGTTAAAGTGTTCCATTTAAAAGTTTAGAGAATTCGCTTTTTTTACCATATACAGGGTGTACATAAAGTCAGGATCTATTTTTGTGAAATAATTATTTTTTTCTATTTTTCTTTTCAGAAGCCCTTAGAATGAATACAGAAGAGCGTGTGACAATAGTAATTTGGCGAATCGAGGGAAAGAAATACAATGACATCAGAGAGAAGTTTAGAAGGAGATTTCATAAGCCGGGGCCAATAGACAAGACAATACGAAAATTGGTGAACAAATTTAAACGAACGGGATCTGTAAATGATGAAGCAAGATCAGGACGACCGTGTATGTCAGATCTTACCGTGAATGCAGTATGCGGAATTATCACTGAGGAGCCACGTACGTCCGTTCGTACTGCATCACACAGACTCGGCCTCCCGACGTCATCTGTGCACAAAATTCTGAAAGTTAATTTGCAGAAGAAAAGCTATCATTTGCAGGTTTTACATGATTTACATGAGGAAGATTTCCTCGACGAAGTGCTGTGTGTGCTGATCTCGTAGAACAAATCTGGAGTGATAATTTAATGGACAACATTCTCTTTAGTGATGAAGCCACTTCCATACGTGTGGAAAGTAAATCCCATAACTGTCGAATTTGGGCAGATGAAAGACCGAATGATTTCGTCCAAAATTGGGAAAGAGACTCACCTAAAGTTAATGTCTGGATGGGTTTAGCAAAATCTAAGGTTTATGGTCCTTTTTTCTTTGCTGAAGCTACAGTTACGGGGCTTATTTATCTGGACATGTTGCAGCAGCAATTCCTTGAACCTCAGCTGATTGGGGATAGGATTGTTAGTACCGTCGTCTATCAACATGATGGTGCTCCTTGTCACTATGCCAAAATTGTTCAGGATTATCTAAATGGACGTTTTCCAAATCGCTGGATCGGACGCGGAAGCAACGGACCTTGGCCAGCGAGATCACCAGATTTAACCCCTTTAGATTTCTTTGCATGGGGCTTTATCAAATCGCACGTCTATCAGACGAAGATTACGAGTCTTGAAAACTTACGTACACGTATACGAACCTCTCTCTTCCCCTAGTTCCCAACCCTTCGTTCGAATGCGAACTGGAGCCCCATTGAGAAAAGCAAAGACCTGTCTACCAGTAATAACAAGCAATAAGTTTTCTGTTTTAGGTTTCGAAGATGCTGATGAACCGGAAATACGACTCGTTGGCGATTCCATTGTTCGAGGGCAGCTCGAGGAATTCTGTGGGAGAAACCCTCGTCGTAGGCGCCGTTACTGCTACCCTGGTGCAAGGGTGGAGGATATAACTAATAGTGTTGACCATTTTACAGACGGTACCACCGAGGACACAACGTATGTTATTCATGTCGTACTAATAACGTTTTAAATTCTAGATCGGAAGAACTGCTGGCTAGGTACAGGGACTTATTAGAGCGATTAAAGGAGAAAACTAATAAGATTGTTTTAACAGGTATACTTCCTCGAATTATCCAACGAAGCTATTTCTACAGCAGGCGACCTATATTACAATAACCTAAAGTCTCTTTGCCAACAGGAAGGAGTGCATTTTGCAAATTTTTGGAACAGTTTCTACGGCAGGAGGGACTTGTTCCTCGAAGATGGACTTCATCTTAATGAAGTTGGAGCTGCGCGTTTAGGAAGACTATTTCATAATACTGTCTCTTCTTTTCAGGCTGCCGTAACCCGAACGGTCCCAGCGTAAATTCCACAAATTTCCCCCGCGCTCGCGAAGGTGTCGCAATTACAAACAATTTGAAGGTTCTATCCTTAAATGCTCGTAGCCTACGAAATAAAATAAACGAATTTTTTTCTTTAATTGCTTGTAAAGACTATGATTTAATTGCGATAAATGAATCGTGGCTTAGCACTGAAACACGTGACTTTAGGGGAGTATCAAATTAAAGGTTATAGACTTTTTGTTAAAAACAGAATAGGTAGGCGAGGAGGTGGTGTTATGTTGTATATCAAAGATAATATTGCGAACGTTATAGAAGTAAAGCACTCAATTCCAGAACCGATAGATTCGACTATAGCAGAACTTAAATTGAACGATTTCAAACTTCTTGTTGCGGTTATATATAGGCCCCCAAATCAAACAGCTGATACGGACGAAGCGTTATATTGTGAACTAAAGAGAATAATCGGTAGTGAGCAGGCTTTAGTTATGGGTGACTTTAATTGCGCCAACGTGAATTATGATACAATGCAGGGAGACGCGGAAGGTAATCGTTTAGTTAATTTTCTCGAGGATAGCTTTCTTATTCAAAAGGATGGGGAACCTACGAGGTTGGACAGTATTTTAGATTTAGTAATAACTACGGATGATAGGCTAATTACTGATCTTTAAGTAATAGAACCATTGAGCAATAGCGATCACAATATGGTAGAGTTGTCCTCTCAGTAAGTCACTCGAAACCAACTAACTCGACTAAAATTCCTAACTTCCAGCACGCAGACTTTAGTAAATTTCGAAATAAATTTTCACACGTCAATTGGGAAAACGTAATGGGGAACTCCAACGCAAAACTAATGTGGGAATCGTTCGTAACGGTATTTAGGACTATAAATGAGGAATGTGTACCGTACAAAATTGCGTGCGAAAGTAAACAACAAGCCCTTGTGGTTTACTTCTAGAGTAGGAGACATTATAAAGAGTAGAGATAGGGCTTATAGGCTATATAAGTGCGATAAAGATAATCTGTTGTTACGAAACAACTACATATCTCTAAGGCGTGAAGCTAAAAGTGTAATAAAAAGTCAAAACGCGAATTTGAAATCTCCATAGCTCGTGACGGTAAAGAAAACCCCAAGCGATTCTTTCAATACGTCAATAATAGAAATCCAGTAAAAAGTGTCTTAGGTCCATTAAAAAATGTAAATGGAGATCTAGTCTCTGAAAACAAGGAAATGGCTACCTTGCTAAACGAATTTTTTACGTCAGTTTTTACTATAGAAGATGTAACGAATATCCCTACGGTCATAGACATAATACCTTTTGATAATGGTAATATTTGGATAATATTGTCGTTAGTGAAGGGGAAGTAATGCGCTATATTGATAAAATGAAAATGCGTAAATCACCGGGTCCGGATTCCATATATCCCATACAACTAAAAGAATTAAAAGATAGCATTGTTGTGCCGCTAACAAAGATTTTTGCGTCTATTTCTGAGGGGTGCGTACCAGATAATTTCAAGTTAGCAAACGTAACACCTATCTTTAAGAAAGGCGATAAAGGTGCGGCGGGAAATTATAGGCCAATCAGTTTAACGTCTGTTGTAGGTAAGCTACTGGAATCAATAATTAGGGATCGTATAGTCGAACACTTAGAAGTGCTTAATCTGGTTAGAAATACGCAGCACGGTTTTAGGCGAAACAAATCTTGCTTAACTAATCTTTTAGAATTTTTCAAAAGCGTGGTTGACGTTTACGATAGACATCGGGCGGTTGATGTAGTGTACTTAGATTTTCAAAAAGCGTTTGACACCGTGCCGCACAAAAGACTCATTGAAAAAACTAAGGCTCATGGAATCAGGGGTGTAGTAATAAATTGGCTAGAAGAGTGGTTGCGAGGCAGGAAACAGAGGGTGGTCGTTGATGGAGCGGAGTCGTGTTGGGCTAATGTAGCGAGTGGCGTTCCTCAGGTTCTGTATTGGGCCCCTTGCTTTTTCTTATATATATTAACGATTTAGATGTCGGCCTAGTCAGTACAGTTTCAAAGTTTGCGGATGACACGAAGCTGGGTGGTAGGGCGATTAATGACGAAGATAGAGGTAAAATTCAGGAAGATCTGAATAAAATCGTTGATTGGTCAGTCACATGGCAAATGAGATTTAACGTGGATAAGTGCAAAATTTTGCATATAGGTTCGCGTAACGGTAATTTTGTATATAGGTTCGCGTAACGGTAATTTTGCGTATAGTATGTCAGGGAAAGATTTAACAAGCGTAGAGCAGGAAAAAGATTTAGGAGTTATAGTCACTGGTGATTTAAAAGTAGCGAAACAAAGTACAGCAGCGGTAGAAGGTTCGAGACAGCAGTTGCGAAAAACTTTTTTACGCATAGAATAGTAAATACCTGGAATAGTTTGCCGGTAGAAGTAATTAGTAGCACGTCTATAAACATGTTTAAAAATCGATTAGACGCGCATGTTGATAGAAAGGGTATAGTTTAAGGTAGTAAAATTAAGGCTTTGTGGGGATAGATCCCACAGCTCAACACAAGTGTTGTGGGATATAGGGAGGCAGCGTCTTGGGTTAGGGGATACTCTCTGTCCTTACACACCCCATTTAAAGAGATTCCTCTGCCGAGCGGTGCCCCCCACAATACTGTGAGGTATTGAAAAACTCATGATCTTCACTTGCCCCACAAACACCTTTAAATGGGAGACCCATAATGGGTGCACACACATTTCTACATTACTGTACAGTCTTTACAGCCACACCTACACTTTTCCTCGTAAGTGTGTATATTGTAATGTATATGGTTGTAAATTTTGACTTGGTCCGCAATCGATATGGACCGTGACTTGATGGATACCGTAATGAAATTGACTGGATTCTTTGGATCTGGTATATTTGCATGTCCGTTATAAATAGATATAGAGTGTAACATATTTGTGGATAGTAGTCTATTATGACTTGATCTCTGGATCGAGAGATTCTATCTTTAGTTTTAAACCGATAATTAATTATTTTTAAATTGATAATTATTTAGTTTCGTAAAAAATTGGTCGTTGCCAATTTACCGGCAGTTTTTACATAAATTTCTTATGTTCTTGTGGTTCGGAACCCACGTAAAATTGTAGGTCCCCTCCGCCACCACGGAGGACATACACAATACACGATTACGAACACAGTTAGGTAGACCAGCCATGAGTGGATCCTAGGGTCTTTGTTGGTCTGAAACATTATAACATTATAACATTATAACAATGTGTTTAGAAATGCTGCGGAAAGATTTGAGCTGCGCAGGGATACTGATGGGCGTCACGTCGAATCCTACTCTTAATTATTTAATACATGTTACCACTTTATCATTTTATCATTGAATTCCATATAATTTCCAAGTGCTTCACAAAAATAGCTCCTGACTTTATGTACACCCTGTATAATGATCATTTTTTTGGAATTTTACTCGCGTTTGGAGTTTATTTTTAAAGAATTTTAATCAAATCACTACTAATTCTCGCTACCTTACGTTTTTACAGCCATTTTCTTATGTTTTATCCTAGGTTGGGTTGGTTAGGTTAAGTTAACCTAACCCAACCTAACCTAAAATAGCGCAACCTAACCTAAATTGAAGCCTCCCCCCCCATCAAAAAAACACCTCCTACAAGAAAGTAGGAGTTATTTTCCGAGTAGGAGAAAAGTGATACAAAAACTAGCACGGAATAGGAGCGATCGTAACTCTTGGCGATATATATATATATATATATATATATATATATATATATATATATATATATATATATATATCAGGGGTGTCCAACCTTCTTCATGAAGGGCCATATTTCAGTGGGCAAATTTTAGGTAAAATTTTATTTTAAAATTAAATTTTATTGAAATAAAATATGACATTAGATAATGAATTTTCAGCCGGGCCTGATACAAATCTTTGCCGGGCCGCACCACAACCCATCTACATATACATACGAGAGCCACTCAATAGATTTTGCCCCACCTTTTTTTTTTCTTTCCAAGTTTCCTTGTAAGTTCCAGAAATTTTTTACACAAGTAGTTACATACCTTTTTTACAAGTTTTTATTTTTCCACATAGACTCCATCCTTTTCTACGGCTTTCCTCCACCTCGAAACAAAGGCCTTTATTCCTTGCTGGTAAAAGTCTGCTGGGTTCCGCTCGAGCCACCTCTTAACCTCCTCAACAACCTCATCGTCACTCTGAAACTTTCTTCCACGAATAGCATCCTTCATTGGCCCAAACAAATGGAAGTCTGAAGGTGCCAGATCCGGGCTGTATGGTAGGTGGGGTAACATAGTCAAGCGCATTTTTGTGATGGCCTGTCTTGTTTGCAAACTGTTGTGTGGTCTTGCGTTATCGTGCAAAAGAAGGACGTCTTCCAGTTTTTTCTCCATTCGAACTCGCTTTATACGTCTTTGGAGTTTCCAGAATCAACCCCTTTCATGTCCCAGAAGATGGTAGCCATAACATTTCCTGCAGAGGGAGCCATTTTGAACTTTTTCTTGCGAGGGAGTCTGCGTGATGCCACTCCATGAATTGGAGTTTTGTTTCACGTTCAAAGTGGTGTACCCAAGTCTCATCCCCAGTCACAATTCGTGAAAGGAAGTCATCCCCTTCTCTCTCCTATCGAACCAACGACTCAGAAGCAATTTCTTTTCTTTGGACTTTGTGATCTTCAGTCAGTTCGCGAGGAACAAACCGTGAACACACTTTTGAGAATCCCAGTTGCTGAATTATCGTGTTCACACTTCCTTCACTAATTCCTAGCTCCAGTGATAGCTCCTTGTATGTGACGCGCCGATTTGATCGAATGATGCTGTTAGCACGTTGTAGAGTGTGAGATGTGACAGCCGATGCGGGGCGACCGCCGCGTGGCTCATCATCGAGGCTGGCTCTCCCTATCTCCGATGATCTCGCACGTTTAGACCAGCGTCCAACTGTGCTTCGATCAACAACAGCATCTCCGTAAACATTTTGTAGACGTTTGTGAATATTTCCAACTGTTTCCTTCTCTGCGGTTAAGAACTCGATAACAGCTCTCTGTTTACATCACTGTCAGACGCCATTTTCGAAACTGCGTTAACCATCGGTTTTATACAAAGGCGTTTGAAAGCGGTTTTATACAAGGAGGGGAGGTTCAAACTGGAAAACATCCGGTTATGTGAAGCGCAGAAAGTTCAAACTTACGGCCCAAAAGACATTTCAGCCCATGGCCTATTATTTAGCTAAGAAAAAAGGGTGGGGCAAAATATATTGAGTGCCCCTAGTATATATATATAGACTATATATATATGGTGGATTCCATTTTCAGAGCATTTTTGGAGCAATCCAAGAATAAGCACCCCAAATCAATTTAGGGTGCTTTTTCTTGGATTGGGAACTTTGGGGGTGCTTATTCTTGGATTGCTCCGTATTTTTTTTTCATTATAGTACAGTAATATTCAAATTTTTTAAAGACAAAGTTTTACTCGAAATAAAAAAAAATATACAGGGTGATCAAAAACGAAACGCAACCCGAAACGGAAAGAAAAAGGTTAGGGTACAATGATATATGCATTCTCCACTAGGTTGCGTTTCTTTTTGAACATCCTGTGTGTGTGTGTGTGTGTGTGTGTATATATATATATATATATATATACCCTATATGTATGTGTGTGTGTGTGTGTACAAGTTTTGAGTGTTTTTGAAGCGTATATTTGTAAGCCTTTTTTTAACTAGATCAAATATATTGTGAACACCAACTCGCATGAATCATCGTTTGGAAGATATTCAGAAACGCTAAATTCGTCACCGAATTTGGGAAAGAATTTCGCTGAATTTTGACTGCCGTGTTTTCTCATTGAACCTGAATGCAATTATGAGGCGTGCTGCGAAAAGCCGTTTTCCGAATTGCCCGAATAACATTTACAAAGCCGACTTAGGAAGTGAGTTAATTTAAAACAAAACATTTAGCTTGTAAGGAAACGCGCACACACGCATGAAGCAAAAGAGAAAGATGAATACTGTGTGTGTGTGTGTGTGTGTATATATATATATATGTTATAATGTTTCAGACCAACAAAGACCCTAGTATCCATTCATGGTTGGTCTACCTAACCGTGTTTGTAATTGTGTGTTGCGCATGTCCTCCGTAGTGGCAGAGGGAACCTACAATTTTACGTGGGTTCAGAACCACAAAAACCTTAATTTTACTATCTTAAACTATACCCAATCTATCAACATATACATCTAATAGATTTTTAAACATATTTATAGACGTGCTACTAATTACTTCTACCGGCAAACTATTCCACCTATTTACTATTCTATGCGTAAAAAAGTTTTTGGCAACTGCTGTCTCGAACCTTCTACTAGTCATCTTACACCCGTTATTTCTAGTCCTATTATATTGGGATATTTCGAAAAAGCTATCTCTATTTACGTTATCGAACCCATTCATAATTTTAAAAACCTGGATTAGATCAACCCTTAGCCTCCTAGCCTCGAGTGTAGTCAATTTTAACTCCCTTAAGCCTATCTTCGTACGACTTCGACCTAAGCGACGGAATCATCTTAGTTGCTCGTCTTTGAACTCGTTCAATTTTGTCTATATCTTTTCGCATATACGGATTCCAAAATTGGATTGCGTACTCCAAATGGGGTCTAATTAATGATTTATACAAAGGAACAATAATATCGCGCGCAGTGGATCCCGACTCTCCGAGGATCTCGGTAACCGAGGTTTCGCACGATCGAGATTTTCCATAAAGCACTATTCATCCGCGAACCGAGATTTGCCCTGCTGATCGAGAGACCGACCATCACATGTTTGTTCTAGAATTCCCGCAAGCGATGGAAAATCATGGCAAATCATGATCATGGAAATCATTGAAATCATGGAAAGAGATCCCATCTATAGCAGAGCCTACACAACATACAGCACCATCAATTCAGCGCTCCTCCCATACCGAACTCAACTCCAAGAAATGACCAAGCCCAAGCAGACACTAATTGATAGTTTTTCAAACTGAAGCGGATTTCCTCTGTAGAACAAGATGAACCAAAACTATCAACTTCAGGGACTTCTTCAAGCTCTCAAAAACACGACCAATTGCCTGAACTTACCAGATGTCTTTATGGAAGGAGACTCTCCTTCTAAACAATAAAACAACACCACCATCTTTCCAATCAATCTTCCCAGCAAGCCAAGTCAAATTGTTGTTCCGGTAAGTGTTAATTTTTGAGTGCATGTTAATTTAATTTAATTAATACAGTACTGTATTCATTATAATTTATTCTTTATTTTCAGAAAATAACACATAATAATACTGTACTTAAATACTATTTAATTACTGAGGGCCTTAAAAGTTAGATTTTGTGGTGATGATAAGGATCAGTTTTTAATTTTCTAGAACCAGTTAGCCTTATAACATGTAAAGTATGGTTCCATTAACCGGGGTTCCGTTATCCGAGATGTTTTTTTGGAACCAATGAATCTCGGATAGCTGAGCGGGGGTCTACTGTACTTTGTTTCACTACTTTCAAATCACCAGTGACTATAACTCCTAAATCATTTTCCTAATCTACGCTTGCCAACTCCTTCCCTGACATACTATACGCAAAATTACCGTACGCGAATCTATATGTTAAATACGTTAATACGTTAATACGTTAAATCTCATTTGCCATGTGACTGACCAATCAACGATTTTATTCAGATCTTCCTGATTTTTACCTTTACCTTCGTCATTTATCGCCCTACCACCCAACTTCGTGTCATCCGCAAACTTTGAAACTGTACTGACTAGGCCGACATCTAACTCGTTAATATATATAAGAAAAAGCAAGGGGCCCAGTACAGAACCCTGAGGAACGCCGCTCGCTACATTAGCCCAAGACAACTCCGCTCCATCAACGACCACCTTCTGTTTCCTACCTCACAACCACTCTTCTATCCCTGATTCCATGAGCCTTAGTTTTTTCCAACGAGTCTTTTGTGCAGTACAGTGTCAAACGCTTTTTTGAAAATCTAAATACACTACATCCATCGCCCGATGACTATCGTAAACTTCAACTACGCTTTGGAAAAATTCTAAAAGATTAGTTAAGCAAGATTTGTTTCGCCTAAAACCGTGCTGAGCATCTTTATCGCCTTTCTTAAAAATAGGCGTTACATTTGCTAACTTGAAATTATCTGGTACGCACCCCTCAGAAATAGACGCATTAAAAATCTTTGTTAGCGGCACAGCAATGCCTTCCTTTAATTCTTTTAGTTGTATGAGATATATGGAATATATACAGTATATATACAGTATATATATCAGTGCTGGGGGGAGGGTGGCAAATCCGATAACTTTGAATCTCTGAATCCGATTCCAAAGAGTTAAAAGTCTCGAACCCAAATCCGAAACTATATTAGAACTAAAAAGAAACAGAAAAAGAACCAAAAACTAAAACTTTTTATTCAGGAAAAGAATACAAGTGACAGAATTTTACGATACTTTTCAGTGTTTTTCTGTGCAATTTTTAGATATTTGATATGACATTTAATATACAGGGTGTCCCGTAAGTCTGGAACCATAGGGTAAAATAATTAATTCATGTTTTTCCGTTTATGCAAGTGCTCATGATGTCTTTGAATAAAGAAGAACGCATCCAGGTAATTCTGCTCGTAGGAAATCGGAGTCAGAGGGAGGTCGCTGAGGAATTTAACAGATTGCATCCGGGCCGCGCGCCGATAACACACAGCTGTGTCGGCAAACTTGTAACAAAGTTCAGGGAAACGGGATCCATAGGAGATAAACCACGCAGTGGACCTCCGAGGACATCCACCGACGATGACACAGCCGCTACCATCCTCGCTCATTTCACAAACAGTCCCCAAAAGTCCCTTCGGCGTTTTTATTGCCGTTTTTATCATTTTGCCCTATGGTTCCAGACTTACGGGACACCCTGCATTCACAGTATTCTAATCTGAATATGCCGTTGAAAGCATGGAAGTTTTATAGACAAAATTAATAGAATTAAGTTTATTTATTACATAAGAGAAGTGAAAATGACAAGTAGCAGTAATAATAATAATAATAATAATAATAATAATAATAATAATAATAATAAAACTTAGAAGATTGTTCATATTTCAAATAAAATGATCAATTGTACAATATATTAATAGAAAATAAATGATGCTTAATAAAAAATAAAGGATAAATTATGAAATTAAAGGAGTTTAATGAAATAAGCATATTTTACATAATTAATTATAAAGTAAAGACTTAACTACTATAATAATAATGGCGGTAATGAACTTATACATCAGTAGGAGTTATGAGGTAAATTCTTTAGTGATTGCGAAATACATTTAGTGATGAAGCCTGTCTGACATTATAGGAATTGCATTCCATATATCTGCTCCTTTGAAAGAAACTGCATTTTCTCACTTTGCGTTGTATAGTAGTTTGGTTTGTGTATAAAGTCTCTGGGAATCTAGTGTTATAATGATGATGTATTTGATGCGGGGGGGGGGGGATTGACTGTTCTTTGAATGGGTGATGTACGTGATGTTTATTGATAACTGTGAACATATTGACAGCAACACTGAATTTGTATAAGTCATTAAGTTTAAAATCCTGTGTGACTTTGTCTGTTATCATTATTTGAGAAAGTTCGCAGACATTTTTTACGAATGACTTCCTAAGGATATTTAATATATTTCTTTGGGCTACCCTGTTGTTATGCAATATAGTAAATGTGGGTGGATGAAGGACTAATATAGGGTAAGAGGTACGATTTGAGGAAGGGTCTTTTTTTAGTTTAAATAATATGAATAGACATCTTGATCTTTTGGTTTTGATATATTGGACATGACTTTTGAAATTTAGGTTTTTGTTTAGATTAATCCCAAGCACTTTAGCTTCATTCACCCTTGCAAGAGTAGTATTTCCACTGTATTCCCAAGAGTAGTATTCCCAATGTATTCCCAACAGTAGTATTCCCAATGTATTCCCAACAGTAGTATTCCCAATGTATTCCCAACAGTAGTATTGCCAATGTATTCCCAACAGCAGTATTCCCAATGTATTCCCAACAGTAATATTCCCAATGTATTCCCAACAGTAGTATTCCCTACTCAGTGTTGGGCACTAAAGCGTTAATCCGATAACAGTTAATTAACGAAGTTAACTTTTTTTAACGGACTATTAACGGAAGTTAATTTCCATTTATCGTTATCGGACCAGTTAACTTCCGATAACTCGATATTTAGTCTGTTAAAGTCCGTTAACACGTTAACTGCGAGGAGTCATTCACGGAAGATCACCGCTCCGCGAATGAATTCAAACCGCTATAACTTCAGTCTGCTTCCAGATCTCGCAAGGGGAGGTTGGGGAGGCCCAAGAGGTCAAGACTGGCAGTTGGGCCTAACTTTGCGAAGTTGGTCTTTCTGAAGGGCAACCAGCACATTGTGTCATAGTCTTTAATAAATGTGCCTAAAATTTAATTTTACCTTCAGTTCCCGCCATAATAATTCTCTGGTAAATTAAAATTTAGTTAATGGTTAGTGGTTACAAGGATTTCAAAACATGTAATCAGTACATTTTTTATTAAAAATAAAAAAAAAAGTTATTAAGCAAAAAGTTGCAAAACTTGATAAAAATACGTTAAATACCTATTTATTGTTGGATTTGGCATAAATAAACATTTTCTATGGGTTTTAAAGCTTTTTTCCTTGATTTTTTTAAATGTTAGTAAAGAAATAGTTATCGTTAACGGATTATCGTTAACTTCCGTTAACTTTGTAGTAAAATTATCGGATTATCGTTATCGGAGTTAAAAATTGAGGTTAACGGATTATCGTTATCGAAGTTAACTTTTTGGTTAACGGTGCCCACCACTGTCCCTACTAAATTATCGCATTAGGACCGACAGTACATTTTTTATTTTTCAAAAGATTAAAACAAACAAATTGTTCGCTTCATTTTTACTATTGTTTGGCAATTAGGGCCTAATTAGCTTGTACGATTAAAGTAACGGAGGGCCTAATAGGGTATTGTGCAAGGATTTATTGAAAAGTTAATTTTAAATTACATATAATGAATTAATCCTTTCAGGACGACAGGTGCAAATTGGTAATGTTTTAAATACACGCATTCGTAATTTAAATCTACAAAATTTCTGGCCTTAAAAGGTTAAATCAGTGGTACCCAACTTTGTTTTTTGCTGCGACCCAAAATTGGCCACCAACAGGACCTCCCGACCCTCAGGCTTATGATAAAATTTAAATATGTATATAAATATAAATTGAATTAAGAATTAGTGAATATAGTGACCCTTCACGACCCTATTTGAGGACCCCCGCGACCCTGATTTGGGTCGCGACCCGAGGTTGGAAACCACTGGGTTAAATGAAGGGAATAAAACTACAAAACATTACAGAATGCCAAAATCAATGCATATTAAAATTAATAGTTTCTTTTGACAAGAGGAAGTTCTCCATCGTTCCTGGAATTAGTGAGGATCTGCGCCTTACAAATGCACCTGCTAATCAAACTAATCTCTACTTCTGCTGCAGAAGCAAGGATAGCCAAAAATTTCTTTGTCAGTAGGCTTAACTAAGGGAACTTATTTTCGTGTTTCTATACTTGCAGAACTTGTCAATCTTTCAGTTTGTGTGTATATATATATAAGCTTCCAAATCATTTAATAAACTTTGTTTTACCAATTTTAGATATGAAGATATATAACTGAATAAGCCAGTTTGTTCTTTGTTTTCATCTGCAGGAATAGAATCCTCGGGAGTTTCTCCCACAATTCTCCCAAATTCAGAGTTTATGTGGCCACATTTTGGAGGGTATTGCTTTTATATATTTATAGGTGGGAGGGGCATTTTTGTGGGCACTCGCGCTTGCCTATTCCTTCCTACATAAACAAAAGTATGCCCAAAGATAACTGGAGATGTCTGGAATCTTTTGCTAGATGTTTAGTACTACCAATAAATGGCTGTGGACAAGCGTAACATTAGTTTACTCGTAAAAATGATTTGTCTATTATGTCTATTTCCTATTATGTTTTCCTCTTATGTCTATTTCCTATTATGTTTTCCTCTTATGTCTATTTCCTATTATGAAAAGTTTATTCATTAAATAAAATATATAATCGTTATTCCTTATTTACACTTAAATTTATATATCATGCAGCCTTATTACAGTACAGGAGGAGAGTGTAAACACTATCGACCAGGGAAGTACTCCGGGGTAGGGAGGCGTTACTGCGTTAGGCAGGAGACAGAGAGTGATGGAACTCCCTTTTCTCCTGTCACCGTCCTCTTTAGCTGATCTTTTTCCGTGTCTCATTTACCCTGTGAGCAGTCCAGCATACTCTCAAACACACTTTTCCCTCTGTTATCTTACACACTACAAAATCTTTTCAAAATTAGTTAAAAAAAAAAGGTAGCGTTCTAAGAACATCAGAGACCTTGATTTCGGCTCTCTCCTTCTTCTAAGGGGCTCATTTTTGCGGTGCTCGTCTTGGGGATTGTAGTCGAGACCAGTAGGCTTCACATTTAGTTTGAAATGTTCTTTACTTTAAAATGTAGGCAAACTTTGACATTTCAAAAGAATGACAATCAAACTTTTTCTGTTCTCTTTGTAAAGCTTAAATTGAGATTTAATTCTGGAGATTAAAATTGTTGATTTTATGATGATTTTAATAAAATAATCTTTGTCACATTACAAAATATTTCGAAAGAAAAAAGTAGTATAAAGTAGTGTAATGTAGGTAGCAGTCTTTGGTAGTTACAGATACATGTACACAGACCGCAGATAAAATTAATTGGTGACTCGTGTTCTACGGCAGTGGTTCCCAACTTAGGGGTAAATTATCCCACTGGGGTAATGACACACGATTGAAAAGTTATAAAAAATAATATTGTGATAATCTCAAAGTTATAAAAAATAATATTTAATGAGTGGGATAATGGAGACGGATTAAAATTGGGATAATGGAGCCGGATTAAAATTGTATTTTGGGTAACCATACAAAAAAGGTTGGGAACCACTGATCTATGGCTGGACTAGGCCTAACATTAACTAATATAAAATCTTTCATAGTTTTTACACGCATTCTGGATAATTTTCTGGTTTTATAACATTTAGTAAGTATTTTTATTGGCTATATATTTTCATTTGAAATATATAAGAAGCTGAAAAAGTTATTAGGCCTATACTGTAGCCTATAGGTCTAAGTTTAATTAAAAGAAAGTCTATTTTATATATACAGCACATTCTTTTCTTTGTACAACATAAACAAATAATAGATCACCTGAAGATCAGGGCCCCCAGCCTTCTTTAGTTAGCATTATAAGGCTAACTAACGAAAATATCACGAACCTAACCTGAGCAATCGTCAAGGGCGTACAGTTGACCTAACGATTGGTTAGGTTAGATCGTGATATTTTCGTTAGTTAGCCTTATAAGGCTAACTAGAGAAGGCTGGGGGCCCTGATCTTCAGGTGATCCCAAATAATTTATTGAGTACATATTTATTTTCCATGTAAACGGGATTTGTAGTGCCAAGGAGCCAAAAGAAAAAAAACAACAAACAATATTTTTGGAACTGTACAATACACTCGTGTGTCTTTTCATTTAACATTTAATCCTGTCATAAGAACCTGTAAAATCTTTCGAGGCAATGTTGGGGCGCGGTACCCTAGTCCG
This sequence comes from Bathynomus jamesi, assembly GCA_023014485.1. Taxonomy (NCBI): domain Eukaryota; kingdom Metazoa; phylum Arthropoda; class Malacostraca; order Isopoda; family Cirolanidae; genus Bathynomus; species Bathynomus jamesi. The sequence goes on from JAJOZX010006099.1 coordinate 97,664, forward strand.
ACGATTCTTTTGCCATTCGTGGAATAATATTTTTCCAGAGATGAGGCCCCAGCCCAACCTGCAACCCTGCTTCGTACACGATGGCGAAGGATATAACTCCATAATGTCTAGATTCAACATGCGGAGTGTTAATAATTTGTGTGTTTGATTTAGACTAAAAGCAGGTTGCCATAATGTATAACATTAATTTTAGTGACATTAGTTGCGTGATAAGCTCAGAATACAGGGTGTTAAAAAAGAAACGCAACCCATTGGAGAATGCATATATCATTGTAACCTAACCCTTTTCTTTCCATTTCGGATTGCGTTTCTTTCTGAACACCCTGTACAATGTGCATTTTACTAGTATGTAATGAAAACGCCGAAACAGTTACCATAAGAGATCTTATGATGAAAACCGAGTAAAATGTAAATGTACAGTGTTATATTATCTATCTATATATAAAAACACTTTGCGCGGTTTTGAGCAGAGTAACAACTATCTCTTTCACTCAGTCGCCTGTTATGATTGGCTGACCACCGTAAAGTGGGTGGAGCTAATGTCTCTCACTCAGTCGCCCGTTAGGGTCGGATCTATCAAGATGAGCGGCGTTAAAGATAACGAAGTGATCACAAGCCCTACCCGTAGGGCGCGGCTTGTTGAGGCAGAGTCTGTAAAAAAAATAGAGGCAGAGTCTGTTAAAATATAATTGAGGCAGAGTCTGCAAAACATATAATTGAAGCGGAGTCTGTTATTTCAAAAGTTGAAATCGAATAATGAAGATTTTTAAAAGAAATTATTAAGGCAGTGAAAACTTAATATTTACTTTAAGTTCACGAGAAACTTTTGCGTAGCTTAACAATTGACCCCCCCCCCCCAATCACTGAGGCCGAAGATCGCAGCACCGCAGGACTAACTAAACGGGCCCGTAGGGCCCACTTTAACTTGTACATGTAATGAGATAATGGGATAATGGGATTAACTGTATGTCCGCTGCTCTGAAATTATGGAAAACATCTTGAAAGCCAAAGTCTAAAGACCATTGGTACTTATAACAGTTAAGATGACTTCGGCATTAACTGCCCATAAAAGTTACCGCGCAAAAATGTTTTTCTAAAGTTTGAACGAACGACGTGAAAAACTAATTAAACCTGAACACAAACCTGAACATAAACCTGAACCTAAACACAAACCTGAACATAAACCTGAACCTGAACATAAACCTGAACATAAACCTGATCATAAACCTGAACCTGAACATAAACCTGATCATAAACCTGAACATAAACCTGAACCTGAACCTGAACATATAAAAATATTAGTGAACTCGAAAGCTCATTTGCTGGAATTAATATTTCATTTTCAAAAGTCAAATTAAAATTTCCTAATGTAAATTTACTTTTTACAAAATTTTAATTTAAAAATTCACTTGTTAAGAGACATATATATATATATATATATATATATTAGAACTAAAATAAATGTTCAAATTGATGTCTTGTTTTGGGACCTTTTTTTTTTGTTGCAGGTAGAATAACACGAAATGGCTAATATGGAAATGGGTTACACTCGCGAGAAAAAAGGATTCATACATTAATTATATATTAGTTTAATACTAAATATAATATAAATATAACTCGTAAATCAGTGGTTTTATTCACGGAAAGAAACAAAAATTATGGTCACTTGGTTTTACTGAATAAAAAACACTTTCGTATGTTATTATTATGAGATATATGACGTCACGTGATCCTAAAATTACTTTTAAATGAAGCAGATATTAAGTATCGCGCGTAGTATTAAATAAACCAAATTTTACGGGACAGGAATTATGTCCATGTTGAGAAAAATTACATGAGACCTGAAAATTCATTTAATTTTAAAGCTCCGACGTTTCAACCCCCAATCCAGCTGCCCTCATCAAGAACATATTTGTTATTATATGGAATCTATACAGGGTGGCGCAAAAGTCGCGCATCATAGGAATTTTCAGTGTTGACTATATTATTTTTTTCTTTTAGGTAGGATATATTCGAGATTTGTTGTGTTTAACGTATATAATAAGTTATTATATAGAGAGAGCTGTAGCTATAATGTAGTATAATTGATTAATTGTACAATAATTGCTGTACTTTTCTCTGAACATATAAAATAATATCAAGCATCTAACTAATATAGAAATCAATTAGTGAATTCGGCTGCAAATAAATTCGTTATATTTTGTCGAGTTTCAGCCACAATTAGAAACCATAATTGTGTTACCAGGATGCGGGACGTGAACCCAACTCAAATGCACCCCACCGACCTCTTTCCCCAACCTCCACCCTTATAGAAGAGATCTTTAATTAGCTTGATAACTATTTATATTAAGTTTAAAGTTTTATTAGGCATATTTATAAATGAGTAATTAAAATAAAGTAAACTAAGATGTTCATCGTTTAATGTTCAAACTTAATTATAGGAAGGTTATGCTTAAGGAACATTAATTTTTCTGCCTTTTCTGCTGCCAGTCTGTTTCTCTTTTCATCATATATTAATCCAGCACTGCTAAATAATCTCTCGCTTGGTACGTTTGTTGGAGGACAGGCTAAATGTTTCCTTGCAAGTTTACTCAAGTATGGATAGATATTCTGCGTATTTTTCCACCAACTAATAGGATTGTCACATGCAGCCAGGCGTTTTTCTTGGTGATAGCTCTCTATCATTTTTACTACATCTTTTGACATCGCGTAGGTCTCGTCATCGCTGCTTGACTCAAGAAACTGAGAGAGAGATTCTGTGATAGATTTGCTCGTTGAAGGTGTTGGTTCTGTCACTGAAACTTTTATTCTTTTGGTGGGGGCGAAGCGACAGATTCAAGAGATTGAAGCTCTTCAACTGCTTTGCCAAGTGATGATTTAACTCGTTCTAATGTACTGTACTAGGTGAAAATAACTTAGCTTTGTAACGTGGATCTAAGTAGGTTGCAAGAGAGTAACTTCATACAAGAACAGCCTCTCGTCTTGTCGCTTGCATCACTTTTGCGCACAATGAACTAGTTCTATTAATATAGTAGAATTTGATAATTTCCGCTTATTAATGACATTTTATCTCAACGGTCCACATCCGCACGACATCCGCAGTCCAAAGTGCGGATGCGGGTGCGGATGCGGATGCGAGAAAATGTGCGGATGTTCCGCGGATGCGGATGTGACCTACATCACTAATATATATATATATAGGGGTTAGACAAAATAATATGAACACCCGCCGATTTCACTGGTTATATTTACGGACTGCTCAGACACAAAGTAAACGGTCAAATGACTGGCAAACCTATTTAAATGCGTAACAGAGAGCGTATACGTCATGTTATAACCCTCACGTTGTTTTTACAGATCTGAGTGAATTATGAATTAGCAGTTATGAAAGACCTGTCAGACTTCCAAAGAGGGCAAATTGTCGGAGCGCGGATGGCTGGTGCATCGGTGACGAAAACCGCTCAGATGTTCAATGTATCCAGAGGAACTGTCTCTGTGGTCATGTCTGCATACCAAAACCATGGAAAGACAAGCACCGACAAATGCAATAGTGGACGCAAGAAGAAGCGTGTGATCGAGACCGCCGGGTGCTAAAGCGCATTGTGACAAAGAACCATAAGACCACAGCTCCAAAAGTGACTGCAGAGCTTAACCAGCATCTTGCAAGCCCGGTATCGACCAGAACTGTACGTCGCGAGCTCCATGGAGCTGGATACCATGGGAGGGCTGCAATTGCCAAACCCTTCCTTTCGCACATCAACATTGAGCGGCGCAGAAAATGGTGTAATGACCATAAGAATTGGTCAATGGACCGGTGGAAGAATGTAGTCTACTCCGACGAATCCTCCTTTACGCTATTTCCATGTTCCGGTCGAGTTTACGTCTGGAGACAGCCTAAAGATGCTTATGACCCCGACTGCCTGACCCCAACCGTTAAGCATGGAGGCGGATCTGTGATGGTTTGGGCAGCAATATCGTGGAATACTCTTGGCCCAGCTGTAGTACTGCATGGTAGGGTTAACGCCCAGGTCTATCTGTCAATATTGGCTGACCAGGTCCATCCCATGGTCCAAACGCTGTTTCTCAATGGTGGCGCCGTCTTCCAGGATGAATGCACCAATCCACACCGCTGGGGTCGTTAAAAACTGGTTTGAAGAGCATGTTAGTGAAGTAGAACGCTTGGATTGGCCTCCACAATCTCCGGATCTTAACATTATCGAGCATCTGTGGTGTCAGTTGGAGCAGCAGGTCAGAAGCCGATTCCCACCGCCGGCGTCTTTGGAGGAACTGGAGCAGGGTTTGCTCGAATAATGGCTCAGGATTCCTCTAGCCACTGTCCAAAAGCTGTATGAATCAATTCCCCGACGCATTGCAGCTTATTGCCGCTAAAGGAGGACCAACTCCATATTAAGAATAAAAACCGCCATTTATCAAGGTGTTCATATTATTTTGTCTAACCCCTGTGTGTATATATATATATATATATATTATATATATATATATATATACTGTGTGTGTGTGTGTGTGTGTGTGTGTGTGTATATATACACAGTATATATGAATCTATAATAATAATACGCAGTTTCTGTCCTTCCGTCTGGGCTTCTGTCTGTGCTTCTGCCTGGGCATTTGTCTGGGCTTTTGTCTGGGCCTCTGTCTGGGCTTCTGCCTGTCCGGCGTTTTTCTCGGAAACAGCTCAACGTAGAGTACTCATTCTTACACCGTTGGAAAGGTCTCTGTTCTGGGACGATTCAAATGATATTTACTTTTCGTTCGCATACGCGTACGCGCATGCTCACGTCCATGCGCACGCCCAACTTTTAAACGAAGCCAGATAGAAGAAAGGTTCACAGAAGGAAAAAAATGTTAGTTTAATAATAAATAAAACAATAAAACATATACTAAGGAAGCCAAATGCATTTTTATACAAGAACAAGAAAATTACTAACCTAACCTAACCTAACCTAACCCAAATTTATTGTTAAATCATGAAGCAGTTCTTTTAGCTTCATGTGAATAAAATCTCGCAACAATTTCAGTCCATTTTGGATTGCGAGTAAACGTAATAAACAGATCTGGTTTCCCAAATTTTCTTACAGTTGCCATGGCGTCTTGTTAATTCTGTTGTATTAATCTCGGGTTGCCCTCATAAAGATACTTATTTGACCGCAAATGTTTTGTATTTATTTTCCTAAGCCTGTTTGTACACAGCTTTATGTAGCTTTTTCTAGAATGAAAAGTTTTGATTCTGTTAAAGTCTTTGGTAAAAGAATAACTAGAAATTCTGTATTTAAAAGAAGTAATGTTGCAATAAATATACTAATTTGATCGCACATGATTTGCGGGGCTCTGCTAATAAATTATGATAAACACATAAACACAGCAGAAACGGAGAATGGGTGTCATCGGCTTTAGAGTGGCCGTTAAACTTTATATTTATATTTATGCATATTATAAATTTTGAAAATTTTTACTATTAAAACGGTGGCCTCTATAGCTCATACGTGACGTACATTCAATTTTTTTTTTTTCAAAAGCCATTAACGGCTTAAGGAGTAAAAGATTTTATCAGGATTAAAAATTTTGTTTGCCATCCCCTTTTCCCCGTGGCACTGACATCCCTACCCTTCCCCCCACTCCGTCACCTTGGGCCCATATATATATATATATATATATACCCAGGTAACACACTTACATCGAAAAATGATAAAGAAATATTATTGTTGAATAGTGACCTGACAATTTCTAAATAACGTAAATGATACAAATTTCGATAGAGATGTCGAAATGGGGTTGAAATTGAGTACTGATGTAAATTGATAATTTAGTAAATGCAGAAACATTATATCCTCATCTTTAAGGAAAATGTATTTTGGAAATGTTAATTACGTTTTATTTTATCAATATATTGTTTCATCAACAATTACCATCAATATTAATTTCTGAACTGTCACAAATTTCAGCCACATTTTATTTCAACGATATGAATCAGGTATCCGCAGTCGATCGATCAACTGTGCTATCTGGGCGTGTGTGTGTGTATATATATATATATATCAGATGTGAGACACTTAAAATCATGTTGTTATTGTTTTGGCCATTACAAAACGAGTGAAACTATTATATTTGTCGAAGCAGGTTGAAGCAATTGTTACGGTCCTCCTTTCATCACATTTCAATGAGTTTCACTGGATAAACTGTTCGTAAATAATGATAGTCGCCTTTTCGTTCAGTTAACTGCAGAACTGCTGTTTTTGGCCGCATTTCAAAGAATGAAAAAAAAAACGTTCTTCCTTAATTAAGGAGGAAATTCTCAAAAATTTTGTTTTATTTTCAGATTCAAATTTATTTTCTTCTTAAATTTATGGCCTTCATTCAACTTCGCAGTAGCAAATATTTTGTCGTTCATGGTCGGGGCTAGTGTTGGTTAGTGTCTCTACACAGGTGTTGTTACAAAAATTAACCCATCTTTACCGCTAATTAATTTCCGCAAAGCATTTTTTACATTTTGGGGTTAAAACATCAATGTAAATATAAGAGATTAAAAAAGGTCACTTTTTTTCTTCCGGCTCTCAGAGATGAAAGAGATTTTGATCTAGACTTGAGAGACTCTTCTCGATATCAAGACTTTAATCTTCAAACTATGTCAGAAAGGCCCCCCTTCCCGCCCCCAAATCCAAATTATTCATATTTTTACCCTTTGAAGGTGAATTATTTCAGCTGTACTTCGGAAGTTAATAGCTTGGAAATTAATTAATAACATGAGTTATACAGTACGAGAAGAAAGAAACACAGAGAGAGAGAGAGAGAGAGAGAGAGAGAGAGAGAGAGAGAGACACACACACACACACAGAGACAAAGATACAGAGAGAGAGAGACACACACACACACACACAGACAAAGATACAGAGAGAGAGAGACACACACACACACAGAGACAGAGAGACAGAGGAAGGAAATGAAAGAAATGAACGAAATATATATATAGAAAGAATAAAGGAAGAGACACAGAGAGAGACAGAGAGAGAGAGAGACAGAGACATAGAGAGAGACACACACACACACACACCACACACACACAGACAGAGAGACAGAGGAAGGAAATGAAAGAAATGAGCGAAATATATATATATATATATATATATATATATATAATATATATATATATATATTATTATATATATAAGAATAAAGGAGGAGAGACACAGAGAGACAGAGAGAGAGAGAGACACACACACACACACACACACAGACACAGAGAGAGAGAGAGAGACACACACACACACACACACACACACAGGAAGGAAATGAAAGAAATGCACGAAATATATATATAGAAAGAATAAAAGAGGAGAGACACAGAGAGAGAGAGACAGAGACAGAGACAGAGAGACACAGAGAGAGGACACACACGCAGAGACAGAGAGACAGAGGAAGGAAATGAAAGAAATGAACGATATATATATATATATAGAAAGAATAAAGGAGGAAAATGAAAAAATTATGATAATATAACAAACATGGAAGTGGATAAACAGTTAAAAACGGTTAAAAACAGTCAATTACTGGCTTAAAAACGAGTACAGAAATAATAAAACTTCCAAAATCGCTTGGAACAGAAGGAAAAAATTAATATTACAACCAAAAATGGTTATTTTCCAAGCTTATTTATAGATTTCATTTCGTAAAATTAAAAAGAAACACAAACTTGCATTCTTTGGCTAAGTAAGACATTTCAGTTGGTTAGTTAATCGGGTTCCAACGAAAAATTTCTGTATTAAGACTTAAATTAGATTTCGCGCGCTTCTAACTAGAAAATGTTGCGAGACCTGAATGCAATCAGTTATCATTATTAAGCAATACACAGAGATTTTCATGGTGTACTGTGATCTCTCTCTCTCTCTCTCTCTCTCTCTCTCTCTCTCTCTATATATATATATATATATATATATATATATATATCAGTCATGATCACCCACGAATAAATTTGCATAAGTCGAAATTTACTTCAACACGATTCGAACTCAGGACCTTTCAAGTAGAAGTCAAAGACGCTATATATTGTGCTACGACAAGGTGAAAGCTAACATAACTTGGTGCATATTTCAGCACCTCAGGCAACGCATAACGCTTTCGAGAACAGGGGGTTTTATGTGTTAGCCCCCTGCACTCGAGCCCATGACACCATTTAATTAAACTCTATCTGATCTGAACTATAACACTTGGGTCTCATAGCTGTAATATCATGACTGATCACGCACCTGAAACACCTCTGGTTGCGAAAGCGTTACCATAAGTGTTCACTCGGTTATTTGAACTATGCGCCAGGTTGTGTTAACTTTTACCTTGTTTAGCAGAGTGGTAGTGCCCACGGTTTCTACTCAACCGGTCCTAGGCTTGAATTTTGGTAGGGTGTGTGTGTGTGTGTGTGTGTGTATATATATATATATATATACGTATATGTATATATATATATATATATATATATATATATCATAGTAGGCGAATCCAAATTCGGATTCGAAGGGTTTCTGCTGGATTCGGATTTGAAAGTTTGAAAGTTTTAAGATGGAGTGACAAGCTTGATCTTTGTCAGAATGAACAAGCTAAACCAAGGTTAAGCAAGGTATATATATATATATATATATATATATATATACCGTGTATATATATATATATATATATATATATATATATATATATATATATATAGCTCAGATTTACATTAAACACATGAATTTCTTTAAAGGAAAAATAAAACCTTCCTTCCATCCCTTCCGAGTACTTTCGAATTTATGTCAACTCCTCTTCAGGAAGAATTCAAATAAACTCGAAAGTATTTGGAAAGAATGTTTCATTTTCATCCTACAGTTTATATATATATATATATATATATATATATATATATATATATTATATATATGAATAGAAACGACATAAGTATTAAGGAACGTTTCTGCACACGAGGAGGAGAGATAACGAATAAATGAAAAATTAGGCGAACCGCCCGTAGCATAATGTAGCGCGTCCAACCGCAATTGGAAGGCCCTGGGTTCGATTCCCGGGCGGTTCGCCTCATTTTTCATTTATTCGTTATCTCTCCTCCTCGTGTGCAGAAACGTTCCTTAATACTTATGTCGTTTCTATTCATTTATATACTGCGTGGTCATTGCAGTTATATATATATATATATATATATATATATATATATGTGTGTGTGTGTGTGTGTGTGTATGTGTGTGTGTACAGTGTCCCCCAAAAATATCCCTATTTTGACTCGTTCGTTATTATAATATAATGGATGTGCATATTTTTTGTGTTGAGGTTTCTTCTTCAAAAAAGGAACAAGAGATCGGGTTTTTTTATTCCGTATATACTTATAGGCCTATACCTATACATTTCTAATCTTTCATATTACTTAATGACTACTAAATATTGTATATTAAAATAGTTCTTTCATCATTTCATACTTAAGACAATAACTTTTCCTAACTCATATCGTCAGATGCTACGAGATTTCTACTTACTACAACTAATTAGTTTGGGCCGTAAAAGATATAATTGCATTACTCCAGATTCACAGTAGTTTTAGTAGGATGGAGCACCCTCCACAGTCCACACACACTGTTTGTGAGACTCGCAACTTTTTAGAGAAAGCATTTTTCCGGGCGATTAATTTTCTTTGTAATTCCCTTGCAGTTCCCATTGTAATTGCCGACATACTCACCTGACCTCAACCCCTCTGACCTTTATGAGGGAGTTACATAAAAGACAGGATCTATTCTACCAAGTTTAAGACACTTGAAGACCTAAAGATCAAAGTCTATGAGGTAATCAACAACATCCCAGCCAGGGCCTATCAAAACGGGGGGGGGGGGGCGGGAGGGGCATTTGGCTTGGGCCTCAAACTTAAGGGGGGGGCTCCAATTTAGAAACTTTCAGGTTTGAATATAATATGTTGCAGTGAAAGTAATAATTGGGTTTAGCTATGGGCCTCAAAAGCTGGAAGTGGCCCGGGCTTCTCTGAACCTCTGAGGCCTGATCCCAGCTGAGCTTTTTCCAAAAATTATGTCAAGCATTTGTGTAAAGTTGAATATTGTGTCAGAAAAAATGGCAATTACACTAAACATTTTTTAATTGAGGTTAATAAACTCATGTTTTACGTACCTACCTGTTGCGTTTGTTTTTGTGTGTTTAGTTTCCTTTTTAGTTAACAAATAGTTACTTTTGAGACACCTGGTATGTATCAAAAGATGGCTAAAAAGATGGTTAAAAGATGGCTAAAACGAATATATAAATGATCCAGAGGAAAGAATATATATATGAAACTCTCTAAGGAGCAATTCAACAGTGTTTTCAGCACCTCCAAATCCGAGAAAAAAATAGGAAATAAACAAGAAGAGATATGGACATGAATCTACTATAATCGATTTTGAATTCCCTCGAAAAGGGACCTCCCACCTATAAAGTACTCTGTACAAAATTGCTTATTACCGAGAAGAAAAAAACTATTCACTCCAAAACAACATTAATCCAGAGCAGGAAGGTCATGCTTATAAGAATTGTTGGACCACCAAAAGAAAGTACTGCATAGAAGTATTTTTGTCGAATTCTGAATATACAGTGTGTCCCGTAAATCTGGAACCATAGGGCAAAATGATAAAAACGGCAATAAAAACGCCGAAAAGACTTTTGGGGCTGTTTGTGAAATGAGCGAGGATGGTAGCGGCTGTGTCATCGTCGATGGATGTCCTCGGAGGTCCACTGCGTGGTTTATCTCCTCTGGATCCCGTTTCCCTGAACTTTGCTACAAGTTTGCCGACACAGCTGTGTGTTATCGGCGCGCGGCCCGGATGCAATCTGTTAAATTCTTCAGCGACCTCCCTCTAACTCCGATTTCCTACGAGCAGAATTACCTGGATGCGTTCTTCCTTACTCAAAGACATCATGAGCACTTGCATAAACGGAAAAACATGAATTACTTATTTTGCCCTATGGTTCCAGACTTACGGGACACCCTGTAGATGTAATGTATACTGATTTTGCTGAAGCCCTCGATAAATGGGATCATAGCAAATAAACTTAAGGAAACAGAAATTACTGAACAGCTGGAATTATGGATATCTAAGTTCCTGATCCAACGAACACAAGGAATATTAGTAAATGGATTTAAATCGGATATCTCAGAGGTCGTCAGCTCTGCTCCACAAGGTACAGTATTAGCTCCCTTGCTGTTTATAATAATGCCTGCAGACATAGATGCAGATGTTAAAAACAGCATCGTATTTTGCTTGAAGGACAATTTAAATGTATGTAAAGAAATATCAAATGAAGATGATACAGAAAAATTACAAAATGATACAGATACCTTATTCAAATTGGCAAAAAACAACAATATGAAGTCCAACGAAGAAATATTCCAACTCGTAATATATGGTAACGATAAGGAGCTACAAGAGAAAAGTTGCCAAACACTACAAGACAACCAAATATCACCAAACCCACAAATCAAAGAGCTTAGAATAATAAAGTCATCGGCTACAGAATTCAGCAAACACTCTAACATTAAAGTTATAACAGAAAAATAATGGAAACAAACATGGAAACCATACAAAGAACTTTCATTTTAACATAGAAGAAACGAAAGCTGAGAACTACAATCCTTGAACTCTGTTCCTTGGAAAGAACAGTGTACGTATGGAAAATACTCGATAAGTATGTGCCAAACTTTAGAAATGAAATAAAAACGTAATGGAATGAGAGAACAGGAAAATTCTGTACTATCCCAGATGCCGTGAGACAGAAGGTCATAAAAAAGGAAGATGGAAAGTACTCTCAGAATACGAGGCTCAAAACTCTTTAATGAGCTGCTGAAAGAACTGAGGAACACCAACCAGTACATCAACATACATACCTTTAAAAACCAACTCGAAGGGCTCCTGTGTAAAACCTCTAACCAGACATGCGTATCAGGGGAGGATAAGAACAGAAAGCAACGCTCTCCTTCTCCTAGTGTTGGATGCTGCAGAAGGGTAAAACTCAGGTTGATCCTGAAAAATTATTTGAAAAACCAACAATGCGAAAATATATATATATATATATATATATATTCAACTGCAAAGAACACGCAGTATAAATAACGTAAAGAACGACGCTTGTATAGGAGATATTCCGCGCAAGACGAGAGAGAGAGAGAACGAAACAAATGAAAAAATGAGGTAACCACCTGGGAATCGAACCCGGGATCTTCCGATTGCCGGTCAGACGCGATACCATTACACCATGGTGAGGCCCGGTGTAATGGTATCGCGTCTGACCGGCAATCGGAAGATCCGGGTTCGATTCCCAGGTGGTTACCTCATTTTTTCATTTGTTTCGTTCTCTCTCTCTCGTCTTGCGCGGAATATCTCCTATACAAGCGTCGTTCTTTACGTTATTTAACTGCGTGTTCTTTGCAGTTGAATGTATATAATGTTACGGCATGCGGGAGGTGCCCCCTTGGGGCATTGGTTTCTGCGAGTATGTAGAAGAATTACGGCATTTGGAAGAGTGAGGCCCATGGTGTAATGGCATCGCGTCTGACCGGCAATCGGAAGATCCCGGGTTCGATTCCCAGGTGATTACCTCATTTTTTCATTTGTTTCGTTCTCTCTCTCTCGTCTTGCGCGGAATATCTCCTATACAAGCGTCGTTCTTTACGTTATTTATACTGCGTGTTCTTTGCAGTTGAATGTATATAATGTTACGGCATGCGGGAGGTGCCCCCTTGGGCATTGGTTTCTGCGAGTATGTAGAAGAATTACGGCATTTGGAAGAGTGAGGCCCATGGTGTAATGGTATCGCGTCTGACCGGCAATCGGAAGATCCCGGGTTCGATTCCCAGGTGGTTACCTCATTTTTCATTTGTTTCGTTCTCTCTCTCTCGTCTTGCGCGGAATATCTCCTATACAAGCGTCGTTCTTTACGTTATTTATACTGCGTGTTTCTTTGCAGTTGAATGTATATAATGTTACGGCATGCGGGAGGTGCCCCCTTGGGGCATTGGTTTCTGCGAGTATGTAGAAGAATTACGGCATTTGGAAGAGTGAGGCCCATGGTGTAATGGTATCGCGTCTGACCGGCAATCGGAAGATCCCGGGTTCGATTCCTAGGTGGTTACCTCATTTTTTTCATTTGTTTCGTTCTCTCTCTCTCGTCTTGCGCGGAATATCTCCTATACAAGCGTCGTTCTTTACGTTATTTATACTGCGTGTTCTTTGCAGTTGAATGTATATAATGTTACGGCATGCGGGAGGTGCCCCCTTGGGGCATTGGTTTCTGCAAGTATGTAGAAGAATTACGGCATTTGGAAGAGTGAGGCCCATGGTGTAATGGTATCGCGTCTGACCGGCAATCGGAAGATCCCGGGTTCGATTCCTAGGTGGTTACCTCATTTTTTCATTTGTTTCGTTCTCTCTCTCGTCTGCGCGGAATATCTCCTATACAAGCGTCGTTCTTTACGATATAATATAATATATTATATTAACCCCTCCGTCTATGGCCTTGGTCAGTTCGAAGTTGTCGGGGGTTCTGGTTAGGTGGCAGCAACGGATTTGTTACTCTGGAGTAGCTGATACCATATAGGAAATCGCAGAAGTTTCCCTTATACTACTCTCCGATTTCTTCTTGTAATGGATCGGAGGATTCTGTGAGGCCTAACTAAATTATCTGAAGGTTCCCCGATTCTTCTTATAACGTATCGGGAAATTATTTTTCTCTATTTAAGACAAAGTTCTCTGAAGAGAGCAAGACTCGATGGAAAAGATAAAGGCTTTTTCTTACGGTAATTTACTGCTAAAATGTTACGGGTAATGCTCAGCCTCTAAGTTAGATCAGTCTAGTCGAATGAACAGTGGAGAAATTTTATGGGCTTTTATACTGAACTTCCTACTGACGTCATTATTATTTAAAGCTGATCTGTTTTTTTTATTTTTTTATTCTCAATAGGCTGATTTACTTTGCAAAACATTTAAAGACAACCAAATATTTTTGCTGTATCAATGTCTAGATTGCTAAGCAAGAGGAAGCCATATTTTTATTTTAAACCGATATATTGACGGATCTGATGTTATCAAGATCTGCCGAGTTAACTAAAAATGGAAATTGAAATATGCCTTCCCATCACGAATTACAAACAAACATGCACATGAGCAAAAATTAAATGCTTAAGATTTGAGAATTAAACGTTAAGCAGGACATGACTTCATCTTTTACAACGAAGAGAGAATGTATACAGGAAATGAATAAGATTACATTATTAAACTAAGTCTACGAAAATTATCAAGTTGTTTAAAGACAAATAATTCACCAATTATAAAATAGCAAATAAAAAATGTATCCAAACTTGTGTCAGCGTTATACGATTTTGGTCTATATACAAAATGATTACATAGTTTACAAAGAAATAATTCACCAATTATAAAATAGAAAGCAAATCAAAGTTTTATCCAAACTCGTGCCAGCTTGATACGATTTTGGGCTTCATATGTAAAAATGAATATATGAATAAGAATATAAGGATTATATAAATATACGAAGTATACGAATGAACATAAGGATTATATGGATGTAGGAGTTATTCATTGTTCATCCCAATATATATATATATATATATATGTGTGTGTGTGTGTGTGTGTGTGTGTGTGTGTGTGTGTGTATACGCACACCCTATTTATGTTTAGCTTACGAATTTAATATTATTATAATGAATTATGTTTTCCATAAGCCAACTTTTAAAAAATGTTGGCCATCCTCATAAAACAGGCAATAAACGCATTATTAAAACTTTCAGTGGTATACAAATATTTCATTTAAAATATGATACATATTTCTGCCTTTATTTCAAGAGCAATAAATATTTTTGAAGTGATAAACACACTTTTCCAAGACGCTTCACTATTTTTTGTCATATTTATTACATTGCAATTGACAACTTACTCAAAAGACCCGTAGAATTTCCACCGTCGTGTATTCGTATAAGAGGGCAGAGGCCGAATCCAATGGTCCAGACTTTTTTTGGCGGGGTCCTTCGTGAGATCCGTATATAGCATTGCCAAAAAGAGATGAAAGCTTTAAAAATCTTTGGAATTAGAGATGTATTAAGAAATGACCTGTACATCTCTAATGCATTTTGAGTACTGATAATGAGTTCAGTAACCCTTGTCAATTTGTGAAGTTCCTCAAAAGATTTGGGATAATTATTATTTGCTATATAACGCGAAAAGAAGCCATTACTGTAACAGAAAGACAGAACGAATACAATCTGCGATATGGTAAAAACTGCCTAACGACGATAAGGATAAAAAGACGACAAAAAGTAAAAACAGAAAATAAACAGACGACAAGAACTAGAAACGTAAAAAATGATAATGATATTAATAATAATGATAATGATAAAAATAATAATGATGATGATGATGATAAAAAGACGATAAAAACTAAAAACAGAAAATAAACAAACGACAAGAACTAGGAACGTAAAAAATGATAATGATATTAATAATAATAATAATGATAAAAATAATAATGATGATGATAATGATAAAAAGACGACAAAAACTAAAAACAGAAAATAAACAGACCACAAGAACTAGAAACGTAAAAAATGATAATGATATTAATAATAATGATAATGATAAAAATAATAATGATGATGATAATGATAAAAAGACGACAAAAACTAAAAACAGAAAATAAACAGACCACAAGAAACTAGAAACGTAAAAATGACAATGATATTAATAATGATGATAATGATAAAAATAATAATGATGATAATGATAAAAAGACGATAAAAACTAAAAACAGAAAATAAACAGACCACAAGAACTAGAAACGTAAAAAATGACAATGATATTAATAATGATGATAATGATAAAAATAATAATGATGATAATGATAAAAAGACGATAAAAACTAAAAACAGAAAATAAACAGACCACAAGAACTAGAAACGTAAAAAATGATAATGATATTAATAATAATGATAATGATAAAAATAATAATGATGATGATAATGATAAAAAGACGATAAAAACTAAAAACAGAAAATAAACAGACAAGAAGAATTAGGAACGTAAAAAATGATAATGATATTAATAATAATGATAATGATAAAAATAATAATGATGATAATGATAAAAAGACGATAAAAACTAAAACAGAAAATAAACAAACGACAAGAACTAGGACTAGAAACGTAAAAAATGATAATATATAATTAAAATAATGATAATGATAAAAATAATAATGATGATAATGATAAAAAGACGATAAAAACTAAAAACAGAAAATAAACAGACGACAAGAACTAAAAACGTAAAAAATGATAATGATATTAATAATAATGCTAATGATAAAAATAATAATGATGATAATGATAAAAAGACGATAAAAACTAAAAACAGAAAATAAACAACGACAAGAACTAGAAACGTAAAAAATGATAATGATATTAATAATAATGATAATGATAAAAATAATAATGATGATAATGATAAAAAAACGATAAAAACTAAAAACAGAAAATAATCAAACGACAAGAACTAGAAACGTAAAAAATGACGATAAAAACTAAAAACAGAAAATAAACAGACAAGAAGAATTAGGAACGTAAAAAATGATAATGATATTAATAATAATGATAATGATAAAAATAATAATGATGATAATGATAAAAAGACGATAAAAACTAAAAACAGAAAATAAACAAACGACAAGAACTAGGACTAGAAACGTAAAAAATGATAATTATATTAATAATAATGATAATGATAAAAATAATAATGATGATAATGATAAAAAGACGATAAAAACTAAAAACAGAAAATAAACAGACGACAAGAACTAAAAACGTAAAAAATGATAATGATATTAATAATAATGCTAATGATAAAAATAATAATGATGATAATGATAAAAAGACGATAAAAACTAAAAACAGAAAATAAACAAACGACAAGAACTAGAAACGTAAAAATGATAATGATATTAATAATAATGATAATGATAAAAATAATAATGATGATAATGATAAAAGACGATAAAAACTAAAAACAGAAAATAAACAAACGACAAGAACTAGAAACGTAAAAAATGATAATGATATTAATAATAATGATAATGATAAAAATAATAATGATGATAATGATAAAAAGACGATAAAAACTAAAAACAGAAAATAAAAAAACGCCAAGAACTAGGAACGTAAAAAATAATAATGATATTAATAATAATGATAATGATAAAAATAATAATGATGATAATGATAAAAAGACGATAAAAACTAAAAACAGAAAATAAACAACGCCAAGAACTAAAAACGTAAAAAATGATAATGATATTAATAATAATGATAATGATAAAATAATGATGATGATGATAATGATAAAAAGACGATAAAAACTAAAAACAGAAATAAAAAAACGCCAAGAACTAGGAACGTAGAAAATATCATGTAAATATTATGCAAAAGGGCATTGCAGATACATGGATGGCCAGTGTATCTATGCACATCCCACTTTATGTAACTTCCATTACAAAAATGTATATTGCAAATTTGGAAACAAATGCAAGTAGGTTACTTACTATCTGTAAAACTTATGCAAGTTATGGGAGATGCAAATACGGGCAAAAATGCCATTACCAATACCCTCAAAGGAATGCGACAGGCGAGCGGACAAAACAGCAACAAACAAGGCTACCAATTTTTTAGATGTGGCCACAACAATTCAACTATTAATACCATCCCGTAAATACAAAGCGAACTGACAAATACAGGGATCCGAGAGCCGTACAGAAGACATACAGAAAGACATTACATGCGATATCGAGACAACGGTTATCGAAATAGATAAAGAGAGAATTCTCGGAGAATCACAAGGCAACGAAACATGCACCACCAGCGGAAACGAAAGCTAAAATAAAAATAATCATAGCCAACATTCAGGGCCTTAAACCAAACCATTTCCTGAAGAAGTCACATACTTGAAAGGACTCATGCAAGAAACCAGAACAGACATTTTGCTCGCTCTCTTCGTCTACGGGGACTCGGGGAGGGCGTTTTGCGAACATTCCCCTTGGCCCCTCCTTCCTGCGTAAAAATAGGAAAATATATATAATAAAATAAATTATAGTCTTACTGCCGGAACCGTTTACTGCCGGAACCGCTGTGTTCGCATGTTTGTGAGTGACTAGAACAATTTTCATACTGTGGAGTTCCTTCTTGATTCTTGGCAAACAAATTGAATTGGAACCTTTGTTCATTACGTTTGTGCACTGGCACGATGAGAAGAATGTAAGTTCATACATGAAATATGCAGAGTTACAAGTACAAACGAGCACACAGCCAACCAGAAGGAACAAGAAGAAAAAGCAAGTAAAAAGAAACATGGACCAATAACAAGGAAAGCATTTTCCATGAAACATATGAAGATGAGGTGCTACTATAGCGTGATTCCTACCGGTGACTTCGATACTATAGGGTGATTCCTACCCGTTTTGGTTCGAAACTACAGTACTGTAGAGTGTGATTCCTATCCAAGGTATAAATGAAATATGATAAATATAAAATGCTATTTATTATTCAATTTTATTTATTAAAAAATAGTTTCGGTGCTACTATAGTATGTGGTCTACCTACGATTGGTTAGGTTTAGTCACGATATTTCCGTTAAAACTAACGAAAATATCATGACTAAACCTAACCAATCGTCAAGGGCGATGGACATTGGAATGTAAACAAGCAATTAGTAAACAAGGTAAGAAGCTATAATTAAAAGGTAGACCGCCGAATCGAGGTAGGATCACGCTATAGTAGCACCGAAGATGAACTTGAAACATTTGAAGATGTCACTTCCTATTGGAGAGGATGTAAAGTTGTTGTTTTTTTTAATGTATGCGTCTGTAGACCTCTTCTTATCTACAATCTTCATTTTCGCGTAGAAGTTCTACTCCAGGCAACTAGACGAAATTATTTGAGAAAAAATGAAAAACCAATTTCTTTTATTTATTATTACCTCCTTAGCTGATCTTTTTTCGTGTCTCATCTACCATGTGAGCAGTCCAACACGCTCTCAAACACACGCTATTCCTCCCTACACATACATGCATCTTTCATACTACAAAACCTTTTCAAAATTCTATTAAAAAAAATTACATCATTGAGCCTTGAAACCTTGTTTTTTGCTTTCTCTGTCTTCTGTGGAGGGATCACTTTTGCGGGGGCTCGCCCTTAGCCCTCATCCTTATGACATAAAAAAATGTACTTCGTTATCTGTTTTTTTTTACAATCTTTTCTCTTTTCTGCTAATTATTCCTACTTGTTTTTATAATTAATTATACAGTCAAGCTTTCATTAGCTTTAAATTAATTACTTAAAAAAATATTACATAATTTATTATAAATTACAATTATTTTACATAATTTTTTTTCAACATAATTATGAATTAATTCAAGTCTTTAAATAAGATATTAATTGAGTAAATTTGATTAAATTTATAATTTCTTAATCACTCTAAATTATATTTTTATTTATTTTCTTAATTTCTTTCCCCTCATATCCAATTATTTTATTTTATCATTAATGATTTTAATTTTAATATAATTTAATATAATATAATTAATATATAAGATATATTAATGAGTTTACTCTTTGTATTCAATTTAAATATTAAAATAAAAACCCACTCTAATAGACAGAGTTTATTTCCACGACAGTTTCGACGCCCACTGGCATCCTCCTCGGGTGATACACCCGAGGAGGATGCCAGTGGGCGTCGAAACTGTCGTGGAAATAAACTCTGTCTATTAGAGTGGGTTTTTTATTTTCATATTTTGACCTTCACGTAGAAAAAAGTGGTTTTTTGCATTTAATTTAAATATTGTTTTTTAGTTAATAAATTAAAGGTGTTTTTACTCAACTGGTTTTAGTATTCATTTTCATAATTGCTATTTAGTGCTAAATATCTCGTCAATTTTCTTAGTCATATAATCTTGTTTATCTCCAGAAAATGGCTATTTATAATCATAGAATATCTTTTTACATCCCCAGAACTATGTAAACCCCTTACCCGATTAGTCTATACAGGAGGGCTTGGCGAGATTTAGGTAAACTAGCTAGAGTAGGTCCTACGGTGAAAATCTTGAGCTTCACAAATCTTCACACAATGGGTTCGAATGTGAAGCTTAAGATTTTCATGGCTGCGTTCTTTTCTATAGTTTTATTGACCCTCCATTAACTGGTGGCCCTGCTGGGGGACCTGGTAACCCCCTAGTACTTGGGGGATCAATTACTCGGTCAATAAGGGCTACGTCGTCGACAGTGTCGTAGCACCGCTTCCCGGAGATCAGCGAAGTTAAGCGACATTGGGTCTGGGTAGTAATTGGATGGGAGACCGTCCTCCGCGCTCAGATTATGTAGCGACCCGTGGTTCGGATCCCACGTAAAGCTTTAGTAGGTCCCCTCCGTTATATGACCTTAGATGTTGCGAAGGAGGTTAAACAACCCCAATAAACCTAAACTCGGTCAATAAAACTATAGAAAAGAACGCAGCCATGAAACTCTTAAGCTTCACATCCGAACCCATTGTGTCAAGAATTAGTCTTCACCCACAATTCGTGACACCACTCACATAGTATTTATCTCCGCCCATTTTATGACGTGTCTATGATGTCACTATCTTTCAACCAATCCGGAATACATCTGTCTGCAGACGGACAGGACTGCCTTTTGATAGTATAGATTAGAAAAGATTGACAAGATATGAGACTTTCAGAAACAGGAACAAAAGAACATCAAAAAACATTAAGATGTAAGGGCATAAGAAGACTTACGTCACTAATCTGTCTAACCTCGCTAACTTACTTCTCCTCAAAGACTTTATAAAAGTCAAACCTAGAAATATCTTTCATTATTCAAGCTTCAATGATTACTTTAT
Source organism: Bathynomus jamesi (assembly GCA_023014485.1). Lineage (NCBI taxonomy): Eukaryota > Metazoa > Arthropoda > Malacostraca > Isopoda > Cirolanidae > Bathynomus > Bathynomus jamesi. The sequence goes on from JAJOZX010006099.1 coordinate 118,639, forward strand.
ATTAAAGGATTAAATATTTAACTTTAAATTTCTACCCTGGGATATTAATATTGCTGGTCGAACTGACGACATTAATAGCAAACCTTGGCTGAAGCTCCGGAGGAGGTAGTGAAAGAACTTGCATGCCCGGACCGGAAAAATGAAGAAGAAACATCCGCCCACATCACAGTCAATTAATCTTTTAACAGTGGAGTTATCATGAACAATTTTTTTTTAATAATGATCTTTATTCAGAAAGAACAATTAAATATTGAACAATTATCATAATATTATATATAATATATATACACACACAGGGTGTCCCATAAGTCCGGCATCATAGGAAAAATAAAAAAAGGCAAAACAAAACTTTTATTTACAGAACGTGCTCAATATGCCCACCATTGTTTTCAATACACAAATATATATATATATATATACATACAGAGGACTGATAAAAGTAGATAGACTTGGATAATTGAGTTGGCTGATTTTTTAATTATTTTTATTAGATTGTATTGTGAACGTCTTGTTACTTCCGGGAGGCTCGAAACATTGCGGCAAGCAAACATTTGCGAAGCTGAACTATATATATATATATATAGTATTTATAATATCTGTAAAACATTGATAAAAGTAAAAAACAAGAATTTGTATACAAGGAGACAAAAAATAAACATCTAAAGTGAGGGGGGATGGGGCGGTGAAAGGAAAAATTTTGAAATTTTGCTCTAGGACAGTTTCCAGGCTGCGCATGGGCAAAGTAAATGTAATTTTCTCGAAAACCAAGTAAAAGTTATTTCAAGGTTATTTCAAGGTATGTTAAAATTAAAAACTTGCTTAGTTCTAATACTGTTAAAATTAACAGTCAACGAGAATTTAAGCCTAAAGCCTAGTTGACTTTTTTTTCAGTTCTTTTATTTTCTATTAAAAATGATAGAGATGTCAACCTTGAAGTATGAAAATCCATGAAATTTTGTCTGATTTTGCCTGTGCCTGATTTTGATAACTGGAAACATATCCCACATAAGGGAATTTGAGACTTATAATCCGTGAGTCTCACGGAAAATCCGGGAGAGTTGACATGTCTGAAATGGTGATTACAATACAGAAAGAAAAAGTTTATATTTTGTTCTTTAGTAGGGAACCGGGTAGTGATCAAATCCTTTATGATGATTCTCTGAGGCAGTGGTTCCCAAACCTTTTGAGTCATTACCCCATTTTCACATGGATATCTTCATTATGACCCCTCCACCCTGCCTGTACCCCACGTTAAGCCAGTCCCAGTGTTGCCATGTCGTTTATTTATGCACTTTCTGTACTTTAGACGTACTGGCAGAGTACCAAATTACCCCACTGAAAAAGCCAAATTACCTCAATGGGGTAATGTATACATACATACCCATACATATATGGGTATGTATATATATGTATACATATATACTGTATATACATATTACATATATACCCATTGTGTCAGGAATTAGTCTTCGCCCACAATTCGTGACGTCACTCACATATTAATTATCTCCGCCCATTTTATGACGTATGTATGATGTCACTATCTTTCAACCAATCCGGAATACATCTGTTTGCAAACGGACAGGTGTATTTATATAGAGGACCTTGAGTTTTGCTTTCTTCTCCTTTTATTGGGGGAGGGGGCGTTTTTGTGGGCATTCGCCCTTGGCCCCCACCTTCCTGTCTAAAAAAAAAATATAACTGAACTGAAATACAAAAATGTTAATATGTTAAATTAAGGTTATTATGCAACTTCCAAAAATTAACGATGAACTTAAATGTTAATAAATCGATTCCAATACTTTAACCTCAAAAATACAATAACAGTATTCATAGGATCAATGAAAGAAAGCCACCCCCCAGCCTTCTTTAGTTAGTTTTATAAGGCTAACTAACGAAAATATCACGACCTAACTTAACCAATCGTTAGATCAACTGTACGTCCTTGACGACTGGTTAGGTTAGATCGTTATAGTTTCGTCAGTTAGCCTTATAAAGCTAACTAAAGAAGGCTGGGGGTGGCTTTCTTTCATTGATCCATTCATAGTATAGGAGAGTGGGGTAAAACAGGGCACACGCTTTTTCTGCTCGGATGGTGCTGCTATCTAGTTGTAAATGTAGTTACTAATTGCTCAACTGCTCATGCGTCGTCGGTATAGAGGTGAAACCCGTGTACTGGAACTCATTTAAAATATGGACTTCATGGTATGAAAACGTTTGTCTCTAGCTCCACTTAACTTAGCCATTGTTATTTTTCATTACATGTACTTCTACTAGTCTTAGTACTTGTATTTTTGTTTTATTTTATTTATTTTTTAGGATCACCTGAAGATCAGGGCCCCCAGCCTTCTTTAGTTAGTCTTATAAGGCTAACTAACGAAAATATCACGACCTAACCTAACCACTTGTTAGGTCAACTGTACGCCCTTGACGAGTGGTTAGATTAGGTTGTTATATTTTCGTTAGTTAGCGTTATAAAGCTAACTAAAGAAAGCTGGGGGCCCTGATCTTCAGGTGATCCATTTTTTATTTCAGTTTGTATTATCACTATCTGCCATGTGGACTATAATTGGTCTGCCAGTAAATTTTTTAATTTTCATATATATATATATATATATATATATATATATATATATATATATATATATATGCGCTACGTCGTAGCCAATGTCGTAACACCCCTTCCCGGAGATCATCGAAGTTAAGCGACATTGGGTCTGGGTAGTAGTTCGATGGGAGACCGTCCTCCGCGTCCAGATTATGTAGCGACCCGTGGTTCGGATCCCACGTAACGCTTTAGTAAGTCCCCTCCGTCATATGACCTTAGATTTTGCGAAGGAGGCTAAACGACCCCAATCATTTATATATATATATATATAATATATATAGGTATATAAACACCTGCATCTTTACTTCTGCATTCTTAGGAGAATAGAATATAATGGGTTGAAATTAAACAAAAAATAATAAGAGTTAAATTTGCTATCAAAGTAACTAAGGGCCATTGTGATTTTCGCTCCATTGAAAGGGATCATTAAGAAACACACATACAGTATATATATATACTGTACAGTATATTGGAATGAGAGGGAAATAACTCTTGTCTCGAACGCGAAACACGTCGTGGGGATCAAATTTCTATGTGACGTGTGTACACAGACCGTAAATTCTTTCGCGGTCTTTAAAGAAATGGAGATAGCAGACTCGATAGTAACAAAAAAGAATGAAATAATGGGGACACATGGGTCCGAAATGGTCCCAACGAAAAACAGGGTGGATGAGAGAGAGGACGAAATAACGAATAACAGTATAATAACGAACAACAACTTAATAATAAATAACGACATAAACAATATAATACGGAAGGAAGACATAGATGAAAGGAAAGAAATAAGTAAAAGTGGCGAAGTAGACAAACGGTCCAACAAGCGAAACGATAAAAGGATAATAACTAAAAACGTAGAAAATAAGCAGCCAAAGAAAATTAATGATAATGCCAAAACTAAGAACTTGGAAAATAATAATAAAGAAAGCAGAAGCGTAGAAAATATCATATGCAAATACTACGCGAAAGGAAACTGCAGATATCGGGATGGGCAATGCATATATGCACATCCCACATTATGCAAAAGCATTACACAAGTGGATACTGCAAGTTTGATAAGAAATGCATGTTCCACCATCTTACGATCTGCAACACTTATGAAAGGTATGGGAGTTGCAAATATGAAAAAAAATGTCGATACCACCACCCTCAAAGGAACGCAACGAGGGAACAGAAAAAACGAACATCAAAGAAGAGTGGAAATTTTTTAGACGCAGCCAACACATTTCAGCTGTTAAATACTCTCAAGCAATTACAAAACCAGCTGACAAATATAAATATAGAAATCCGAGAGCCGGACAGAAGGTACGACCAAAGGCACTTCATGCGTCATCGGGACAACAGGTACCGACAAAGATAAAAAGAGGTAAATTCTCGGAGGACCACAAGGCAACGAAACCGGCACCCCCATTGGAAAACGAATCGGAACCACCTGTATGCGAAAAAGAAAGAGAAAAAATAAAATAATCCTAGCCAACATACAGGGCCTCAAATCAAACCACTCCACAAACAAAGTTTTATACCTGAAAGGACTCATGCAAGAAGCCGGAGCAGACTTTACATGCCTCACGGAAACTCATCTAAAGGACTGCCAGGCGAACTGTGAAAATTGTGAGTCCTGTATTGACAAAAAAGAAATACAAATTGACAAATATAACATCCTCCGAGCCGACAGAACAGTGAGACGTAAAGGAGGATGTGCTATTTACACACACGAAAGGCACATAGCAGAAATGGCTATAAGTACCTCAAACAACTACGTAGAATGTGTGGCAGCAAAAATTGAAAAATTAAATATGGTACTAATTGTAATGTACAGACCCCCAAACACGCCAACCTCAAAATTTTCAGATTCCATTACAGAGGTAAGAAACTTGGTAAAAGATCTACATTCTCCAACCCCAAATATTTTTCTCTGTGGTGATTTTAATTTCCCATTCATGAAATATAAAAGGATAGGAAAAAATATATGTATACACCAGGACAAGGGGGCACACGAGAAGACCAGGAGCAGGTAAAAATGCTACTAGCTTTAGCTGATGAATTTATGTTAACGCAAGAAATAACAGAAAACACAAGAAAAAACAACTGCCTAGATTTGGTATTCACAAACAACAGTAATCTAATTGATAATGTGGAAATATCCCCAACTAGGATATCAGACCACAACATCATTGAAATAACAACTAATATAAAGGCAACAGGAAAGGAAAGAACACGCACAACAGAAAGAAGCAAATTCGAAATTTTAATTTTCACTCCAAAGCTATAAACTGGGAAGATGTGACATCCAGCATGGAAGTAATAGATTGGAAAACCATTTTCAAGGCCAAGACAACGGAAGAGATGCTAATGACGTTAGAGGAGAAGACGTTAGAAATTGTGGAAAAACATGTCCCAAAGATACAACAAAGAGGAAAGAGAAGCAGGTTCGAAAGACAAAAGAGGGCATTGTTCCGAAAGAGAAAAAGAGTGACTGCAAAATTAAGTAATTGTAAAGATAACATCAGAAAAATATTAAATGATAAACTGCAAAGTATCGATGTCGTCATACAGGAACTAATCGAGAAGCATACAGAAAAAGAAGAAGATGACGCTATAGAAGCGATAAAGGCTAACTCAAAGTACTTCTATAATTTCGCAAAAAGAAAGTCGAAAAACTATGCGACTATCGGGCCTTTAAAAATGAGAACAGTGATTTATCTGATGATCTAACAGAAGTAGCTGAAATATTAAAAGCTCAGTATGAATCATCTTTCAGTATCCCAAAAACTGACAAACTGATATGCGATAGAAACGCGTTCTTTGAAGAAGAACCACAAGGGGAAAGTATAATGGATTTCGACTTTACGACGGAGGATATTGCACAAGTCATAGGGAAACTAAAAACACACTCAGCGGCAGGACCGGATAAATGGAATGCCACACTGATCAAAAACTGCAAGAATGCAATCGCTGAGCCCCTATACTGGATATGGAGACGATCATTAAACACGGGAGAAATACCGGGCATCCTGAAGAGCGCGAACATAGTCCCAATATATAAAGGAGGAGATCGATCCGAGGCCAAAAACTATAGGCCAGTGTCGCTTACATCTCATCTCACCAAAATATTTGAAAGAATTGTTAGACAGAAAATCTATGACTTTTTGGAAACTCAGAAAAAATTCAATGATAAACCAACACGGGTTTCGGTCAGGCAGATCATGCCTGTCACAACTATGGAACACTACAACAACATTATTGATTCACTTGAAAGTAATGAAAACTATGATGTACTATACACAGACTTTGCTAAAGCGTTCGACAAGTGTGACCATGGAATCATAATACATAAACTGAAATATATGGGAATAACGGGAAAAGTAGGGAAATGGATATACTGTATAATTTCCTTAGTGAGCGGAGGCAAGTCGTTACAGTACAAGGAGTATCTTCATCAGAATCAGAGGTCCTCAGCTCAGTACCACAAGGAACGGTATTAGCTCCACTACTCTTCATAATCATGCTAACTGACATAGATGAGGACGTTACCAGAGACAGCACAGTAACATCCTTTGCAGATGACACAAAGATCAGTAGAAAAATACGAAAACCAGAAGACATAGGATCTCTACAAACCGACATAAACAAAATTTACAAGTGGACGGAAGACAACAATATGAAGTTTAACACCGAGAAATTTCAGCTATTACGGTACGGAAAAAGAGAAGACCTAAAGTCCATGGAATATTATACCCCAAATGGACAGGAAGTCCAGAGAAATTCCAGAGCAAAAGATTTAGGGGTTGTAATGACAGATGATGCGAAATTTGAAACACAAAATAAGATAGCAGTAAACAGAGCAAAGAGAATAACGGGTCAGATATTGAGAACCTTTAAACGAAGGGATAGGAATGTAATGATTCCTCTACTGAAAACCCTGATAATACCCAAATTGGAATACTGCTCGGTCCTAACATCCCCATATAAAAAAGAAGACATTAGACAGCTGGAGGGGATCCAAAGAAGCTTCACAGCCAAGATCAATGGGTGCAAAGAACTAAATTACTGGGAAAGGTTACGAGAACTAGACCTATATTCACTGGAAAGGAGAAGAGAGAGATACACCATTATTTACACTTGGAAAATAATGGAGAAACTAGTCCCTAATCTTACTCTGAATCCCATAACTCCCCAAACAACGGTGGAAAGTAGAAGCGGTAGACTGTGTCGTATTCCCAAATTGAAGGCGAGACAGGGAACATCCTTAACCCTGAAAGAAAATAGTTTTGTAGTGAGAGGACCAAAACTATTTAATCAGTTGCCCAAAGACCTAAGAAACACGAAGGGAGTTGCAGTGGAAATCTTCAAAAGAAGACTTGACGCCTGGCTCAAAACAATCCCCGTTGAGCCGGGCGTACCTGGCTATGTGAGGTGGAGAGCGCAAGAATCCAACTCACTACTTCACCAGGCCAACTCGAGAGGAGGGGCGACACGCTTGACCTTCGCGAAATGAGAAATCATCACGTGGAACCTTTGTAAGGTTATATAAGTTAACTCTTTCATGCGTGAGTTATGAAATTATTTTAAATTGTTTTCCTGTTCAAGCCGAAATAACCTTTAATATTCAGATCGTAAGGCTCAGAATTCAGATCGTAAGACTCAAAATCGATTGTCAAGCTTATGTTGCCATAAGGCAACGGTCGGCGTTAAAGGGTTAACTGAAAAATTAGAAACTGAAAGTTGAGGATTTACGTGTAGCGACATCAAGAATTTCGTGTTGAAATTAAATTTAGAGTTGTATTCATTGAAATGATAGCAAAATGTGTCACAGTGACATACAATGAAATCTGCATGTTGTTGCAGTTTCTGTTCTTCTCGTTTTCGTTTCATATTTTGAACTGTTACAAATTAATTTAAATTGCACAGTAATGACAGATGAAATAGTCTCTCTCTCTCTCTCTCTCTCTCTCTCTCTCTCTCTGTATATATATATATATATATATATATACACATCTTGATTAAAACTTTAAAATTATTTTAATTTTAATTAGTGAAATGTATTAGATTTCCTTGAGACTTCAAATTATAAATCGTTATCTCTTATTATTATCGATAATTCGCAGACATTTATTCTGTTGTTTCCATATATGCGAGTTTGGTGTATAGATGAAATCAGTGTCATAATAAAATAGACACATACCAGAAAATTATAGCTGGGAACGCTTTCTACGAATTTCTAGCAGATGGTATGGCCATTTTTTTTCTAGTAAAGCAATATGGCTTCATGAGCATGTTTTGGAAAAGATAAAATTATGACATGAAAATCGTGGCTGTCGACATGATTATTGGCTTATCCCGTTTAGGGCCCTTGGCCCCTACTTCCTCATAAAAAAAAAGGTCATGGTTAAATTAGGTAGTTTAAACTTTACTAAGTTAAGGCATTATGACTGTCCCTGACTTCGTCATAGAGCTAAATCCTTAAGATAAGTAAATGCACTGTAACGTTTAATACCCGAGGGACAGAGGGAGATCTCTCCGGAGGCGGGAGAAGCGGCGCTTGATGTGGAGGAAGAAGGTGTCCCGTATCTCTCTCCTGTTCCTCATGGAGCCTCCTACAGATAAGGGAATGAGGGATGCCTGTTGTTGTTGTCTTGTTGGATCTTTCCGTTTCATGTACTGTTTCCGATTTTGTTGAAAATAATATATTTAATGTAGATTTTTACGCTAATTTAAAAAATGTAAGTCGTTTTTTGGAGAAATGAGCGGTTCAGAAGTTATGTTTGTTATTGTAATTTTGTATGGGATACAATGCCCAGTTAGGTTAATTGAATACCAGGTTAGGTCAACTGTATGCCCTTAACGATTGTTTAGGTTAAGTTGTGATATTTTCGTTAAAACTAACGAAAATATCACGACTTAACCTAACCAATCATCAAGGGCATACAGTTGACCTAACCGGGCATTCAGTTGACCTAACCGGGCATAACTTTTGAAACGCTCATGTCTCCAAAAGGAGACTTATATTTTTTAAATCAGCGTAAACATCTACATTAAATATCTTATTTTCAACAAAGTCGGAAACAGTACATGAAACGGAAAAGATCCTTGTTGTTTCTTATTTTTGCCATTTTTGTACAGTTTATTCACTTAAAATTCAGATATTTGTTAATAGTTTTGGGGGATCTTTTCGGTTTGGTGGACTGCTGCAGATTTTTACGAAACTTAGCAAATCAATTATTTACAAACTTTCTCCTAAGGAAATGTCTAATTCCTAACGTAACTTAACCTAACCTAACCTAGCCTAACCTAACCTAACCTGACCTAACTTAATTTATATTTTCTTAGGATCAAATCTGTAAATAATTGATTTGTTAAGTTTCGTATAAATCTGTAGCAGTCCACCAAACCGAAAAGACGCTTTTTTGAAAGTCAATTAGAAATTTTGACTCAAATTTTAGATAACGTTCTCGCTTTACATTAAATTTTTATTTACACATGTAGTTAAAATTTATGGATCACCTGAAGATCAGGCCCCAGCCTTCTTTAGTTAGCCTTATAAGGCTAACTAACGAAAATATCACGACTAACTAACTAATCGTTAGGTCAACTGTATGTCCTTGACGATTGGTTAGGTTAGGTCGTGATATTTTCGTTAGTTAACCTATAAAGCTAACTAAAGAAGGCTGGGGGCCAATGTTCCCTCTAAGGTGTGCGCGTGTGCGCGCGCACACGCGTTGCGAAACCCGCGCACACAGCAAAATAAAATGCGCACAAGCTGAAGTGTATCATGAGTCACGACAGTAAATGAAGTAATTTAAAAATATACCGTCACACAAGGTTTGACCATTTGCATCAACATACTCTCAGTCGCTCTTTTAAGTATTAACCCTTCCGCCGACTTCGCCGACGCCGCGCAATTACGCAATACATAGTTTTTTTTTACTCTATGTATTTTCATTTTTTTTCTTTTATACATTAACGCAGGGGTTCCCAAATTGTGTTCCGCGGAACACTTCTCACGGTAACAAGTGTCCGCGGAACACCAATTTTGGGACCCTGCATTAACGCATGAATATAAACCTTCGCTTTTCTTATGTTTTGATAAAAAACTAATAATAATTATCTCATAATTCATAAAAAATAAAATATTTTTATTTTATTCCTATTTTGTGAATGGATAAATCATATATGAATCTTGATAGTCTATTTTAAATTGTTAAATGCTAAAAATTGTTTGAGAAATGATAACTAAAATAGTCATTTTCAATTAATGCTATTTTATTTTATTTCTTTATTTTGTTGAATTTATTTTACTATTTTTTATTTTATTCATATTTTTAGATGGACAAAATGTTTTCTTTTTAATTAAGAATATATAATATCGTAAACAGTCTTTTAATATCCATTTAATAGTACCGTAATGATCAAGCTATCACCTTATGGAAATAATTTATTAAGTATTTAATATTTATATATATTTCATTTTGAAGATAATAGCGCTCAGAAAAGTTTGCACAATTTTCACCATGAATCTAAATGTATGCACAACGAAAATTTCTTGCGCACATGGACTAAAAAAAATTAGAGGGAACATTGCTGGGGGCCCTGATTTTCAGGTGATCCAAATTTAGTCGTTCGTTTGTAAGTCTATAGGATCACCCATTTTTTCCTTCGTATTGTTAGAAAATCTAGAAGAGGAAAAGCCATTGTTGTCCCAAGGCGATATGATGAGCTAAGCTGATTCATGCAGCATTCCTTGTATATATTAAGTTAAGGTGTGTATATATCCATCTCATAATTGTAAGGTTAGTGAAAAATTCACTTAATTTAGAGCTAGCATTTTTGGGCTCTTGTGGTATCAGGCATCATTATTTGGGCACTCTTGTGGCATCATGTTTTTGAGGCACTGCGCGTCCTTCCTACTCGTTTGTTGAATGCGGCGCTTACAGGGCGTGGTCTCATAGAGAGCTCTCTTGGAATTCAGTTTAGTTGTTTAGATACAAGATTGTTGCATCGTGCAATGGTGTAGGTTGTGTTGTTGTTGCAAGGTCTAGAAAGAAGACCATAAATAGTGCCTCTTTTGTTTTTTATCTTAAATTTTATGCAAACTGAGGCCTAAGGTAGGCCCACATCGAGTCAGCAACCCTGAGGTAGGACCTAATAGGACCTCCAGTCCGTAAGTTTTTAGTCTAGCTTAACTTGGACTGTAGGTTGAACTGGCCTTTCAGAGCTTGGCCGTTCACTGCTCAGCTGGGATCTGAACCAATAAAATATAAATAACATGGTCCTTCGAAACCGGATTCTAGCCCAAGACGAGTCAGTGACTATTTTCCGAGCAAAGTTCTGATTGTGCAAATTGTAGCCCAAGTTGGGCCTGGACGGGTTGAGCATAATGGAGTTAAGGTCCCAGGGTAGAAACTTGGTCGCCCAATTGCGAAACTTGGCCACTAGTCTGCGTTTTTTGGGCCTACATTTACCGGTTTGGTTAATTTTGGTTTATTGTTCGTAGGCGAAGGTTGCAGACTTCAGTGCGCCAGTCAATTGGGTGGAAAATTTGATATTCCATACTGGTGGTTGGTCAGTACCTCAACCAAGCAATTCATTTTATTTGAAAAAAAAAAAAGCAAAATTTGAGTTTCATCAGTTTGGTTAAGTATTTTTGCCAATTCAGCTTATTTGGCATTGAGCCCAATTGTGGTTTGCATTGAAGAGGAGTGCAGCTGAATGAACAAGTTTAAAAAAAGGAGAAGCGCCTACAAAGGTCTAATTACAAAGGTCATTGCCACTCTAATTCTGCCATAGAGCAAGAGGGTTTAAGCTTAGTGACTGCGCAGCTTCCATATTAGAAACTAAAAAGTGTTGCTCAAGCCCAGTGATGGCGAACCTTTTTATCCAAGTGTGTCACTTGCATACATGCATTTAAATTTAACTACAAAATCATAGATAGCTGACTGTTAATCGAAAGTACTAGGGCGTAGACGATTTATTGCAGTTTTTCAATCAGAATACCAAACTTTTCAACATCCATCGCGTGTCACCTGAAACCCTGCGGCCCCCGTGCGTGTCACTGCTGACACGCGTGTCATAGGTTCGCCATCACTGCCAGTGTAAGCGAAGTAAATGTTAAAATTGAGGCTCTTACAGTATAGAAGAGGATGAAATAGAAATAACATAATCTACTTTGAAAAGATTATTGATGATATAATTAAAGTATGCCACAGAGCAAAAGAGTTTAGCAGCTCAGTACAGTTAGAGACCAGGTAATAATGAAACACAACCCTCAACAAATGGGTTTGTGAAGTTAAGGTTAACAGATCTGCAGTTCAATTACCGAGTGTTTGTACTTAAAACATTTTCTGAGAGTATTCAGGAATGGCAAGGATGGGCAGACAGTTTTCAGTCAGCAGTTCATTCTAGTCAAGTGTTAAGTGCGGTGGAGAAGTTTAATTATTTGCAGTCCCTCTTGGAATGGGAGGCAGCAAAGACAATAGCAGGATTAGCATTAATCTTCTATGGACCACTTGTATAATGTTTGTATCTGCTGAGTCTAAAAATACTGGTCTACATAGTCAGTGCTCTAGACAATTATCTCTTAACCTTCTATGGACCACTTGTATAATGTATGTACCTGCTGAGTCTAAAATACTGGTCTACATAGTCAGTGCTCTAGACCAATTATCTCTTAACCTTCTTGGACCACTTGTTAAATGTTTGTACCTGCTGAGTCTAAAATACTGGTCTACATATTCAGGCTCTAGACACTATCTCTTAACCTTCTAGGAACCACTTGTATGATATAATGTCTGTACCTGCTGAGTCTAAAATACTGGTCTACATAGTCAGTGCTCTAGACAGCTATCTCTTAACTTTTCTATGGACCACTTGTATAATGTCTGTAACCTGCTGAGTCTAAAATACTGGTCTACATAGTCAGTGCTCTAGACAATTATCTCTTAACCTTCTATGGACCACTTGTATAATGTTTGTACCTGCTGAGTCTAAAATATGTAGTCTACATATTCAGTGCTCTAGACAAACTATCTCTTAACCTTCTATGAACCACTTGTATATATAATGTCTGTACCTGCTGAGTTCTAAAATACTGGTCTACATAGTCAGTGCTCTAGACAGCTATCTCTTAACCTTCTATGGACCACTTTGTATAAGTCTGTACCTGCTGAGTCTAAAATATGGTCTACATAGTCAGTGCTCTAGACCAGGGGGTTCCCAAATTGTGTTCCGCGGAACACTTCTCACGGTATACAAGTGTTCCGCGGAACACCAATTTGGGAACCCCTGCTCTAGACAATTATCTCTTAACCTTCATGGACACTTGTATAATGTCTGTCCTGCTGAGTCTAAAATACGGTCTACATAGTCAGTGCTCTAGACAATTATCTCTTAACCTTCTATGGACCACTTGTATAATGTTTGTACCTGCTGAGTCTAAAATACTGGTCTACATATTCAGTGCTCTAGACAACTATCTCTTAACCTTCTATGGACCACTTGTATGATATAATGTCTGTACCTGCTGAGTCTAAAATACTGGTCTACATAGTCAGTGCTCTAGACAGCTATCTCTTAACCTTCTATGGACCACTTGTATAATGTCTGTACCTGCTGAGTCTAAAATACTGGTCTACATAGTCAGTGCTCTAGACAATTATCTCTTAACCTTCTATGAACCACTTGTATAATGTCTGTACCTGCTGATTCTAAAATAGTGTGTTTGTTGTGTTGTTGTTACGTATGGTAACTGATCCTTGAAATCCGTAAACATGAAAGCTTTACGGAGTGTAATCTAAAATTCACACCCAATCGAAGTTAGAAATTGCACTTCATAATTTTCGACAAATACAATATATATTATTATTTATTTGGCATCGCACTGCCATGAATTGTACTGTAAGTTGCCGATGGGTATGTGGTATTTAGTTGTAGGACAACAAAAACGTGTGCGTCACACTGGGAAGAGTTGTATTTGTTTCATTATCACGTTCTGCTGCGGTGCCAGACGCCCAAAATATTCAAGATACGTTCTGATGGATGTAAGTTGTGTTAAAATTCGATAAACAACCACTTGTAATGGGTTAAGTAATTTTAACCACAGGAAAGTCATTATAAAAGTGGGTATTTTCCTGTTATCACGGACCTCAGACTTCTGCCAGTGCCAGACTTCAATCTTGACACAGAATATTTTCGTTAAAACTAACGAAAATATCACGACTTAACCTAACCCTACAACTAATTAGGTAATTGAATGCCCGGTTAGGTCAACTGTACGCCCTTGATAATTGGTTAGGTTAAGTCGTGATATTTTCGTTAGTTTTAACGAAAATATTCTGTCAAAATTGAAGTCTGGCAACTGGAAAAAAGTCTGGGGTCCCTGGATAACAGGAAAGTACCTAAACATGTTTTGCATGTAAAAATTCTATAATATACTCTCAGTCTAGCCGTTTGTAATTTTGTTCAGAGGGTGCGATCGCTGTCACACCTATTAGCGCGCCTGATATATATATATATAATATATATATATATATATATATATTTCATTTAATTAAATAATGCTTCCCTGACAAGGTCACCAGTTAATTTTTCACCCAACACAAGGAAAAAAGATAAACTGCGAAGCTTTGTCCTTTATTTGAACAAATAAATGTCTTTCACTGAATGACGTCACAAAGCTTGAATTGAAAGTAACAATGGTCGAAATGTTTAGATCAAAGTTCAGTATAATAATGGATAAATGCACAATAGTTAAATAAAGTTAAATAATGACAGATATTATATAATGACGCGCGAGTGAATTTTGAGTTCTTTCATGGTTCAGTAAAATAGGCCAAAGCGAAGGTCTGTTGAAATAGGTTTGGCATCTTGTGAGTGCCAGCCGAGACTAAGTGGTTTGGAAGCAACTAGTAGATCTCGAGGGTGTGCCGTGGTCGCCATGGAAACTGATGATATCAGCTGCCTCCACAACAAAAATCTGGTCCGATGAACAAGGGGTCTCTTATAAGTGTCGGAATGATGGCTATTCCTTATACCCTCTCAACTGTTAGGTAAACTCAGTATGTCGCTTTCAGCCGACAATGAAGTTCATACTGTGACAATCCACGGTTCTTCTTTCCAAGAAATTAAACATAAGATCATCTGATTGCGCGTTACGAAAAAACTACTTATACCTTCGGTCATTGGCGTCCCCTTCCTCAATCCGTTGAGAGAAAGGAATGTGTATAAATCTTAACGAGGGTAAAAATGACGTATTTCCTTTTCACATTTTTATCTCACAAGGACAGTTTGCTTTGTAACAGAAATCTAATATCTTAAAAGTGGAGTAAAATAGAAATCAGAGTCCTATCACTGCACTTGCTTGGAGAGTTATTTCACGAAAAACCAAATGAGTTGACTGACCGCCAAAAAGGTGAGGCACCAACTTACATGATAATCACATTATGTGAAAAATATTATAGTAGTGAAGAGATAGAAACTGCTAAAGCAAAATTGTTTACATTATACCCAACCAATGGGAACTGTGACAAGAGGCTTATCCATCGCAAAGGTGAAAAGAAAAATTGTGTTCAACCTTGAGGACATCGTTAAAAAGATTTTGGAAATAAAGGCTACTAACGATAGGCCCATATTTGCAAGTGAGAACCTGGACTTGTCACTCATACGTTTCGACTCTTGATGTGACTGTACTCTTAAGTAAAATAGAATCACTTCAGGATGAGGTGCAGCTACTGAAAGGTGGCTTGCATACCCAGCATGGCCAAAACAGAGAGCTAAAAGATATATGTAGCAGCATAACCTCGGAACACATAAAACTGACGTCTAGGATCTCAGAATTGGAAGCTGAGATGAGCAGCAAGCAAACTGCCCAGCTAGACAGGAATATCGCCATCACCACAACACAGCATAGTGATCCTCAGGATAGGAGGCCTGCCGCTCCTATTCTCTCACCATCTTCTCTCACAGCTCAGCAGAACTGTATATCCAAAGTAGAGGAGGGAGAAAACGGTAAGGTACTTTACTCTCAAGTCCTGAAAGAAAAGTCCAATGACATAAAAACTTGTACGAACACGAACAGCCATCCTAACAGTGGGCAGCAGGTAGTACGTATCTACCCTGAACTGCATAGTCTGACATATGATGAATATCCAACACAAACAAGCAACAAATTAACTGCAACAGAAGGCAATGCTGCTGAGACCATTAGTAATGTGGCCATGCCTCAAGGGACTGGTCAAACCTGCTTGGCAACTAGTCACCCTGGTGACCAGAATGTAGGGCATGGGTGGACAACAGTTAGTTTTTTGTGTACATAACAAGCAAACTGATTATATGTCCAAGTCACTGTTCAAAACATACAGTATGAATAAACAACTCAGAAGAAAATGACCATTTTATTTTTCGAATCAATTATATTAATTCTATCACCATACAATTTACAAATGCAGTACCAGTCCATGCAGGCAAGACAATTGTTTACCGCAAGATTTTCATAATTAGAAGTGTACTTTCTTTGCCTTCTCTCCAACAAAGTGATAAATTATTCCGATGAAATTTAAAGTACGGGCTAACTGGCTTTCAATTACAATGGTTCCCAGATCTGTCAGTCGGTCTTGGGCATTGGCAGACCGCAGATATTTTATCTGTTTCAGTTTGACTATGATAATCTCTATAAAATGTATGTTCATTAATTATATTCCCTCTCTGTTATTTAATCAATTGCTTTATTAATATTTTTAGATTTTATCCCCGCTTCTTTCCGGGCCCCCTAGAGGTCCGAACCAGGTGATTTTTCCACGGTATTTCCACCCTCTCGGTGGCCTGTATATATACGCTCATATAAATAGATATGGTATGTAATAAAAAATAATTTGGTATATAAATTGCTGAAATAATTGAAGTATAAATAGAAATATCTACTTTGATATGCAGATTAATATTGATATACTGCAATGCAAGGTGTGTGTGTGTGTGTGTATATATATATGTGTGTGTGTGTGTGTGTGTATAGGCGTGGTACACACACACACACACACACACACACACATATATGATCTTTGTATAGCATTTTGTCGGAAGAATTTCCGGTAGAGGCCTCTCCCACCATGAAATTTGGGGGAGGATTTCCGCTCGCTAGGAAAGAGTGGGGAGAAGGGAGGAGATGAGGTGCATGGATCTCACATTGTATAATTATAAAAACATATTCTCAAATTTATTTCTAGGAAAATATTTTCTACAATTAGCGATTATCTATCGATTAATAATATCTATAGTACTTTTGCTCTACGTACCTTTTTTAGCGTTCCAGTTAATTCGATTAACTGCTTTTCCCCGGTCATCGGCCGGGGATTTACCCCGGCTTCCTCGCCTTCTCGACGACCCTGACTGTGGCCATGAGATAAGTTATACAAATATTAAAAATTTAAAAGATTAATACTTTAATTTATGCAAAAACAAAATATTATCCTTAAATTTTAACAGAATGTATTTCCTGTCGAAAACTATATCCACACAAGGCAGGAGAGAGAGAGAGGGGAAAGCTTCGAAGGAACAAGTAGTTCTTATGAAGATGAGCGAAACGAAGGAAATGCCTGTAGAATGCTGGATATATATATTATAACCAGGGCTCCCACTTATAGTTTAGGGTAAGGTAATCCTTGCTGGCAGCTCTGGGAGCTGATTATGAGAAACTGCTTTCGAGACAAATTACCTCAGATTTACCTTAAAAATTCCAGTACCTTAAAATGTACCCAAATTACCCTAAACTACCCAAATTACCCTGATTATATATAACAATACATAATTGTTATACGTAGTAAAATTAAGTTTCAAATAGAGAAGAAAAACATAGTGGATTGCTTAGGAGATAAATGAGTACCACAATCATTTGCTGTAACGACTCTGTTCAGTGTCAAAAGATGGCGCGGCGGAGCCCATTGCTCGACTTTCCCCTTTACTTACCCTACGTTGAACGACAGGCGCCTCTTAATCAAAGTAACGAGAAGGCAAGAGCGAACCCATGTACTTCAACTCAATTTTCCCCTGAAAAGGAACCACTCGGACATCGCAAGGACAAAACGTTGTTAACCGCAAATTATGAAATTTCATTTTCATCCGAACAAAGTTAGATACAATATTATGAGGGGTCGCCCGTCTTAAGGTACCTAAGCGCCACCACAGGCGAAAACGTGTTTTTGATGGATATCACTATTTTCACCCTTCCTCTATCGCGTGGTTTGAGTTATAATGACCTTACGACACTAGACGTATGGTTGAAAACCTTATGAAGCGAACTACTTTTTTCACCTCTATCGCCAGCCAAAAGTTCACCCAAAGTTCAGCATAATAAGAAAATCAAAAATTTAAAAAAAATATATATAAAATATAAAATATGAAAATCTATTCCAAAAACTCATCAACATCTTCACTGGCATACTTAGAACTCTAATTTAGCCAAACATGAACGTTCTAGCTCAATTAATAACAGAGATACTATTGCCAGAATATTGCTGAACTTTGGAGGCGATTTCTGACGAATTTTAATTTTGGCGCTTAGGTACCTTAAGACGCGGGACCCCTCAATTATTTTTTTCTTTTACAATCTCTTTTCCGATAATATAAAGCTTTATCAAACGTATTTATCATAACAAATTCTACAAATAATATAAGAAAATGCATCTCGTATATATTTTTCCTATTGTGTACAGAAATACGAAAAAAAGAACCCATTGATCGACTTTGATAATGAATAAGGATCCATTACGGAATGAAATAGGATGTCTGTGATTGAAAAAGATTATTATTTACGTCTATCGATTTTCAATAGAATGATAGAATGCATTTGCAAAAGCATCTTGACAAGAATCAGTCATTTTTAAATCAACTCTTCTAAATGGTAATTGATTTTTGATAGATTCCCCCCCCCCCCCCTCCCGCCTTGTGCCGTTTCTTTGTATATTTCAAGTTCTAGTTTGTATATATTATAGTAACTAAAACGCATTAAAAGACAATTTCACTCAGTTCTAGGAGATCCCTGATGGTTGAAAGGTTAAAACAACTTAATCTCTACTCAATTACATTGAAGTTATTAAACTGTTGAAGTTATTGGTTTGAAAGATTGAACTTACCAATACTTAACTGAAGGTTTCATGGAAACAGTTAAGTTCTCAAGTTCAAACTTTGAAGTTATAATGATATGCAACTCCAAATGAAGTCTTCTAACAGCTGATTCATTATACAGATTTCAGATACAGGTTTATTATAATACAGATTTCAGATACAGATTCATTATAAAGATTTCATATACGGACTCATTATACAGATTTCATATACGGGTTCATTATACAGATTTCATATACGGATTCATTATACAGATTTCAGATATGGATTCATTATACAGATTTCAGATACAGATTCATTTTTTCAGATTTCAGATATAGACTCATTATACAGATTTCAGATACGGATTCACTATACAGATTTCAGATAAAGATTCATCATACAGATTTCAGATACAGTTTCACCATACAAATTTCAGATACAGATTCATTATACATATTTCAGATACAGATTCATCATACAGATTTCAGATAAAATTCAGGGATATTCTGGCTTTTGCTCTATGTCATACTCTGCTGTTCCTACATTACTTTTACACAAACAGCATCAAACCAGTAAGACTGGTTCAAACCCACAAGAACTTAGACTAGCCCCGAAACATATTATATATGTAGTGGTTAGCATTGCTGACTACGAATCCATCGGCCCCGGGATTGAGACCCGGTGACAGCAGGCAAGTGCGCAGCAAAACACAGCTGTTCATCCTTCCACACAATAAAAATTGGTTTGTAAATAAGTGGGTACCCTGGGTAGCCAAGTGGGCTGGGCTGCTGATCGGGAGGTCGTAAAATCGAGACCGGGCGAGGACTTTGTAATTTTTGACCACCCGTGGTGGGACGTGGTTTGGATTCCACGTTAAACTGTAGATCTAAGGTGGAGTGACAAGCTTGACCTTCGTCAGAATGAACAATTCGGGCGGAAGCAAAACCAAGATTAACCAAGGTTATATAAATAAGATTCGGTCTGAAAGCGTGCAGACACTCTTTGTATAATGAAATGTAGTATTTTATTTATTACAGGGCCTATTTGGCCGATATGTTAAAAGAGTGCAACAGGTAAATGAGTACATATCTGTCCAGTGTCCAGCTTTACCAGCCGACTTTTCACTGACACATCCTTAAAGATTGACGAAATAACTCACAGGTTGGAGTTTATGTTTACTGAAATAACTAAATTATTTAAGAATATCAAGCCTTTAGGGTAAGGGCGAACGTTATTACATAAAACAGCACCGAGAGAGAGAGAGAGAGAGAGAGAGAGAGAGAGAGAGAGAGAGAGAGATTCTGTCAATTTGCGATTAATATTAAATTGACAAGTTATACAAAATTTCGAGAGCCCCAAAAACCTGTGATCCTGACTGAACAAAATCTAGAATTCAACTCCTCGTATGTAGGATCTTATGGCACCCTTGTAGAGAGTTTTCTCCAACTTCTTCCCCAAGGGCAGCTCTTGGTTCTCATTCCCAACAGAAACATCCACAAAAAATATAAAAACCGCTACGTACTCTGAGGAGTTACATTCAACACACATCTTAAATTTATCTTTCCAAAACGACTATATAAAAAAAACACTATAATATATATACCTTGTTGTACCGTGTTTGGGTTCCGTGCGTCGGTCTTTCTTCACACGAAGGTCAAGCTGGTGGCCCCGCCTCTAGTTCTGGCTTGGTGGGGGCGCGAGTTGCTCTCTTACGCTCTCCACGGTAAATAGTCAGGTACACCCGGCTTATCTGGTACCGTCCTGAGCCAGGCATCCCGTCTTCTCTTGAAGACTTCAACTTTGACCCCTGTAATGTTTCTGAGGTCCTTTGGAAGCTGGTTGAAAATTCTTGGCCCCCTGAGACAACCAAGCTATTTTCCTTCAGAGTTGAGGAGGTCCCTTGTCGGGCCTTTAATTTGGGAACACTACACATTCTGCCTTTCCTATTTTCCAGTGTTGTTTGAATGGTAATTGGGTTTAGTTTTAGGTTTGGTACCAGTTTTTCGATCATTTCCCATATGTAGATTATTGTGTACCTTTCTCTTCTTCTTTCCAGGGAGTACAGATTTAGTTTACGTAGTCTTTCCCAGTAGTTGAGTTCTTTGCAGCCATCAATCTTGGCTGTGAAATGTCTCTGCGTTTCTTCTAGTTTATTAATTTCTTCCTTTTTTATATGGGAACGTCAAAACTGAGCAGTATTCAAGTTTTGGTATGATCAGTGTTCTCAGCAGGGGAATCATTACTATTTTGTCCCTCCTTTTGAGCGTTCTTAGTACCTGTCTCGCGACTCTTTTTGCTTTGTTTTTTGCTATCTGATTTTGTGTCTCGAATTTGGCATCATCGGTCATTATTACCCCCCAAGTCGACCACTTTCGTGCTTCTCTGAATTTCTTGTCTATCTGGAGCATAATATATTGTCTGTTTAAGTTCCTCATTCCTACCATATCTCAAGAGCTGAAATTTCTCGGTGTTAAATGTCATATTGTTGTCTTCTGACCATTTGTATATTTTGTTTGTCCCTGTGCAAGGCCTCTACTTCGTTTGCATCGCTGATTTTTCTGCTGATCTTTGTATCGTCCGCAAATGATGTTACTATACTGTTGCTGTTTACTCCACTGTCTATGTCTGTTAGCATGATAATGAACAGAAGTGGGGCCAGCACTGTACCTTGTGGTACTGAGCTGCGTACTTCTGATTCTGATGATGATACACCTTGAATTTTGACAACCTGTAGTCGTTTTCTGAGGAATTTGTAGATCCATTTCCCACTTTGCCTGTTATTCCCATATGTTTCATTTTATGTGCTATTATACCATGATCGCATTTGTCGAAAGCTTTAGCAAAATCCGTGTATATGACATCATAATTTTCATTGCCTTCAAGTGCATCTAAGACATTGTTATAATGTTCTATAAGTTGTGATAGGTATGATCTTCCTGATCGGAATCCGTGTTGATTTTCGTTGAATATTTCCAATGTTTCCAAGAAGTCATAGATTTTCTCTCTGACTATTCTTTCAAATATTTTGGTGAGGTGGGACGTTAAGGACACTGGTCTATAGTTCTTTACTTGAGATCTATCCCCGCCTTTATATGTAAGGACGATGTTTGCTCTTTTCAAGATGCTCGGTATTTCCCCAGTGTCTAGGGATCTTCTCCATATCCAGTATAAGGGTGTACCCATTTCATTTTTACAGTTTTTAATTAATAGTGCGTTCTATTTGTCCCGACCTGCAGCTGAATGTGATTTCATTTGTCCTATAGCTCTCGCTACATCTTCTGGGGTAAAATCAAAGTCTGTTATACATTCTCATTGCAATTTCTCTTTGAAGAATGCATCTATGTAAGCTATCGCTTTATCACTTTTTGGGGTACTGAAGGCCGATTTATGCTGGGCTCTCAATGTTTCAGATATTTCTTTTAGAGCGTCTGTTAGTTCATTATTTCCTTTCCTTAAGGGCCCGATAGTAGCGCGCGTTTTTATTTTCCTTTTCGCATAGTTGTAGAAGGGCGCTAGGACAGTTTGCCTACGGACAATTTGCCTACGGACAGTTTGCCTACGGACAGTTTGCCTACTGGACAGTTTGCCTACTGGACATTATGCCTATGGACACCATGCCTATGTGGTATATTTATCCTTACCTTATTTAACTTATTTAACTTATTTAACTTCAGATTCATGCAAAAGAATTAATTCAAAATTAAAATGTGTTGTTGCCCTTAATAGCATAAATGTCTGAAAATATATCAAGTAAGAAAGGGAAACAGAAGTTTTCACATAATGGATATTTGTATGTGTTTGATAAATGTAGCAAGCGCGACCCTTCGTTACTTTTTTGGCGGTGCGAGCAAAAGAGTCAGTGTATTATAAGGTGTGTGTATATATATGGGTACTTTTCCGTTATCTGCCCCCTTGACGATTGGTTAGGTTAAGTCGTGATATTTTCGTTAAAACTAACGAAAATATCACGACTTAACCTAACCAATCGTCAAGGGCGTACAGTTGACCTAACCGGGCAGTGACGATTGGTTAGGTTAAGTTGTGATATTTTTGATAGTTTTAATGAAAATATCATGACTGAACCTAACCAATCGTCAATGGGGCAGATAACGGAAAAGTACCCATATTATATATACACCTTATAATACACTGACTCTTTTGCTCGCACCGCCAAAAAAGTAACGAAGGGTCGCGCTTGCTACATTTATCAAACACATACAAATATCCATTATGTGAAAACTTCTGTTTCCCTTTCTTACTTGATATATTTTCAGACATTTATGCTATTAAGGGCAACAACACATTTTAATTTTGAATTAATTCTTTTGCATGAATCTGAAGTTAAATAAGTTAAATAAGTTAAATAAGGTAAGGATAAATATACCACATAGGCATGGTGTCCAGTAGGCAAACTGTCCAGTAGGCAAACTGTCCGTAGGCAAACTGTCCGTAGGCAAACTGTCCGTAGGCAAACTGTCCGGCCACGTTGTAGAAGTATTTTGGATTTCCTTTTATTGCTTCTACCGCCTTTTCCTCTTCCCTCTCTGTATGGCCCTTTATCAGAGTTTGTATTTCCCAATCGATTCTCTCCAGTTTTTCTTGTATTACTTTCCTGGCATTGTTGTCTCCGCAATTAGCTAATTTCGTCGCTACTCTCTTTCTTTGCGGAATATTCTTCTCTTTTACCTCTCCAACCAGTTCCTCTTTCCTTTTGGCTGTGCTTTCGGAGCATATTTTTCCAAAATTCTCAGCGTCTTTTTTTCAAGGTTGTTAGCATTTCCTCATTTGTTTATATATATATACACACTATCTCATTTGAAACAGTTCAACTGTGTAACGAAATATTTGTTTTTGGAAATTGTCTTCCTCAACGAATCATTTTTCAATAGCCTAAAATGCCATTAATTGAGATTAGATACACTAGTACGATTTAAAATTCATTAACTCCATCAACGGTTGTAAATATTCCTGTCAGGGAATAGGAATAATCATTGGTAATAGAGGCGATAAATTAGTCATTTCGCGTTTGCAAATGTAATTGGAAAACACTCAGAATAAATGTTTTGGCCCCTAAACTCTGGTTAATTCGTCATTTGGTATTTGTAATTTTATATTGATATTAGTTTTGCGCTTTGAAATAAATTTGCGATCATTAAAATTTTATTTAAATTGCAAATTAATTAAATGTCAAATGATATCGGATTTCTTTAATCAATTGATGGAGTTTTAATTTAAAGGTTTAGATGATAAGTATATACGCTCCTTTTCTTACCTATAAAAGAAGTAGGCAGGGTATCATTTCTTTGTGTTTAGCGTCTTAGTGAGGTTCATTTTCCTGTAGTGATGATGATAAAACCGGTTTTGAAGCGGAAGTACGTGATTTTTATATCATATTCAGAATTAGTTCATTAAAATCAAATATTAAGGTTTTCTAACTTATGTTTTGTATTGAATTTTGCATGTACTATGCACAGGGTTTGAGTTGAGGGCGGTAGGTACCGATTGTTAATTTTTTTTTTAATAAATCGTTCCGGTTGTTAACTCCTTGCGGAAGGGGGACCCCACCCCTCGCACTCTCGACGCTGCTACGCGTGAATCTGTGGCCGTACCACTTGTTAATTTTTTACAACTCAGGCCCTGACTATGTACAGCTATGAAAAGATTCAAGGTTAAAAACTCTACGGGAAAATACTGAAAGTTTCAAAATTCATAAGTGGTTGGAAAAAGTAACTAACCAGTTGGATTAACAGCGTATTCAGCCACAGTTTTTTATTGGTTAAATAATTTTCTAACCAATTATAAATTCTTGCGGAATTTTTAAATTTTCAGTATTTTTTGATAGACCTTATTTTCTTGGCAAGTTTTTTTAATTCAACTGTACAGTTTTCCACTTCGATATTTTTTTTTTTATGTTTGAGTCGTTTGATGTTAATTTAACCTAAATACTTCGATTCTTGTACTTGCTGTATTGGTTCACCTTTCATTTTGAAAATAATATTAATTGTTTGATTTGGGCTTTTGGGATGGGACACCATAACCTTGCATTTAGTTATGCGAAAATTAATATAATAGTTTTGCAAATATAATTAGCAAATTTTTATAAGATTCTGAAGCCCTTTAAATGAAGTGGTTTATTAATACCATATCATTGGCATAGATTAAATTATTGATCATCATGTCACTGATACAACATCCCACTCTTGTCTGATTACGAAAAGTAATTAAGCTATCAATACGCATATCAAACAGCACAGTAGAGGAGAGAACAAGGTGCAGTGTCCAACTTTTACACGAAGAATCAAAACACTTAGGACAGTACAATGCCCCATATACCCATAAAAGTTTAGTGGATGTACCAACATTTCAATATATTTGTAGTGGACAACTGAGACGTTTGCAATCATTTTTACAACTTTCAGCAAATCAAATCAAACTCGACAAAGATGACGTCATATTTTGAGCGCTTGGTATGACGTCATCTTTGTCGAGTTTGATTTGATTTGCTGAAAGTTGCAAAGATGATTGCAAACAGAGCTGGGCACTTGCGGCATATTGCGGTACTGCGGTACTGCTGCACTACCAAACCGGTACCAAACCGGTACGCGGAAATTTGAATGCGGTAGCGGTACTGCGGTACTTTCAGCGATCCTTTGCGGTACTGCGTTATGGGGGCCCGGGGTGGTAGTGCGGTGGTACCGCAAGTACCGCAGTACCGCAAAATATGCCGCAAATGCCCAGCTCTGATTGCAAATGTCTCAGTTGTCCACTACAGGGTGTCCCGTAAGTCTGGACCCATAGGGAAAAATAATAAAATTACAAAATAGTCCAAAAATTTATTACATAATCTGTTCAAAGTGTCCGCCGTTGTGTCGCACACATAGTTGAAGACGCAATCTCCACTGCGACAGCACTTTCTGAATCACAGTCGCAGAAATTTCTTGACACGCCTCCACAATGCGTGCTTTAAGGTGGAAAATGTTCTGAAGTTTGACCTCGTACACTTTGGCTTTCAAGTGGCCCCACAAATAAAAACATAATAAAAAATAATAAAAAAATAATAATAATAAAATAATAATAATAA
The DNA here is from genome assembly GCA_023014485.1 of Bathynomus jamesi. Taxonomy (NCBI): domain Eukaryota; kingdom Metazoa; phylum Arthropoda; class Malacostraca; order Isopoda; family Cirolanidae; genus Bathynomus; species Bathynomus jamesi. Next base: position 144,420 of record JAJOZX010006099.1, read on the forward strand.
CATAATAAAAAAATATATTATAAATCCCTATGGGTCCAGACTTACGGGACACCCTGTACATGTTTAATATATATACAATGAAACATTCATTTATGTCTTTTAATTTCTTAAGTAAAATAGTATGATTTATTCTTTCATAGGCTTTGTTTATATGCAAGAAGCAATTGAAAATGGTTGAATTACCATCAGTGCTTTGCAGTTTTCTTCAGTACATAATTTCGCAAATTTTTTGAGTAGGATCTTTCAAAAACCAAACTGAATAGATTTCCATAAATAACACTGGGCAACAACAAAAAAATTTTTTCGTGTCCCAAGAATGAAAATACCTTATTCTTATAGTATTTTCTGTGCTGAATCCAAATAAGTTTGTAAAATTTCTCTATCAGGTCTGGTTTTTGTGTGACATGCAATTTAATTTTTAAAAACCCATATAGTTACATACTTATTAAAATATGATCGAAAAGACATATCTGTAGTTTAAAAAGTAGCTTGTTTTGATTTTCTGCTGTGCTTTGCCTCAGGCATGTCTCTCTTAAGAGTCCAGCAATAGTCAGCCACCATACTGGGGCTCCATTTGCCTTGGTAACGGTTTTCCATGGCAGAAATATCCTGATGAAAACGCTCACCATGTTCGTCGCTTACCGCACCCAGGTTTTCCGGAAAAAAGTCCAAGTGAGAGTCCAAGAAATGAACCTTTAATGACATATTGCATGCACCCCATTGCTTGGTAAGACTTAAGAAGATCTCCTACTATTTCAGGATAGTTTTCGGCCTTGTGATTTCCCAAAAAATTTGTGCAGACACTTTTGAAACTCTGCCACGCAGCTTTCTCAACTTCATTCAACTCTCCTTCAAATCTCTCATCTCTTAACAATTCTCTGATCTGAGGGCCTACAAAAATGCCTTCTTTAATCTTGGCATCACTGATCCGGGGAAACTTATTTCTCAAGTATGTGAATCCTGTTTGCGCTTTATCCATCGCTTTAACAAAGTTTTTCATAAGTCCAAGCTTGATATGCAAAGGAGGAAGGTACACTTTCTCAGGGTCAACAAGTGAACTATTCACAACATTTTTCTTGCCTGGAACAAGTGAGTGCGTTTTGGCCAATCCTTCTTAACGTAGTGGTTTTGCTTGTCCCTACTGTCCCACTCACATAAAAAACAACAGTACTTGGTGTAACCTAGCTGCAACCCTAGCAAAAGTGCAATGACCTTCAGATCTCCACAGATATTCCACTTATATTTCTGATACTGAAACTTTTCTAAAAGCAACTTCATGTTGTCGTATGACTCTTTCATGTTTGCAGCATGTGCAATAGGTACAGAAGGAAATTTATTTCCGTTGTGAAGAAGGACTGCTTTCAAGCTGACTTTTGAGGAGTCAATGAACAATCGCCACTCATCCACGTTATGTTCATGACCAAGAGCCCCCATGACTGAATTAACATCTTTACAAAACACAAGTCCATCTTCATGGGAGAACCATTCTTTGAATTCATCATGGCGGCTGCGGAAAAAACAAACTTAGTGTCGCGTTGCAGTAGATTCCAACCCTTTAATCTTGAACCTAAAAGTTCAGCCTGCTTCTTAGATAATTTCAAATCACGAACTATGTCATTTAGATCTCCTTGTGACAGTAAATGTGGTTCATTGGAGGAACAGGTAGCCTGGAATGTTGGATCAGAAATGTCTTCATCTTTTTCCTCGTGATATGCTACAGATACGTTTGATTCCTCATCACCACTTAAACTTACATGTTCAGGAGGATTTGGTACTGGAAGTTGAGCACTGTGGGGAACTGGTCTCATTGCAGACGGTAGATTAGGGTATTTCATAAGGCTCTTTGTTTTTGAAGTGATCCCCTTTGTATTTACCAGGCAGAAATAGCAGTCTGTTGTGTGATCTTTGGGTTCCCTCCAAATCATTGGAATAGCAAATGGCATGTGACGTGAACCGTTTAGCCATCCTGTAAGTAGTCTTACACATGTCACACAACAAATGTGAGGGGCCCAACTCTTGTCCTGATCGCCTACTTTACATCCGAAATAAAATTCATAGCATTTTTTTACTAATGGGTAAAGTTACGTTTCTGGGATTTTAAAGTTAGATCACCACATACATAACAAAAGGAATTAGGATGATTCAGACAGTTCCGCGGCATTACAAAACATCTATATGAATACAACACTGGTGTAAAATTAACAAGAAGCAACAGACCTAGCTGTTAACACTGTGACATTTACAAGCAGACTGACTTGGAGCTGCTCTACACACAGAAACTAGGCTCATGTCTGAACAGGTACAAACATGTTTCAACCTGCACAGTCTGCTGCTCCGACCAAATTTATCGTGCCAGCATTATCAGAACTTTCTCCCCAAAGGAATAAATTGTACTAATTTTACAGAAAAATTAATACAACATATATATTAATATTATATATTTTATTATAGTTATATTAATTAATAATATATTATTATATTTATTATTTTTATAATGTTTTATATTATAATATTGTTATATACTTAATTATATATAATATGTTATTATTTTTTATCCGGTGATCATGCTAAATGAGGAAAAAATGAACATAGCGTCACAAGTAAACTAAGCCTGATAGAAAAAATCTGATTTCATATTTAGATTCAGCATGAAAAAGTACACTTAGAACACCCATCAAAACCCTTGTGACAAAATTGTTGTTGACCAGTGTAATCATTTAGCCAGCATACCAAAAGTTTCCCCCAAGTAATTTTGCGAAGCATGAAGCAACAGCAATAGGCCTGTAATTATCGCTAGACAGAATATCCCCATATTTATTTGGGACAAAGGTCATGATATATAATATACACCCTCATAAACTCTGTAGGAACATAGCTATGAGCAAGCATAGCTAAGAAAAGCAATAAAATGTGAAGATTCACCAAGCATACATATAGTAAATCAGTGGTTCACAAACATTTTGAGTCATTACCCCATTTTCACGTGGATACCTTCATAATGACCCCCAATTTACCTGTACCCCACCTAAAGCCAGTCCCAGTGTTGCCATGTCGTTTATTTACGCACTTTTTGTACTTTAGACGTACTTGCAGAGTACCAACTTACCCCACTGAAAAAGCCAAATTACCCGAGTGGGGTAATTTACCCACAGTTTGAGAACCACTGCAGTAACTGCTCATTCAATAGGTAATCTATACCTGGAGAAGAGTTTGTCTTTAATCATATTCTTAATTTCAGGAGATGAATTTAATATTTTGGTTTATCTGATAATAGTGACTTAATTTTTGACAAAAAGAGAATTATGTACTCGTCTAGGTTGCCGCCATTATTGTACAGGTAAAGAGCAGTTTACAAACAAACCAGGGATGGGAAACTGATAAATTTTTAAGTCCAGTTTTCGATTTCAGTTTAAAGTTTGCAAAAATATCGATTTCAGTTTCGATTTCAGTTTTCAATTTTTTTTCGATTTAAGTCTATTATTTTATTCAAATTTTATATTTTTCGGTTCGATTCAATTTAAATTTCGATTCCAGGTTTTTTTTCAGATTTCTTTAAGAATTTCTTCGTACTATTTATATATATATTTTTTTTTTTCGGGGGGGGGGGGGGGGGGACCCTATTAACAAATTAAAATTTAATTTTATATTTGTATTTGCATTCGATTTCTGTTTTTCAAAGAAAGAATTTGCTTTAATAATTATCTTTACTTTTGTATGATTAAACACTTAAGCATCTATAGCCAACTGAATCAGCGCGAAACACTCATCTTTTTTTTTTTTTTTACTTATTCGCTTCATTTCTTTCACATAAAGTTTAACAAAAAAACTCTCAATTCAAAATGTTTTATTAATTCGTAAACTTTTTACATTTTAAAGCGCACGACACGTACAGGGTGGGGCACGGGAATCAAGTGTTTTTTGAATAGCTAGTAATCGGCCATTAGGAATGGGAGGGGCGTGCGGTAGGTAGCATTCCATTCCTGGGTTCATAGCATTTAACTTTAACTAACACTCACCTTTATCTTTCAGGTGCCATCATGGAGCAGTGGACGTTAGAACACCGCATGTTCGCGTATGATCATTTTGTTAGGAGTGGCGAGTCAGTGACAGCAGTTCAGCGTGCGTTTCGCCGCAGATTCAACATTCATCGAAATGACTCTGTTCCCGCTCGCTCGTGACACAATCTTACGTTGGGTTAACAATCTTCGAACAGGAGGCTCAATAATGAAAACAAAACCGAAGGGGCCGCAACGCACTGTGCGTACTCCAGAGAACGTTGAAAGGGTCAGACAAGCGATGTTGCAAAGCCCAGGCCGCTCTGCTCGGAGACATTCAGCTGCACTCGGAATCAGCAATCGTACTGTTAGACGGATTTGCATGAAGAATTACATTTTCACCCATACAAGTTAGCGATGGTGCAGGAATTGAATGTAAACGATTGCCCCCAACGACTGAATTTTGCACAGGAAATGCTTGCACTTTATGAGCAGAATGAAAACATGATGGTGGTAATGAGTGATGAAGCCCATTTCCACCTTAATGGGGCCGTCAACAATCAAAAACTGTCGGTATTGGGCTGCTGAAAATCCGCGACAACTCCATGAAAAACCGCTGCATAGCCCTAAGGTTACAGTTTGGTGCGCGGTGGGAAAGTTTGGCGTCATCGGTCCCTATTTCTTCGAACAAAATGGGGTTACCGTTACCATAACATCTGGGCGTTACATTGAGATGGTGAACACCTTTTTCATCCCTGAGTTACGAAGAAGGCGTATTGCTCGTCGACATTTGTGGTTCAGCAAGATGGGGCCACGCCACACACCGCCAGAGCGTCAATGGCTGTTCTTCGCCCCCTGTTTCCCAACCATCTCATTTCGAGATTTGGTGACATTGCATGGCCCCCTCGGTCCCCTGACTTGTCCACATGTGACTTCTTTCTATGGGGGTACCTCAAGTCACGTGTCTACGAGGACAAGCCCCGTACATTAGATGCATTGAAGGAAACGATCCGTCAACAAATCATCCAAATCAACAGAGACCTGCTGGGAAGAGTGGAGGCCAATTTTCGTAAACGCCTTCAACAATGCGTCGACGGCCAAGGACATCATATGCCAGATATAATTTTCGGTACATGATTATTATGACATGAAATGCTATGTTCTTACGAATGTTGTTCTACCAATATATTTTCTTTACAAAAATAAATATCATTTTCCTGATTATTCCAAAAACACTTGGTTCCCGTGCCCCACCCTGTATAAAATATATAAATAATAGTATTAGGAAGGGGAATAAAACAATTAAATGCACCTCTGTTTATTATATACAAAATACAAATACCTCCTCGTAAACTCGCGTGTTAAAATTAGAACGAACAATTAAAATATTGTCGATGTTTTCGGGCAACAAATTGTTATATAAATAACCTGAATTATTTTCCTTTTTTTTGCGACTTAACATTTACATGGATTTAAAATATCCATTTATCCTTTAATTCGATGTGGAACGGCTTTTTTCTCTTTTTAGATTGATTTTAAGTAATCTAAAAAGAGAAAAAAGCCGTTCCACATCGAATTAAAGGATAAATGGATATTTTAAATCCATGTAAATGTTAAGTCGCAAAAAAAAAAAGAAAATAATTCAGGTTATTTATATTTTTTGCAATCGAAATGCTCCTCAAAACCGAAATGCAAAACTGTTATTTTTAATCTATTTGAATTCAGATTTCAGTTTTTGATTGTTTTTCAATTTCAGTTCGAATTTCGATTTTAGTTGTCAGAATTTTTTTCAGTTCGAGTTTTTTTCGATTTCAGTTCATAAAATAATATCGGTTTTATCGGTTTATCGATTCCAGTTCGATTCAGTTTCCTATCCCTGAAACAAACAAAGTCTTTGTTTAGAAAAAGAATGAATTATACAGTACAGTATACTGTATGTGTAGTTGTATACAAGGTATCCCGTAAGTCTGGAACCATAGGGCAAAATGATAAAAACGGCAATAAAAACGCCGAAGAGACTTTTGGGGACTGTTTGTGAAATGAGCGAGGATGGTAGCGGCTGTGTCATCGTCGGTGGATGTCCTCGGAGGTCCACTGCGTGGTTTATTTCCTATGGATCCCGTTTCCCTGAACTTTACTACAAGTTTGCCGACACAGCTGTGTGTTGTCGGCGCGCGGTCCGGATGCAATCTATTAAATTCTTCAGCGACCTCCCTCTGACTCCGATTTCCTACGAGCAGAATTACCTGGATGCGTTCTTCCTTACTCAAAGACATCATGGGCACTTGCATAAACGGAAAAACATGAATTACTTATTTTACCTTATGGTTCCAGACTTATGGGACACCCTGTAGAATATTAAACAGTTGAGACGAAACGTCACATCGTTAAAATTAGAGAATAATGGCATTTATGTTGAATTTTATATCTAATGGCGTCATATAATCCTTATCTGAATATGCCGTTATTAGAGTGTCCAGAAAATAGAAAATAAATAGAAATAATGGCAACAAAATAAAGTAGTAAACGGTAAATTTAGTGGAGTATAATACAGGGTGAGCGAAAAGTCCCTGTGTACCTGTTCACTTCCGACACAGTGCAGGTACAGATTCACTACACTTCTTGCAGGTGCACAGGGACTTTTCGCTCACCCTGTATTAAGACTATCAAAATTACCTTTGGTTAATTTCCATCATTACAAATGAAAATTGAGATAATCTCAGAAGTATGTTGGTTTGCTCATTGTATCAGTTTATGTTGGTTTGCTCATTGTATCAGTTGCTCGGAGACACTAGCACCGGACCTAAAAACTAAACAAACTAAAAAATGATCAATAATAAATGGGTACAATACAAATTATAAATTAATATTTATTATTACAAATAAAAAATGGGGTAATCTTAAAATAATAGAAATAAAGAGGTTGATGAAACAATAAATGTGGTACGTAATATATTTGTTTAGTATAATAGAGCCTTTTAAAATTATATAGGGTGATTCAAAAAATGTTAACACTTATATGGGGGTTTTATTTTTATTTCCAATTTATTTATAAACATTTTTTGTGATGCAAACAATGCTTCATACAGTCTCTACTTATAGTCTCTTCATATAGTCTCTTTATACAGTCTCTACTTACAGTCTCTACTTACAGTCGCTACTTACAGTCTCTTCATACAGTCTCTATTTACAGTCTCTTCATACAATCTCTACTTGCTGTCCACGGATATCTATGCATATATGAAAGCGGTCAAACGTTGCTTCCAGAGCCCTAAGGCACATCTCTGGTGGTATTGAGTGGATAACATCTGTAATTCTTTCCCACATAAGTGTTAACATTTTTTGATTCACCCTGTATAATTTTAATAATTTATTATTGCACCTGATTTAAGACTGTGAATTTTATAACCTACTGTAATTGGGATACAGTAGGTTCATAGGAATTAATAAAGTGTTCAGTTAGTGAATTGCGAAATGACGTTAATAATGGTGCCTGTCTGACATTTCTAGGTATGGAGTTCCATATACCCGCTCCTTTGTAAAAAGAGAACATTTCCTGCAGTTTACATTAAATAATTTGTTTGTATATAAAACCAATGAGAAGTTTTGTATTATGAAATCAAATGCGCATAACCTTATTTTTGCTAATCATTTACAAACAAATTCATGGCCTACGACCAACTGATACTAAATGTTTCGTATAGATTCGTTCATAGTATGACCCAATAAATAAATAATCCTTCCATTGAGTTTTAATATTAGTTGTCTCTGCTTCAAAAGTGGATATTTTTCATTTTCTTTTGAATCTAAAATTTGTAAATGTAAACAGAAATTTTTTTTCAATGAAAAAGGTTGTTTAATACAGTGACGTAACTGGGCATACGCATTATACCCACTTGCGTATAGTTTTTTTTCGCGAACTGTTACCGGATAACACCTTTTCATTTATACTATATTAAGAATGTCTGCGTCTCGATTCTACCATTTTACACGAACATGCTTATACGTGTTTATACGCACAACTACAGCGAGGAAAACATTATCACAATAACGGTTGATGCGTGTCTTATCCTAAGACAAAGCCCGCGTCATTAGTTTTTATTACAGCATTATTAACAATATGTTAGAATTGATTTAGTGTTTAGCAATTCACAGCTACGCATTAACAGTAATATCCAAAAACGTAAAATGCAATTAACCTTGATTTGCATATTGATATTAATTATTGTATATTAATTTTTATATAAAGTGATAATTGCACAATACCTAAAATTGTACTCCAGTCATCTTTTAATATTAACTTCTGAATTATTGTTAAAATTTCAAGTGAAACTGATGTATTTGCCATTTGCCATCTTTTATTAAGATCGTAGAATCTAAGGTTAATATTCTCTTGCAATTACTTCATATTTGAGGAAGAAATATCGAATTTTTAATTATGTTCTGTATTTTACAAGAAGCGTAACTTCACGAACAAGTGAGGTAATCGTGAGATGAGATGCCAGTTAAAGATTTTCTACAGATCTACAGAAGCTAAGGCTAACAAAAACCCTAAGATCCACTCTAAGGTTAGCCCGAGAGAAAGAAGAGAATAGGAAGTTAAAAGAAGAGAATAAGGGGTTAAGTAAGTAGCAAAACCTATCATTCGTGGGTTAACATTCATTCAGAAAAAGAGAGAGAGAAAGAATCACCATCATCATCCGCCGGCCACTGCCGACAAGTCGGAAAAATAGTCGAAGAGAATAGGAAACGGGTGAAAGATGAAAAGAAGTAAACTAAGAACAACGCTTACAAACCATGCAAACACAGTCTTAATTCAAACACTGTCATACCATGCAAACTACAGACATGCAAGTAAAGAGAGGATAAGAAAAGAAAAAAAAAAGTAGGAAGAGTATAACAAAAAGTGGGTTAGTTTACGCTACGAGCTACAGCTAAGTTCGTGTTAGTCTAATTTTTTATTTTTTTTAATATATAATTTTATCGCTGGCATATCACACGCTGGCATGTCACAAGCTGGCATTAATCGTCAACAGACTCAAACCTCGACCATCATCCCCACGAGCGGTGAAAGGGTTAATCAAAATCGTAACTAATTTCTTAATAAGAAATGTCTGACGTCTCTATTTCAATTAAGAAGTCAGTATTTGGACAATTACAGGAGTTCACTATAAACATAGGAGTAATACTTGCAATGAAAATGGTTGGTTGGTTGACTGATCCTTTTACGTCCTTCAGTCGCGAAGGGTCATTCAGATGAACAGCAACGTCAGCGAACGAGAAAATAAGAGGCTCCATGAATTGGAAGCCATGGTGGGGCCTATTAAGTTCCTTCTATTTATTTCTGTCCTTAGATGGATTTGTAACAAAAATAAACACATAATAAGTGTTCTAGCGTCTTTTTACTTCGAAATTAGGTTGGTTGGTTGGTTTATTTAACAGCCCAGTAAAGCAAAAAGCTTGAAAGAGCTAAAATGTTGTAAATATCAGTACGCCCAAATTTTTATGTTCCATATAACTATTATTGGAATATGTGTATATATACATAGTGCTTTTTTTAGGGGGGTACAAGCCGGTACGGCGTACCGGCACCTTTTTTTTCAGAGCGACGTTGACACACGTCCGCTCAAATAAATTAACGTTCCCATCTCGAATGACTCATTTGGCGGGAACAACAAATTCACATGACAATTCGTTGGCTGACGTCACATGACCCGTCCACCCTCCCTCCGCTCCCGCCAAATGAGTCGAGGACGACGCTCAGCCGTAGACACCAACAGTAAAGAACGAAGCTTGATGAAACTTGATGAAAATTTGAAATTTTCTATGAAACTGTAATTTCCGTGTTTTCATTTTTTAATAATTCTTTAAAACTCAAAGTAATAAACGGCATTTAAACGGCATTTAAACGGCATTTGAACGGCATCTAAACGGCATTTAAACGGCATTTGAATGGCATTTGAATGGCATCTAAACGGCATCTAAACGGCATTTAAACGGCATCTAAACGGCATTTGAATAGCATCTAAACGGCATTTAAACGGCATCTAAACAGCATTTGAATGGCATCTAAACGGCATCTAAACGGCATTTAAACGGCATTTGAATGGCATCTAAACGGCATCTAAACTGCGTAATAAACGGTTAAAAATTCTGATTTTTTTATTGTTTTTTAAATTTTTATTATCAACTTTTTTTTATTAAACGTTTATCACAAATTCAATAGAGAAAGGGTTCCGGGGGGGGGGGGGGGTCAGGAAGAGGGGAGGGGGAGAGGAATTTTACAATTTATCAAGATATGAGTACCGGCACCTCATTTTTTACAAGAAAAAGCACTGTGTGAATATATATATATATATATATATATATATATATAGAGAGAGAGAGAGAGAGAGAGAGACAGACAGACAGACAGTGATTTCAAATGATTTTACCTCGTTTTAAATTTTCGTCTACAAATTTTTTTTTTTTTTTGTTTTGTTCCTGAAAGATAATAAATGCCGTTCTCGACTGTTTGTTTTATCTATTTTTTCAATGACACTCTCTAATATTGATTTCTCTTATCATTTTATTCATTCTCTGTTTTGTATACTATATATATATATATATATATATATGAAAATTGCTTCACGAAAGTAACACGTAAAAAAAAAATATCTTTCACATCCTCAGGAATATTGAGGAGTGTTCCTGAAGATGTCATCAGACGAAAACGCTTGAACACTATTTCGGGTCTTAATTTTCCTTCGTGTTGGTTTTCATCATATATGATACATATATATACGAGTATATTGTGCAGGAAGGAGGGGCCAAGGGCGAATGCCCACAAAACACACACACACACACACACACACAGCTCCATTCAGGCGGAAGAGAGCCAAAATCAAGTTCCAGAATTTTCGAGATGCCTGGACACTCTCTGCCTTTGAATGATTGGAGGTTATAGACAGGGGGAAAGATGGATTGAGGAAGATTGTTCCAGAGATGACCGGTTGAGTAGATGAAAGATTGAAAATACCGAGTAACCTTTGCGTTGTTTGAGAGTTGGACGGAAAATTAATAAGACTGTGTCGAAAGTCTGGTACTGCATGCTCTCCTCGAGGGAGGAGGTAAATAGTTAGAGAGTTCAGAAGAGCAGTGTCCGTTATAATAGCGGAAGTAAAGAGAGAGCGAAGCAACATTACGGTGAAGAGAGAGGGATTGAAGACAGTTAGTAAGAGGAGGGGAATTGATGAGACGAAAAGCCTTTGATCCTACCAGGTCAAATAGAACTATGTGGATTGAGCCACCTGACATATGAAAAGCGTACTCCATACAGGGGCGGACAAGACCTCTATAGAGAGACAGCAACTAAGTGGGGGGTAAATAAACCGCCGAGCCTGTACAGTACACCTAACCTCTTAGAAGCTGTTTTGGAAAGAGAGTATACGTGATCTTTCCAGGAAAGATCACGAGAAAAGTAAACACCAAAAATGTTAAGAGAAGAGGAAGGATTGAGTTGTTGTTGTTGAAGATAAGGTGATAGTAGTGTGGAAGATTGTGACGAGTAGGCAGATGAAGGAACTGAGTTTTTGAAAGTATTGAAAGCCACAAGGTTTACTCTGCCCCAATCAGAAATAGTTGAAGGATCAGAGGTCAGGTGCGCCATAACCGTCTTACGCGAAAAATGGAGTGACTGTTGAAAGGGACTCTTTGTGAAGCTGGTGGAAAAGTGAAGCATCATCGGGGTAGGAGTAGATAAGACAGGAAATGCGACTTAATAGGTCATTGATAAATAAAAGGAAAAGAGTGGGTGACAGGGCAGAACAATCGCAGCTATAGATCGGCTAGAAAGGAAAGAGGAGATGGTGGCACAGATAGAAAGCTAGAAAACGAAGGAGGGAAGATTGGAAATTAAAGATTTGTGCAAGACTTTATCAAAAGCTTTTGATATGTCTCGCTATGTCTCGCGCAATAGCAAAGGTTTCACCAAAATTTTAAAAGGAGGATGGCCAAGAGTCAGAGAGATATGCGAGAAGATCGCCAGTAGAGCGTCCTTTGCGGAACCCATACTGACGATCTGAAAGAAGATTGTGAGAAGAGAGGTGTTTAAGAGTCTTCCTATTAAGGATAGATTAAAAAATTCTGGAAAGGCAAGAAATCAAAGCAATTTGACGATAGTTGGAGGGTTGAGAGCGGTCACCCTTCTTTAGGACAGTCTGAATGAAAGCGAACTTCCAACAGGAAGGAAAAGTACCAGATGAAAGAGAAAGGTGAAAGAGTTTGCGTAGGCAGGGTGTAAGCACAGAAGCACAGTTCTTAAGAACAACAGGAGGAACAGCATCAAGACCATACGCCTTCCACGAGTTGAGCCCAGATAGGGCAGAAAAAACATCTTTAGAAGAGATGCTAATTTCAGACATAATAAATTCAGAGGCGGGAGGAGATGGAGGAAGAGCACCGGAATCGTCCAGGGTTGAATTGGAGGCGAAAGTTTGAGCGAAGAGTACAGCTTTATCGGGAAAAGAGACGGCAACTGATCCGGAATTCCGTCGGAGTGGAAAAGAGGAGGGAAAGAAGAAGTAGAGTTATTGGAGAGGGTCTTGGATAGATGCGAGAAAAAGCGAAAAGAATTAGAATTAAATAGATTTTCACATTTTCGTCTTATGAAGGCATTTTTGGCGAGTTGAAGAATAGATTTTGCAAGATCCCGGCAGAAATAAAGCTAAGCAAGAATCAGGAGTTGGATGGCGACGGTACCTTCTGAAAGTCTCTTCTCCGTTCCGTATAGGATTAGAACAAGCAAAGTTAAATAAACCACTTCTTTTGCATTAGTAGTAGGAATAGAATATGGAATGTACACCTGCATACCCGACAGAATCACCTCCGTGATGCGCTCAGCGCACTCGGAAGCAGTAATCGTTCCATGCGAAATCAGAGAAGTACTGCCTAACGGCCTCCCAATCAGTAGAGCTGTCAAAGGCGTCTCCTCTTGGGAGGATCTAAAATCCGCATTGGAGCGATAGGACAGGAAACAGATATAAGAAAGATTGTGATTGGAGGAGCCCAACTGGGAAAGAATTAGAGATTTTGAATTTTGAAAAAGAAGGGTAAGTGTGAAGAAATAATTCCAGAATGCTGGGTTTGTCTTCAAGTCGATCGGGGATACGAGTAGGGTGCTGTGCAATTTGTTCTAGGTCATTCAGGATAGAGAAGTTTAAGCTAGTTTTCCAGGGATGTTTGTAAAAATTATTAGAAATTTCGATAATAAAACTGCTTTTAAAATTTTTAAGAAGGTTATCCACTCCATTGTGTATGTCCACTGGTTTTGATCCCATAGCTTTTCTGCTAAAAGAGGGATTGTCATGGGTATATTCCTGAGAGCCCTTAGAATTTGCAGCCCTTCTTGTTTGGACTCTTAATTTTGTTATATCAAGAACTCTTTTAAAAAAATTGGGATATCCTTCTACTTTTATTGATAAGCCCCTTAGATCTCCCAAGTAATAGTCCTATAACAACTACTACTAGGCAAAAGAACTTCCGTGACCCCCTGGTAATCCCGTTGAATGTATAGTCACTTCGTGACTTGGTTCCCCCGCCCCCCAACTTAATCTCGTCTCACGAGTTCCATGTCCCATTCGTGATCTTTAAAAATAAACCAGATCCATTTTTCCCTCCAATTCTGGAGTATATTGAATTCCCTGTAAGGACTGTCCGAAGAGTTATGTTGGCAAAACTAGTGATTTTAAAAGACGCCTTTACCAATAAAAATATAGTTTGAACACGGCTGATGAAAACTCTGCCTTCCATACTGTAAACATCGATTAGACAGGGATCATAACACTGATATCACTAACGCTTACTTGCTTTTGAATATCAGTAATGATGACAAACGTAAGCTTGTCGAATCTTTTATTATAAAAAATACTGATAATCTATCTATCTATATATTATAATAAGAGAGCTGTCCGTCTGTCTGTCCGTCTGTCTGTCCGTCTGTCTGTCCGTCTGTCTGTCCGTCCGTCACACTTTCAGAAATTGTTAGAAAAAATTGTGAGAAAAAAAATTCAGAAATTGTAAAAAAAATTCAGAAATTGTATTACGGGCGGCAATGTGAAGCTCAAGATTTTCATGACTGTGTTCTTTTCTGTAGTTTAGCAATGGGGGAAGGGTGGGGGTGGGGGTAATGGGGGATGGGTGGGGTAATGGGGAGGGGTGGGGGTAATGGGGGAGGGGGTTAGCCCCCAAGTTGTATGAATGGGGGTGAGGAGGAGGTTTTGGGAGATACCAGATTCAGAAATGTTGACACAATGTGAAGCTCAAAATTTTCACGGCTGGGTTCTTTTTTTGTAGTTTAGCCTGTCTAACCGTCAGCGAAGCGGCGGGAACTGTACTAGTTTTAATATAAAACATGAACCTTCCAACCTTCATTTCATGACCAATTTTTGGCTGTCAAAATCCTCTCTCTTTCGAAATAATTTTGGCCTGTTTGAGTTGCCTGAGGCATGACAATTTTTATTGAATAATCCAATTTTGACTTTCACTTTTAGCTCCTGTTCACCGCCCGAAAGAGGGGAGACACTCTCGAAAAGCTTCGCGGTTTTTAGCGTTTTATTCTTTTAACTTTGGGGGATTTTAATTGTCTTACTTAGTTTACGGGGTTACTGTTTTTAATATATATATACTGTGTGTGTGTGTGTGTGTGTGTGTGTGTATGTAAAGAACGACGCTCGTGTGGAAGAGCGTCCGCACAAGATGAGGAGAAAGAACGAACAAATGAAAAACGAGGCACCTCCCAGGAATCGAACCCGAGATCATCCAATTGCCGGTCGGACATGCTAACCATTACACCAAGGTCCCCAATCAGTTAGAAGTCGTAATTCTCCTACATACGAGCGGAATCGAATGCCCTGAAGGGGCACCTTCTCATGTATATATGTACGGCATGAGAAGGTGCCCCCTCAGGGCATTCGATTCCGCTCGTATGTAGGAGAATTACGGCTTCTGACTGATTGGGGACCTTGGTGTAGTGGTTAGCATGTCCGACCGGCAATTGGATGATCCCGGGTTCGATTCCTGGGAGGTGCCTCGTTTTTCATTTGTTCGTTCTTTCTCCTCATCTTGTGCGAACGCTCTTTCACACGAGCGTCGTTCTTTACATTAATTATACTGTGTGTTGTTTGCAGTTAAAATGTGTGTGTGTGTGTATATATATATATATATATATATGTGTGTGTGTGTGTGTGTGTGTGTGTTTGTGTTACACACACACACACACACACATGGAAAAGTAAGAAACAATTTAAACATGAAAGGCCTTGGAATAGCTTTTCATATTTTCCCTCAGCTAGTATTATATATATATATTATATATATATTCTGTTTGTATAAGAAGTCCAGATTTGGAGTATGACCAAACTTTTGAGGTTTCATATAATAAAAAGAAAAGTTGGGAGATAAATTTTAACAAAAATAAAATATATCACAGAAAATGTAAACTACTTCAATAGACACATTTACGTTTGTCTTCCTGGTTGGTACTCACTGGACAATTTATTTTTCTATTTTTATTTAATATTTGTGGTTAACAGATAATTGACTGAAGTTTCAACGAAAAATGGACTGCTTTTTTTGTATATATACAAATTTGCCTCCGTCTTTTCGAATTCACTAGTGTTCCTCCACCAAGGTCAACTATATACAAGTAATCGTCGTATAACCAAATTGAAGTCGGGTGAGGAAAGTTCAGGTTTTGGGAAAATTTACCGGATTGCGCTCAAATTTTAATATGACGTAGGACTATATAAATAATGGTTATGCACCATATTCGAAGTTGATCGTCCATATAGTTTTTGAATAGGGGGGGGGGGCATTTTTGTGTCAAAAATCGTATTTTGGGAGTCATTTTGAAAACTAAATAACCCCTCCTTATTTTTTGATATAGAGACTTGATATATTTTGTCATAAATGTAACACTTTAATACAAATATTCTAGCGGGTTTTTTTCTTGTATCTATATAATATATATATATATTTTTTTTTTTAAAATCGAAATTTTTCAATAAACCTTTTCCAAATTTTGTTTATCATCAAATATGAAAATCGAACGACAAATATTTGACACTTTAAAAACAAACAAATTGGCGTCTTTTGAATCATAAAAATTGGTTAATAAATGAAGAAATAAAAAAGTAGCATTTTGAAGTATTAAATCATATATTTTTTTAGAAAAATGACGTCAAAGATTAGAAAACAGTCTTTTCGTTTAAGGAGAGATTAGATTATCAGTTTGAGGAGGTATGAGATGAAAATAGTGATAGAATTATTGGTTACACGAAAGATAGAGATAGAATTATAATTAAAAAGATTCCAGGTCCCCTTGCGTACACATATTTATTTTCCCGCAGGGATTACACAAGACCTTATCCTTCACAGGAAGTTGCTATCAGGATAAAATCCCTTATATATATATATATGAGAGAGAGAGAGAGAGAGAGAGAGAGAGAGAGAGAGAGATGTAAAACTTAAAATACAAAAAGAACAAAAATCTTGTTTATCCTTCTATATGTCTCGGGTAGTCTCCTCTGTGTGTTATAAACCAATGCCAGATACTGTTTTCTGCACTGAACTAAATGAAACGTTATAAAAATGAACTATTTGACAGATTTTCATGCCATATTTTTGGTTCAAAGATAAAAATGTAATTCCACCATATTTTTACGTCACTGAGAAAAATTAGACCCCCCCTTGGGGGAGAAAGAGGGCTAACACCCATTTATCCATCGTATTCTTGAGAAGTGAATGAATATTGAACAAATGCAAAAAATAAAATAAAAATGTCAGATTTTTTTTTACAGAACCCTTACTCTTAAGCAGGGGTTCTTAACCCTTTTAGGCTGCGATCCAAATTCTGGTCTCGGGGCTAGCTCGCGACCAATGCTTTCAAACAGTTCACTCGTAATATATAATAAAATAAATAATAATGTAAATTATTAAGGATAAATGATAGATGACATTTATAAATGACATTTATAAATGATAAATGACAATTTAATGACCCAAGTTTGGGTCACGACCCAGTGATTAAGAATCCCTGCTCTTAAGTCTATCTGTAAAATGTTCATACATACACTCCTTTTCCTGTTTAAGTCACCCTCTGCTAGTAATTAGGGGTTCCCAACCCTTTTTCGGCTGCGTACCCCTCGATAGCTTCGACAAGTGCTCCGTACCACCCCCTACTCAAAATTCCTCAAAAGACGGTGTAGTCGCTACACCGTCTTTTGAGAGTACTTTTCCATGTGAAAGTTACTTCCAAAGCAGGATGCCCCGTACCCCTATTTGGGAACCCCTGGTTTACAGTAGTTGAAGTGCTCCCAGACATTCTGTCTGTAGCTGATTAATGATTAATGATTAGCTGATTTAAATGAGTGTACATTAACGAAAAACCTCCTGGAAGTCGAGATAATAAAAAAAATGTCCACTGGGTTTTTATTTTCAATGGGGTTTATTTTGGCTCTTGATAAATAATGAACCTCATTACAAATAAGAAATCACTGGACACTGAACATCGCCTCTCTTCTCTAAGCTGTATTGTGTGTATGTTAAGAGATTATTTATCTTTAAATGATCGGTCAATTTATCTATAATTATATACAGTTGCTAAAAGTTGAACTACCAAGAATGTCGATAGGTTCTGATCGACGCCATTTGTGAAAACTGGAATGCTCCCTTCCCCGACTGATTTCTTTTATTAATGTGTAGTGTGTAAACGACCTGTCAGTGTGTCTTTTAAGAGGAACAGTGAAGGTGGCGGAAGCATCTAAGAAGGTGCAGGAGGCCAGGCTGAGGTGGTATGGACAAGTCAGGAGAAGAGAGGAGTATGTGGGGCGCACAGTGCTGGAGATGGAGTTGCCGGGACGGAGAAGAAGAGGAAGACCGAAGACGAGATGGAGGGACTGTGTGGTGGCGGACATCAGGGAGAAGGACTTGGAGGAGGACGTGGTATACGACAGAGGAGAGTGGAGAAGACGAACCAAAAACAGCGACCCCATGTAAAGATGGGATAATAAGCTGCGGAAGAAGTGTGTCTTTTAACGGACGACTCGTTACGTTACAAGTGTCAAGTATTTGAAGATTTCAGCCTCTTGTACTGTATTCATATAATTCCTTCCAGTATTAGAAATATTCACGCCTACTGATATATTATTTAAAATTTCGTTGCTACCTACGGATTGAATATTGTTTATTCTTCAATTCACTCGCTCCTCACTAATTGCGCTTGGCTCCTCCTTCCTGCTTCTGCCACTTTTCATCTGCCCAACATCCTGGGTATGGATTTTCTAACTGATCTTCGGTTATCATTTTAATTAATCTATCCTCATTTGAGTTTAATATATTGTTCATTAGTATTAGCTTCTTGTACTCCTAATTCAGCTAATATTCCCCAATATGGGGTACTACTACATTTCATTCCTGTTAATTTCCCTTAGAAATAACAGGAAATTAGTAAACATGCTAACCTCTGTTGTCTCAGAGGTGCATAGTTTGTCCAAAATATCATATATAGACAAGAAGTACTTGTCGCTATAACAAAATCAACCAATCAGATGTCAGACAAAAATATGTAAAGATGAAGCAGGCGTAAATTTGTTTACGTTTATGGACCAAAGGCATTAGAGGGGTTAAATATGAGAAGTCCATTTTCATCAATTGGAGGACTTATCGAGTCCTACGGCGTATTTTATTTTGAACATGAGTAACGTAGCCCTTTATCTGGATATCATTCCTATCCCTCTCACCTTCGGCCTCAGTAATTGGGGTGCTTGAGCCCCACCAATTACTGGCGAGTCAATTATTAGGTCAATAAAACTATAGAAAAGAACGCAGCCATTAGAATCTTAAGCTTCACAAATCTTGATACAATGAGTTCGGATGTGAAGCTTAAGATTTTCATGACTGCGTTCTTTTCTATAGTTTTATTAACCAAATAATTGAACAGACAGTAATTGGGGGACCGCAGGCCCCCCCATTTATTGGGGGTTCAATTATTTGGTCAATAAAATATTGTCATGAAAATCTTAAGATTCATAAATCTTGACACAGTGTGAAGCTCAAGATTTTCATGGCTGCGTTCTTTTCTATAGCGTTATTTTGCGGTGCTGGGGCCTTCGGGCCAAGTAATTTGGGGGGGGGGGGGGTCACACATATATTTTCTTTCATTACTCATCACCCCCATCCACCATACGAAATTTGGTAGAAATCGGTTCAGAAACGTAAAAGTTTTTCTGTGTCTTTACGCGGAAGTGGGTAACCCTGTTGAGCCGGTGGGCGCCATTAAACTTTCGAACAAAGCAAAGGGACCGCGGATAATTACACACTTTTATTTACTATTTACTAGCTTTTTAGTTATACCGAAACAATTTGGACCAACGGAGTAAAGCGAGTGCAGAATTAGCATTAACATTTAATCGCGGAGAGAGACATAGTTAATATTTTAAATAAACAATAACATTTTTATACGAAAAACCACCTAACCGGGACACATCCTGACCAAAGACTGAATTGAGTGAGCATTTCACTGTTTCTCTCGGCCCATTTCAGGTGTTGCCAACTAGCACTTTATATTCTTAATTTCAAACAAACTATTATTAATTTCTTATTGGACATTATTATCTTCTTTAATAACACCCAATACACTACACTAAAATACATCACAAAATACAATAATTGCTCTGCCATCTCAATGAGAATTTTCTCCACACATCTATTTGTGTACAGAGTGGTCTTTACAGTGAAATTATAGCATATCTGTATGTTGCCCTTGTTTTTCATGCAAAGGGACACATTTGTGGCCACCCTGTATGTTTATGTTTGACAATTAAACCGTCCATTAAATATAAATTTATTTTCAGCATATTCCTCATTATTTTGAAAATGATTGGAAGTTGGGGCCAAAACACGGATGAAGATAATCTTAATGGTGTATTGCAATACATTCACGGAGAGTGAGTAGCGTTTGTCTAAAAGTTTGCATATGAACACATGTATATCAACAGTATACACAGGAGGAAATGTCAAGAATGCACCATTTGACTCTTTGGGTATTTCTAAGTAGAAAGTATTATATCGATATGGGTCTGATTCCCAACCGTTACCGAGATACAGGCCTCTACATTTGGGTAATTAAAACATAATAAAAAGGCGATCTTAGATACTATTTAATGACACTTGTGGTTTACAAAAAGTACAAACATACAATACACTCTTGCACTTATTGCAGAATGGTTTCAAAGTGACCCCCTCCTTCTTCAATGCACGCGGCGAGCCTCCGATCCATCGAGTCTTGCCAAGGAAAACGCGGAAGTTCATTTCTGAGGTTTATGAACGCATCCTGTATACGTGCAACCAACTGCTCCCTAGTTTCGGGCTTACCCCGCTGATAAACGTTACTCTTCAAGAACCCCCAGACAAAAAAATAATGTAAATAAATAATGTGAGGATCTGCACAGTTGCTAATGTATCATTAAATGTCATTGAATATTATCTAAGATCGGCTTTTTATTATGTTTTAGTTACCCAAATGTAGAGGCCTGTATCTCGGTAACGGTTGGGAATCAGGCACATGTCGATATAATACTTTCTACTTAGAAATACCCAAAGAGTCAAATGGTGCATTCTTGACATTTCCTCCTGGGGCACCCTGTATAAAGACAAAGGAATTAACCTTAGGCTTATGTAAAACTTTGTGGATACAGGGGGGTGGGGGCGTTAAGATTTGTCATGGAAGTGTCATGTAATTATTGTCAGCCCAATATTATTACATAATATTATACAATAATATTAAAAAATTAATTATTAGAATACAAAATGTCATTCAGGTTAAAGTTAGAGGGGTTTAGGCCCCGCACTCCCCACCCCTTTTCCCTGTATCCGCGCCTGATGGTGGTTATAAGTGGCCATTAAATTTCGTTAGTATTAACAACTTTCACGTAAAAGTACAAGTACTTTATAATTTAAACTTTTAAGCATGTTTCATTATAGGAAAGTGCATAGTCGGTTCACCAACAAGGTACTGTATGTGTTTCTTTACAATTTTGGCAAATCACACTTCTTAATTAATGTAACTTTCTCTAAAAGGGAATTTTTAATAGCATAAATGAGGATAAAAAAGGTATTTCTTAGCAGGTTTGTGAACCAATGAGAACTAAGCTTTTTGGTCCTTAGATTTCTCTCTTCGTGTGGTTCGTACCTTCTTTGGGATTCGATGGAAAATCCACTGGGTATCACCAGATTTATAATGGAAGTGGAAACCCCTTTGGTGTTGATTAACTTGAAGTTGAAGGAGGAGGGGCTTTCCTTGCCTTCAGACGTCGTATTCTCTAAACAACGCAATTGCTCAGCTTACATAATAATTTCGTCCAATGTGAGTTTAAAGCAATCCTTTTACAATAAATTTATGTCTTGTTCAAACATATTCTGTACAGGATAGATTCTTAACAAGCTAAAGTTTTAACTAGCATTTTTAACTAGTATTTTAACTATTATTCTCCTCCAACTAACTCCTTAACTAATCTCTGTTTTAGAAATTATAAGATTAAAAAGGTTTAATATACTGTATGATATATATATATATATATATATATATATATATATATATATATATATATATATATATATATATATATATATACGTCACTATACTGATAATAATCAGATACCATACTGATAATATTATCGATGTTATTAATAAAATAATCGCTCAACGTAAATGAAACAAAGCTTTCCGAAAGTTTACATGTAATCGTTATGTTCTCTTCAGGGTAGGAAGGAAGGGCCAAGCGCGAATGCCCGCCTCCCATAGAAGAGGAAAAGAGCCAAAAATCAAGATCCAAAGTTTTCGAGATACCTGGATACTCTGCGTTTGAAAAATTGAAGGTCATAGACGGAGAAAAAGATGGATTGAGATGGAAGGTCATAGACAGGTGGAAAGATGGATTGAAAAAGGTTGTTCCAAAGTTGACCGGTTGAGTAGATGGAAGATTGAGAATACCGATTAACTTTTGAGTCAGAGAGAGATGTACAGAAAAGGAATGAGAATTTGTCGAAAGTCTGGTACTGCGTGCTCTCCTTAAAGGAGGAGGCATGCAGTTAGAGAATTCAGAAGAGCGGTATCCATTATAATGACGATGATAAAGAGAGAGTGAGGCCACATCGCGACGAAGAGAGTGGGATTGAAAACAGTCAGTAAGAGGGGGAAAATTGATGAGACGAAAAGCCTTTGAGTCCACTTGGTCAAGTAGAGCTGTATGGGTTCAGCCATCCCACACATGAGAAGATAGCGGACAAGTCGCCCGTACAGAGACAGCAAGTGAGTGGGAGTGAAGAAACCCCGGAGCCAGTAGAGCACAACTAACCTCTTAGAAGCTGTTTTAGAAAGAGAGTATATGTGGTCTTTCAAGGAAAGATCACGAGAAAAGGAAACGCCAAGAATTTTGTATTGTTCAAGATAAGGGAAGACTGTGACGCGTAGACAGATCAAGAAACAGTTCTTGAGGTATTGAAAGCCACAAGGTTTTCTCTGCTCAAATCACAGACAGTAAAAAAATCTCGGATCAAATGCGCCATAACCGTCTCATGCGAAGCATGGAATGACTGTTAAAAGGGATGCTTTGTGAAGCGGGTGGAGAAGTGAAGGTTGGAATCATCGGCATAGGAGTGGATAGGATGGGAAGTGTGACTTAACCCGTTAACTGCGCGAGCGCCCAGTTACGAGTCAAACCAAAACCACGGGCTACGCAAAGAAATATCTCAGTTTAAAGTTTAAACCCGTGTGTATATACGGGACCGCGCAAAAATGGTTAGAAGCGAGAGCCCGTGATATTAAGGGTTGCGCAGCAAACGGGTTAATAAAGTACTGAAAAATAAGAGGAAGAGAGTGTGTGAGTGGAAGTTCCACTTTTTGTAGAGTGGAACAACACTATTAATAGCTTTAGGAGAAGACCAGTGTCTATTTACAATCGCAGCTATAGATCAGCCAGAAAGGAAATCAGAAATGAAGGAAAATATAGAAGGATAGCAACCGAAGGAGTGCAGTTTGGAAATTAAAGATTTGTGCCAGATTCAATCAAAATCTTTTGATATGTCTTGCGCAATAGCAAAAGTTTCATTGAAATTCCAAAATGAGGATGACCAAGAGTCAGAGAGATAGGTAAGAAGATCTCTAGTAGAGTATCCCATTCTGACGATGTGAAAGAAGAATGTGAGAAGGGAAGTATTTTAAAATCTTGCTATTAAGGATAGATTCATATACTTTAGAAAGCCAAGAAATCAAAGCAATTGGACGATAGTTAGAGGACTGAAAGCGGTCACCCTTCTTTGGGACAGTCTGAATGAAAGCGAACTTCCAGCAGGAAGCAAAAAGTACCAGATAAAAGACAAAGACGAAAGAGTTTGCCTAGGCAGGATGTCAGCACAGAAGTACAGTTCTTGTGAACATCAGAATGAACACCATCAGGACTGTACGCCTTTCTAAAGTTGAGCCTAGATAGGGCAGAAAA
Source organism: Bathynomus jamesi (assembly GCA_023014485.1). NCBI lineage: Eukaryota > Metazoa > Arthropoda > Malacostraca > Isopoda > Cirolanidae > Bathynomus > Bathynomus jamesi. The sequence goes on from JAJOZX010006099.1 coordinate 167,950, forward strand.
GACATTAAAAGAGATTTTAATTTCTGACATAATAAAGTCAGAGGGAGGAGGAGATGGAGGAACAGCACCAGAGTCGTCTAGGGTTGTGTTGGATGTGAAAATCTGAGCGATAAGTTCAGCTTCATCAAAAGAAGTGAAGGCAACTGAACCGTCAGAATGGAAAAAAGGAGGGAAAGAAGAAGAAGTAAAGTTGTTGGAGAGGTTCTTGGCTAGGTGCTAGAAAGAATGAGAAGAATTAGAATTAGATAAGTTTCCACATTTTTGTTTGATTAATTTTTGTCTGATTATTTGGAGAGTCGAAGAACTTGAAAGAAATATAACATTTACATCGGAATTGGTACATATTTCGTTTCACTTGTTTGGATGATGGTAAATCGTCTTTGGGAAATCCTAATCTTATCTGGATATAAACATACATTAAAATGGGAAATCTTAATCTTATCTGGATATAAACATATATTAAAATAGAAAATCTTAATCTTATTTGAATATAAACATATATTAAAATAGGAAATCCTACTCTTATCTGGATATAAACATATATTAAAATGGGAAATCCTAATCTTATCTGGATATAAGCATATATTAAAATGGGAATCCTAATCTTATCTGAATATAAACATATATTAAAATGGGAAATCCTAATCTTATTTAAATATAAACATATACTAAAATAAGAAATCCTACTCTTATCTGGATATAAACATATATTAAAATGGGAAATCCTAATCTTATTTGAATGTAAACATATATATTAAAATGGGAAATCCTAATCTTATCTGAATGTAAACATATATTAAAAGGGAAAATTCTAATCTTATCTGGATATAAACATACATTAAAATGGGAAATCTTAATCTTATCTGGATATAAACATATATTAAAATAGAAAATCTTAATCTTATCTGGATATAAACATATATTAAAATGGGAAATCCTAATCTTATTTGAATATAAATATATATTAAAATTGGAAATCCTAATCTTATCTGGATATAAACATATATTAAAATGGGAAATCTTAATCTTATCTGAATGTAAACATACATTAAAATAAAGGTTAGACCATTTAAAATGCTCAAAATTTCATTTTTTTCTTTGAGAATCCTCAGAGGAACATTTCTAAACTTGATTTTATGCTAAAATAAAGTAACTTCAGATGAAAAAATTAACTTTTTTTTTATTTTTGGTAAGAATTACACATTGTTAATGAGATCATTTATTACTAAATCCATTTTTGTGCTAGTACGACGCTGTACAGTCTTTGATTCTCTCGTCTGAATTCTCGTCTAAGCTGGACCCTCTCGGCCGCTACGTGTTTGTTTGCTCTGGACCAAATGAGACCCCTTATCGAAAACTCATTGCAAACGATGTGATGGCTTGGCGACCACATGCAGTGGTGGTGAACAGCATCAAAAAAGTAATGCTTCTTTTCTTTTTATTTAATAATGTATTATTTTTTAAATTTTGAAAATAGTTTAATATTTTTTATTTAAGTTTTTCTCTATTTATTATTTCAAAGTTGATGTTTTAATCTGTATTTATAGCGCACAAATTATTTCATTATTAAACTTAAAATTAAATGAGGCTCTCCCGGGAAGAAGTAGCTAAACGACAAAAACAAAAAACGCCAAAAAACGCAATTAAAAATTGTATCAATTTCGAAATGCCCACCCTTAACAGGAAATATTTGGGCTCGTAAAATTGCGAGCATTTCACTTTTAACTACGTTTCCTGGCGTTTTTTACTTTTGTCGTTTAGCCACTTCTTTCTCGGAGGGCCTTAAATGGTATGTAGTATGTACAGTGGAATTTCGACTGACTGGCCTTAATACCGGAGCCATGACTTGGAAAGAGATCGGTGTGCACAATCCGTGAAATGTTCGGAATTTTACAAACCAAATCTTCCCTGTTAAGGATTGATCGAAGGCTCAAGAGTAAACACCCCACCCGCTTTGTTATATAAACATATTCTTTTATATTCTTTATTTAGAGCCAATTAAATTGCGTTAAGTTTGGTTTAGGTTAAGTTAAATACGATCAAAATAGTCAGTCCTTTACAGTCCGAGAATTTGGCCCTGGCTTCAATAAACCACTTTCTTTTTGGTAAAGTAACCAAAGGTAACCAAAGCAACCAAAGGTAACCAAACGTAACCAAGCAATGTAAAGTAACCAAACCAACCAAAATGCCCCAATTATTCCAGGTATTTATTATAACTATACGTTAACAGGCAACTCTGAAGATGACTCACGGTTTTCCTCGAAACGGTGAACGTTGGTACATCTTCGTTTCACTTTTTTTCCATGATATGATACATATACATATATGAAAAAAGGCCACACCAGGATTCGAACCCAACACCACTTGAGTAAAAGGCGAGGAGAGAGGCATTATCCAAACTGTGAGAGTTCATTTATCGGTCTCCAGTGTTACATCAGAGATTTGAGTGCATGAAATACTGTCATTGCTTCGAGTACAAGAGGTTAGTAAGGTGTGTTTCCTCTAGTTTTGAAATATGCACCAGGTTGTACTAAATTTTACCTTGTCTTAGCTTAATCACCAGCGCTCTCGCTTTCTACTCAAGAGGTGCTAGGTTCGAATCCCGATGAGGGCATTTTTTTTCATTAAGAAGAATCATGCGTGGGATCAATCCCAGAATAGGCACCTGAAATCATTTTTAGGTGCTTAATCTGGGATTGAGGCAAAACACAGGTGCTTAATCTGGGATTGAGGAGAAAAAAATATAAACAGTTTTTAGAGATATAATTTCATTGTTTTTATCAATATTTGAAAAAATCAACTCTAACCTAACCTAACCTAACCTAACCTAATCTTTTGCTATATCTTCTGCAAGGTGCTTATTCTGGGATTGAGGTTGAACGCAGGTGCTTCATCTGGGATTGAGGTACATCAGGTGCCTATTCTGGGATTGACCCCATGCGTGTCTATGCATCATATTCTATCTATGGTTCCCCAACGTTACATTAAAGATTCGAATGAAATGCTGCCATTCCCTCTATTGCAAGGGGGTTAATACATAAAACGCCTCTGGACCGAAAGCGTTGTGTTCCTTCGGGTGTTAAAATATGCCCGACGATGTACTAATTTTTACTTGTCGTAGTATAATGGTCAGTATCCTCGTCTTCTAGTCAAGAGGTGTTGGGTTCGATTTCTGGTAGGGGAGGGAATGTTTTCTTATCATCCAAAATCGTATTTATTTATGTAGAATATTCCATATTTATATACAATAATAATAACTTTAACTCTTTTCGTAGATATTAGCGAACAGATCCTCGAATTACTTCGAAATTTGGTCTCATCACTTGTTTCGAGAAAATGAAGCGAATGTGCTTCACATAATTGATCGTTGGACCAATGGAAAGCTTCAAATGGAGTTAATTTGTTTACAGAAAAATTAAACAATTTTCATGGCAACACACTTAAAGCAGTCACTTTTGAGCATGCGCCATCTATCGTCGAACTTCACAATTCGGGAGGCGGTAGTCACCATTATGACGGTGTGAAACAATACTAAATATTTTTTCAATTTTGCATTCCATAAAATTCTGCATTTGTTTATTGTTATTTCATGCTATGATTTGTTTATATTTAAACAAAAATGGAACATTTTTCAAAAAGATAAATTGTTTGCACTTTTGGACTTTTTAAAATGGAGTTAAAATGGAGGGACCTAGTATGTTTCATGGACTGCTCTCGATTTTCCTACGAAATTGCAAACAAGGGCAGTCGATGACCCTGATTTTGTTTCTGCAATCGGTTTTCTTGAGAAACCTAACCTAACCTGACCTAACCTAACCTGACCTAACCTAACCTAACCTGACCTAATCGAGTTTCTTATACTATTGTTTTTTTGCAAGATATCGCACTAATTCTTGTCATTTTTGTGAATTTGTATGGCGTAAGCGCCACACCAGCTCGGACTTATTCAAAAAGATGTTGGAGTGTATTGCGTCGTTTCAGTAAATAAATTTATTCAATATCCATTAACATTTTTCTTTATCATTTCTCAAGAAAACCGATTGCAGAAACAAAATCAGGGTCATCGACTGCCCTTGTTTACAATTTCGTAGGAAAATCGAGAGCAGTCCATGAAACATACTAGTCCCAAATGGAGTTTTAATATGGAGTTAAAATGGAATTAAAATGGAGTTTTAATATGGAGTTTTAATATGGGGTTAAAATGGAGTTAAAATGGAGTTTATTATGAAGTTAATTTAGACAAACTGTAAGTCATTAATGTAAATATACTGAGAAAAGAAGACAGCTTTGGCTAGTTTTCTTTCACTGTTTATACCCATAATGCCTTACAATGTGTATCTATACTTATGTATAGAGGCGGATTAAGACACCTCGGGGTCCCTGGGCAATGAAGAATATGGGGGCCCTTTTCTATAACTTTTTATTAACAATACACGTACATGTACAGTACATACCCTAGTACATTTACACGAATTATATGTACGGTGCTCAGGCTAATTGAGAAACAAACTTAAAAGAACCTTAACACAGTGTATTTTGTCGTTTGCCAAAACCAAACAGTATTAAACAAACTTTACTTTAGGGCCTATAAAACAAAATAAAACAGGGAATTTGTCAGTTTGTGTACGCTGTCATATTTAATCAAAGAAATTTGCGAAATCTCGAATTATATCATCGAAACTCAATTGATTGGTGGACCCCCCTCAAGCATGGGAGCCTGAGGCTTCAGCCTCAATAGCCTCAGTGATAATCCGCCACTGCTTATGTGCAGTGTATATCCATCACTCTGCTTATATATATTTAACTTTCTTCATGAATAGGAATTGATATTCGCCTTCTGCATATCCTTTCGGAAGCTCTGAACTTCAAACTGAAAATACAGAACCCTTCTGACGGAGACAAATGGGGCTCTCCAATGGAAAACGGATCTTGGTCAGGCCTCACCGGGGACTTAACCCAGAGGAAAGCGCATATGGGAGTAGCTAACTTGTTTATTCACGTCCATTACTTGGAGGTTAGTATCATTTTATAAGTGATATATGTAATATAGGGAGCTATGAGCGTTCACTTTCCTTTACATATAGGATTTACACCTACTTCAGACCACAGATGTATGTAGGATTGACCTGCAGCTATTGAGCCCTAAATCGTGGAATTTTAGACTTGGGTTTTATGCTTCACCCAAACCGTAATGATTATAATATATTTATAACTTTAAAATGTAAAACATTTATTATTATTATTATTATTATTATTATTAGTATTATTATTATTTCTTATTTCTTATTATTTCTTATTTCATTTGTAAATTTTTGTTTAATAAATGTTTACGATAAAAAATAGTGTAACAATATTTTTAATTGTGCAAAATTGAGGTATGTGGCAATTCATTTTGTAGAGACCCTATTGTACTATATGTATAGGAAGTTTCTAATTTTCAGTATTTGGCAACTGTTGGCCAAAATTACACAAACTTTTAATCCTTTTTATGTGTTCAGAAAGATATAATTAAATTATTTAGGTATACTCTCAACATATTCAGAATGTGGAAATTTATATTCACAAATAATTACAATTTATTTTGACTAAAAATATCTAAACATTCCTGCTTTCCACAAATTTTTCCCCACTTAAGTTAATTTTTTCAGTTCATTCGATTTCAGAACATGGTAGAAATATCTTCCATTCAAACAAATATTTAAACAAAGCGGTGTCCACTCTATTCCATCTAAGTCTGTGTTTCAAACACCATCATAAAACTCACGCATAATTCTGTTGTTCTCTTTTGTACAGAGAGTTCGTGACGTTTGTGAATTAGCTTTTGTGACAATCGTCTTCAAATTCAATACTTCACAAAAAATATTTAATTTCTAGTCTGAATGCATAACTTGTAGACATTTTTTTTTTTATTTGCACAACCTATTAAACATCATGTAAAGTTCTACACAATGAACTTATCAAGATGAAACTTTTGATGAAGTGAGTTTCAACCATTCTAATCACTGTTACGCCTAATTCCCGCTTAACAATTCTGTATTTTTTTGCCAGTAACTCTGACGTAACTTACGTGTAACTTAACGTAACTTTGTCCGGTAACGGTACCATAGTTTTTTTTGTCAGTACCTTCATGTAACCTTTGTAGAGTATGTGTAACTCGTAACAAACATGTACAGTATTTCAAATAAACAATATTTTCGGATCACCTGAAGATCCGTCACCCCAGCCTTTTTTAGTTAGCTTTATAAGGCTAACTAACGAAAATATCACGACCTAACCTAACCAATCGTTAGGTCAACTGTACGCCCTTGACGAATGGTTAGGTTAGATCGTGATATTTGCATTAGTTAGCCTTATAAAGCTAACTAAAGAAGGCTGGGGGCCCTGATCTTCAGGTGATCCATATTTTCTAAGTCAAGGGAACATGTTTTGGTATATATTATTTCAGACACAAATAACCAGTGACCAAATTTTAGTATATACGAGATGTGTTCAAAAAGTTCCCGAACTGGTTATGCTGCGCATGCGCGTCATGTGATGCATGTTGTTTAGTTTAGTTACTAAAATTTGGTCACTTAGAAATTTATGTCTGAAATAATATATTTATCACTTTATACTTATATTTATCACTTTATACTTAATTTGTTCAACTCTATCAAAGTATAAAGTATGTAATAGAGTTAAACATATTAAATAAAGTGATAAACTCACACTGAAATTTGATTTTGAATTAAGTTGAAAATGATATTTTGAGATTTCAGCAGTGTTGAACAGGGGCTGGAGTTCAATAAAAAATTTCACCATAAGTTCATTATACAAAATGTTATCACATGCTTAATAGGTTATGCTACTACTACTACTGATACTGATACTACTACTACTACTGATACTACTGATAATAATAATAATACTAATAATAATAATAACATCCTTCGGAATATCTTTATACTTAAGTTTTCTGAATGCATGAAAGCATTTCTCTAATAAGAGACCATTCACTTCACAATAAATTACCTTTCAATTTTATCCACAGTTCCTTAAAAGTTTTAAAATGAGTGATGGGGTTGTTTAGCCCCCCTTCGCAATATCTACGGTCATATAACGGAAGGGCATTATAGCTTTACGTGGAATCACGGGTCGCTACATAGTCTGAACGCGGAGGACGGTCTCCTATTCAATTTCTATCCCACCCAGTGTCGCTTAACTTTGCTGATCAACGGGAAGCGATGTTACGACATTGGTTACGGCGTATCCTCCTTAAAACTGGTGGTAAAATTTACTGTTAATTATTCGTGGGTCTTTGTGTGAAATCTAATTAAGCTCAACATTCAAATTCTTTCTCAGAATTTGTTATCTGACCTGTTGCTCTACAATATATAATATGAAGAATAGTATGTGTGTAAAAATGACGAGGGTGGGGATTGCCAGTGTCAGTGAGGGGTAAAGAGGGGAAAGGAGTGAGTGAAAAAGAGTGAGAAAGAGGAAAAGAGCAACATTTTAATCTCTCAGAGGGGGTTGACAAGACAAGGCCGCTAAAGTTCACCGCATGATGTAAGATTCACACGCATATATATACAAAAAAAAATTCTTAGTAGGCTATCCCTTGGTACTTCCCACCCCCTTATCTGATCAAGCTTATCTTATCAACCCCCACCCCCCTTTGAGAGATTAAAATTTTGCTTTTCCTTTTTTCTCTCACCCTTTTTCCCTCTTTTCTCCTCAGTGGCATTGGCATCCCCCACCCCCTCAACACTTTTGCACACATACTACTTGAAGATCAAATCATGTCGATCTTCTCTCCACTGAAACAATAAATCATTATATAAAAGTATGGAAGGAAGGTCGTTGAGTTCCATTATTAATTATAAAGGCTTATAAATGACACGCATCACACGTACTATGTTCCTGAGAAAGCCTACAAATTGGGTCTTTAAAGTCCTTTTCTTTTTAGGCTGTGACATTGCCTGTTCGCGTTTTATAAACCGAGGTTAAAATTTAGGTTTTTACGAGCGGCGTGCGGTGGATATGTCCATAGGGTAAGGGGTAGCTACAAAAAAAAATATCATAGCTTTATACTAGTTTTCGATTACTGTAGCATTTGTAACACAAGATATTACAATTATATTAACTCAGCGTAAAATCTAACTTAATTCTTATTTCAACGATATCTTTAATAAGATTTTTATTAGGGTAGGCGGCGCTTACCTAGCTTACCCTGAATGCACGCCACTGGTTTTTACGTATCATAGAAAATACGGATCAATGAAAGAAAGCCACCCCCAGCCTTCTTTAGTTAGCTTTATAAGGCTAACTAACGAAAATATAACGACCTAACCTAACCAATCGTCAAGGGCGTACAGTTGACCTAACGATTGGTTAGGTTAGGTCGTGATATTTTCGTTATTTCGCCTTATAAAGCTAACTAAGGAAGGCTGGGGTTGGCTTTCTTTCATTGATCCGAAAATACTCTTTATAACGTGGATAAGGCAGGTGATAATTCATTTTATTTACATTTTGCTATATTTTATACTTTGATGAAAATGCAACTTCGTGATCAAATGATGTAAAGTGTTGAGTAAATTTTTATTCTCGTTTACAACGTTATCGAGAGGAAAGTATTCATTCAGTCTTGATAAGAGCAGCTTTGATGCTGCCAAATCGTTAATATTTCAAACTGAACAATACTTAAAGTGTTTGGCACTTAATTTTTCTATTTTTCTGTTTTAATAATAATAATAATAAAGGTTTATGTAACTTTAAGACTTGGTTAAAAATGTTAATCTCTATTGCTGGTCAATTTGTTAGTCAAAAATTCATTCTTTTTCTCTCCGGATACAGGTGGTTGACATGACTACCGCTTACGACATGGAGAGCGGATGCTTCATCACTCCCTTGCCAGAACCCCTTCCCCAGTGGATGGCCTTGTATTTTCCATTCAGTAGCGAAGTAATTATGTCCTTTAACTTATCGCATCGGCTTCGTAGATTACCTATCTCGCTGCACAATAAATTCTACTGAGGTCACGTTTGCTCAGGAAAAATGTATCATACATATACAGTATATAGATAGGGTGGGCAAAAAAGTGGGAGACCTCGAACTTTGGCTGTAAAATCCAAAGTTATGGTCAGATTTCAATATTTTTTTCACATCCCATAACTAAGTAAATTTCCTATACGGTGAGCGGATTTCAAAGAAAACTAATGAAAATTACGGATTTATTGAACATTTCTTTATGCCACTGAAAATTCTCCATTTACACTACATTGTCGGGTCGGCAAAAAAAAAAATGGAGACCTTTTAAATCCTTCATATCTCGGCAAATACGGTACATAGAACCATGGAATTTTAGTATGTTAGTACTACGTAATTTTATGGTTTGTCGGCCATCTTTTAGCATTTTAGCTGAAAAATTGGATTTATGGCGAATATTCCAGAAAAATCTTGCGATAATTAAAGCGATTTTAATTAACGTAAGCCAACTGCAGGAGGTTTGGACAAGCTTCTCAAGAAAATCGATAAAACAAGAGATGCTAAAAGATGGCACACAAACCATAAAATTACCTAGTACTAACATACTAAAATTTCATGGTTCTATGTACCGTATTTGCCGAGATATGAAGAATTTAAAAAGTCTCCCTTTTTTTTTTTGCCGACCCGACAATGTAGTGTAATGGAGAATTTCCAGTGGCATAAAGAAATGTTCAATAAATCCGTAATTTTCATTAGTTTTCTTTGAAATTCGCTCACCTTATAGGAAATTTACTTAGTTGTGGGGTGTGAAAAAAATATTGAAATCTGACCATAACTTTGGATTTTACGGCCAAAGTTCGAGGTCTCCCTTTTTTTTTGCCCATCCGATATATATATATATATATATGTATATAAGATAATTCGGAACAATCCAAGAATAAGCACCCCAAAGTCCCCAATTCAAGAAACAGCACCCGGCTTCGACGTCAATCCAAATTAAAGGATTTTAACATCAACATTCCCCGAAAACTTTGTCTAGGTCATTGCTTGATCGCACTTAGCACACAGCATCACTTTTTTAACAAGATTTTTTTCCCTTACTCCAATTTATTACTGGCAATGGATCTTCAATCAGTAATGGTTACACTTCAGTTTGATACGATAAAATTATTGAATGCCCGGTTAGGTTAATTGAATGCCAGGTTAAGTCAACTGTACGTCTTTGACGATTGGTTAGATTAAGTCATGATATTTTCGTTAAAATTAACGAAAATATCACGACTTAACCTTCCAATCGTCAAGGGCGTACAATTAACCTAACCGGGCACTCAATTAACCATTTTAAAGCAATTAACTCTATTTTAACTCCATTTTAGAGCAATCCAAGAATAAGCATCCCCGTTCGACCCCAATCCAAGAAAAAGCACCTTAAATTGATTTGGGGTGCTTATTCTTGGATTGCTCCCATAATTCTCTTAGTTTTAGTAAAGCTTTCCTCCAGTAAATATTTGGGATCACCTGAAGATTAGGGCCCCCAGCCTTCGTTAGTTAGCCTTAAGGCTAACTAACGAAAATATCACGACTTAACCTAACTAATCGTCAAGGGCGTACAGTTGATATAACGATTGGTTAGGTTAAGTCGTGATATTTTCGTTAGTTAGCCTTATTATAGGGCTAACTAACGAAGGGTGGAGGCCCTGATCTTCAGGTGATCCCATGTACTAACTTAGAGTATAGGAATTTTAACCTTTTAATATATCAAATAGTGTAAAACTTCCACATATTTTAAATGAAACTTAATCAAAATGTAGAAAATACAATACGATCTCTACAACATTCACGACATCTACAGGGTGATCGAAAAGTCCCTGTGCACCCGCAAGAAGTGTAGTGAACCTGTACCTGCACTGTGTTGGAAGTAGACAGGTGCACACGGACTTTTCGCTCACCCTATACGTTTAAAGCAAACATAACTGAGAGAACTACACATTATCACATTTCATACTGACCCTTTAAGGTCAAATTTTTTGTTAGTTTAAGACTTCAGTCGTTCCCGACCTTTTTTAGGCCAACGCCCTCTTATGTCCATCAATATTTGCTGGTGCCCCCACTCATAAAGATAAGGATATAACAGGATAAGTGATAAGTGATTTATTAATAGAAGATAAGGATAAGGGATAAGTGATAAGGGATTTATTAATAGAAGTTAACAATTTTACAGTTTCCAAGCGCCTCTCTAAGATTTTCAAACGTCCACTGCGGGGGGGCGGTGGCGCCCACGTTGGGAACCACTGGTTTAAGTTATGAATATGTGTATTTCAAACGCTATTAATTTGTACCTGTCGTCCTTAAAGGGTTAATTTTACCCATACTGAAATATGCGGACCAACTTTCGGTACTTTTCCGTTATACCCCCGCAATTTTAATAAGCCCCAATGTTAATCGCCTTGACGATTGGTTAGGTTTAGTCGTGATATTTTCGTTAGTTTAACGAAAAATTACAACTAAACCTAACCAATCGTCAAGGGCGATTGACATTGGAGGCTTTAGTCTTCAGGTGTTTCCGTTATACCCCCGTTTTATATATATATATATATATATATATATATGTAAAGAACGACGCTTGTATAGAAGAACGTTCCGCACAAGATGAGGAGAAAGAACAAACAAATGAAAAATGAGGTAACCACCCGGGAATCGAACCCGGGGTCTTCCGATTGCGGTCAGATATGGTAACCACTACACCATGGGCCTCGATTAATCAGAAGTCGTAATTCTCCTACATACGAGCAGAAACCAATGCCCTGAGGGGGCACCTCCCGCATGTCGCACATATATACATTTTAACTGCAAACAACACACAGTATAATTAATGTAAAGAACGACGCTTGAGGTTTCTGCTCGTATGTAGGAGAATTACGACTTCTGATTAATCGAGGCCCATGGTGTAGTGGTTAGCATATCTGACCGGCAATCGGAAGATCCCGGGTTCGATTCCCGGGTGGTTACCTCATTTTTCATTTGTTCGTTCTTTCTCCTCATCTTGTGCGGAACGTTCTTCTATACAAGCGTCGTTCTTTACATTAATTATACTATGTGTTGTTTGCAGCTAAGATATATATATATATATATATATATAATTTAATATGTATTCATATAGTATATTGTATTCATATAGTAAAACTTACTATTTGCAAGGGGTATAACGGAAAAGTACCCAACTTATCTTTTGAAGACAATTTCTGTTATAAATATGACCTTTATGCATCACTTACAGAAGACAATAATAATTCTTAACCATTAAAGCTCTTAACCCTTTATCGCCGAACTTTTTGCGTAGGGTTGAGTCTAAATGCGTGTATCTGAAACGTTACGTATTCGACGTACAGTGCGGTAAAGGGTTAAAATTCAAAAGGCAGTTATTTTAACCCCTTATTCGATTGTTGTCCTTGAACGAAGGGATAAAAATTAACCGCGCCTCAACCTCATTTCGGTCTTGGAATCATTCATTTGTACGGTTTGTTTACGCATTGTAATCTATCTTGAGGGATTATTATTATGTATTAATAGTAATTCAGGTATACCACAAATTAGATAAAGACTTTACACCATCACTGCAAGGTCTTGCGTGGGAGTGTTTGAATTGGTACAACTGTTTTTCATCCCTTGTTCTCTGAGTGTATTTTGTTTGTTAGCTATTGGGTGTTTATATTTTGGATCATGGCCAAGAGGGTTATCAAATATCTGTGTAGTTTGCGCAGTTTATGTTATTATACCACGTTGTAAACTTCTATTTCAGAATTACAAACAAAATTCAAGATGGAGTCCTTGATCCATTCCTTTCTGTGTAACGTTTGGTCATATGAAACCTTAACCATGCTATGCATAAATACTATCAAATAATCAATTTGATAGCAGAGAATAATTTGCAAATCACGAAGAAAAATATCAGTAAATACCTTCGGAATGGGTATGAGCTAGGGTACAAATAGTTAAATTAGTAATGAGGATCTTGTGAGTGGACAAGAATTGGTCGAACAATGCAATATTTACATATATGAACCGAATTACACGTAAGGACATTACGTACAAAGTCATGAACAGTCACACAGGTGTATGCAAACAAAATATACATATACTTCCATGTTGTGTAGGTAAGCTGGATAAACACGAGTAGACACGGACTAATAGATTGACAAGCCACAGGTAGATAATAATTAGATGGACTAAATAAATTCAAGAATAATTCAAGAATAATTACAGATAATATGAAGAATAATTTACGTATGTAACTGAAATTAACAAATGATGAAGGTAAAGAGAAATAATAATGATGGGAGATGTTTAACCTCCTTCGCAACATCTAAGATCATATGACGGAGGGGACCTACTAATTAGCTTTACGTGGGATCCGAATCACGGGTCTACATAATCTGAACGCGGAGGACGGTCTCCCATCCAATTACTACCCAGACCCAATGTCGCTTAACTTCGCTGATCAACGTGAAGCGGTGTTACGACATTGGCTACGTAAACACGCTAATAAGAAGTTTACTTTCTCTGGTACAAGAGTAAGTGAAACAGTGTGTGTGTGTGTGTGTGTATATATATATATATATATATATATATATACAATAGTACTTAATAAACTACGTGCATGGGAATAAAATAAGGGACATTCGCTTCTTTGAGCGAACTTCTAATGGCACAAAGTCCAGTGGCGTGCGGTGGGTACGTCTACAGAGTAAGCGGTATTGCGTGCGAGCACACGCACTATATGTACAATGTACATATTATATAATTATAGTAATTATAGTAGCTAATGATAAACTTCCTAACGTACTGTAGACTATTCTGAAAAATAAGGTAGTCTTTTATATCTTTAATAAGATTTTTATTAGGGTAGACGGCGCTTACCTAGCTTACCCTGAATGCACGCCACTGGCACAAACATGGATACCGTCCAAACATGGGAATGGTAGATTGCATGTTGTGACACACACACACACACACACATATATATATATATATGGGGGAGAAGAGGGGCGACAAGCTTGACCTTCGTGAAATGAGGAATCATCGCACGGAACATTTGAAAGGTTGAAAGGTACAACCCACAAACGTACGATGCATGCATGATATATATATATATATATATATATATATATATATATATATATATATATAAATTATTAATGAATTCACCATTTTTTATGTAGTTGAATATGTTGAATATATTTAGCATTTCGCACGTTAACTTTTTAAATCTGTGAATCAGTATATTTTTATCCATGGCTTGCTAGAGCTGATTCGAATAACTCATGGCCCACCTCCCATGTTGCTAAGCTGGTTATTATGTTAATGTAAGGTTTAATAAGCAAATTTTTGTTATTAACATTTATTAACATAATACTAAAAGACAAGCAAGTAGGCCATGCCCTACCGGTTGAGAACCAAGGGTCTATCGCATTGAATATTAATTATGTATTTTACTCTTGGTTTAAACCGTTACACCGTATCCTTACTTATCTAATTGCTTGTGAGTAAAAAACTTATTACAGCAAAATTACTCGTAATTAAGCTATCCTTAACCCTCATCAAGAACCAATATGGCGGTCAAAATGTTTCATTTATGTGATTATTTCATTACAGGCTTTTTATAGCATCATTTTGTAAGATTTTAGGCTTAGGGTCATATACATCTCATGGTTCCAACAATATAAGTAAATTGAAAGTTCTTGACGAGAGTTAAAAGAGGGATGTTATTACATGAAACTGGTAATTGTCCTTTTTATTATAAACACTGCATGTAATTAGATTTCACACTTGTAATCTGTATACTCAAATCTAGAAAATTTTCTTTGTTTTTACTGTCATTGTGGCATTGTTTCTTTATCATTATAATTAATTCAAGCGAGTAAATTTGTCTCGCAAAGTCTTCAAAAAATATTTCGTCGTACAGATATCGTCTATAATATCGCCCATTGCTGTTAAATATTCTATTATCGCTTTTCCACAAAACAGAATTTTCTGTATGATATATACTTCTGCTATATAAGTACTGTTGTTTGTCCCCATTACAATTCCCTTCTCTTGTTTCAAGTTAATATTGTAATGTAAATGTTGTTTAAAAGATATTCTATGGCTCCTATACATTTGTCTGTATTATACGGTGTTAAAATATTTGTGTTTATGTATATCATTCCAATATGAGAATTAGTTTTTAGTTAGGTCAAGCATATATATATATATATATATATATATATACAGGTGAGTCAAAAGTCTCCATACATAGGCAAACTGATCACTTTATTATGCAATCACTTGTAAGTCACAAAATATGCTCTATGTGGGCACCATTACACTGAATGCACATACGGATGGCACCTACAAAGGCATCTCAGCACATCACCTGCAAAAACTAAAAATAAATAATCATTTATTTATCATGACCATTTTGCCTATGTATGGGGACTTTTGACTCACCCGGTGTGTATATATATATATATATATATATATATATATACAGTATATTATTTTTACAGGTATCAAAACAATTTTTTTAAAAAGACGTGTGAATAAAGAGATCTTGAATTTTCTTGACAGCTATTTATATTTAATACAGGGTGTCCCAAAATAAATATACCAAAAACAAATCTTAATTATATATTTATTAGTTCAGATAGCAGCAAATTCTAAATAACATTATATTCTGAAGGGTTAAGTGATCTTTTTAGCAAAATTCTTCCAAAATACAAGACAATCTCGTCATGCGACACTTTTACTTGATAGAGGAACTTGATAGAGAAACTAAACTACAACATTTGCTGTCGAGCAACGTTGTGGGGGGGTCCCACAACAAGTCTTTATGAGCCTGAAAGTCATTTAATGCTTTAAAAATATTATAATAAATAAAAATAGCGGTTTTATGTCGCTTTAAATGCCGAATATACAACAAGAGTTTCATAAAATCCATAGATGTTTTATCCCTGTATATTTTGTCGCTTTAAGGTTTGTAACTCGATGAGTATTTGAAATATTATTATTTTTTATGTTTTGTTGTAACGTTTATAACATTATTTACTTACGCAGGTATGGATAGTTTCACTCGTGAGTTTAATTGTGGGGCCCGTTTGCCTGTTTATAGTTTCTGCGATGAACCGTTCTCTAAATATCAAAAATCAAGCATGGTTGAATTCTTTCGGCATGACAGTGTATTACACGACAGCCACGTTCTTTGGTATTGGCATCGCTACGGTAAGGAATGTAAAATACATGTTTTTATGGTTCAAACACGAACTATTATCTATCTAGAATGGTTTAAAAATACTTTTCCTCAAAAATGTTCAAGTGCTCAACCCGGCATTAGACTCCTTTTAGGAAGGAAACTCTCAATACCCAATTTAAGCTCAAACTATTAAAGGTTAGGGTCGCTAAATGATGTTGAAGTTTCTCCATATGGCACTGAGTTCCCCAGCCACGCCCCCTGGCTCCCAGATTTCCCCTACTTAAAGGGAGGTATTATCCTCTAAGGCAGGGGTTCCCAAATTGGTGTTCCGCGGAACACTTGTATACCGTGAGAAGTGTTCCGCGGAACACAATTTGGGAACCCCTGCTCTAAGGGGAGGGTCTCACAACATTCCAAAAATTGCTCATTGTTGCCTGTTACTTCACTCAGGCCCGTGCACAGGACACTTCAGATGGGGAGGGGGGCTGAAAGTTAACAAAAAGGGCACCATCTCCTCCCCCTTCAAAAATAATAAGTCTCTTCACAACATTTATTTTATTTTTTTAAAGGGCACTTCTGAAGCATGAAGGGGCAAATGGGAGGGCTCAAGCCCCTGTAGGCCCCCTACCCCCTCTGCACGTGCCTGACGTCACTTATATATATATAGTTTATTGTAATCATCGGCGTTTGCTTAATTAAGAAATTAATATTTGTAGAGCCCTACTGCCAACGTGACACGAAGTTATTATCTTATGTGGGTATGGTTTGGATTTCTGATAACTGTAGTTTACCGCTCTGCTCTGACTGCCTTTCTGACCATCCCATTGACTCAGCCTCCGATTGACACTCTGGAACAGGTACAACAATGAAGGATAATGTAAAATATATGACATTAACACACGCTAAATGTATTAATATATTTTGCCCTAAAATGGCATCGCAATTAATATGTTTTTAAAACTTTGAAACAAAAACTTAATGAAATGTGTACTATGTTCATAAATAACAAGTTCATTATTGTTTACTAAGTAGTTCATTAATAAAACGCAAAAATCATTTAAAAAATTTTCACCAAATACATAAAAGGTCCGCAAAGACCTTGGCAAGTTTTTTATTGTTGCTGTCTTTATGGAGGAAAAACTATATCTCAAATGCAGTTAAGATGATTGGGTAGATAATTTAACTACTTCACGTTAGTATATTATTTATATTTTAAAAGTATTTGTAAAGAAACACAAAATACTAAGATTTTTCTAACGTACATACAGAAAATTCGCTGCCGCTAATGACCTGTTGTAGGGGAAAGTTACACCTCTTATTTTGACTCGCAGTTTAAATGATGTGTTGAGAACGGTTAATAGGTGTCATAAGATTCAATATATCCACCAAGGTTCAACAACAGCAAACTGCAATTTGAATGGAGCACTGACTGAACTGCGTCTAGCATGTTGAATATTATTAATTTTGATTCCATGGTACACTGTTTCCTGCGTGTTTCCCCAAACTGAATAATTAACAGGATTTAAAGCTGGATTCTTTGGTGGCTAATGATTGGGTTCAATAGAGTCTTCGCAGTTTGCCCTTAGAAAATTAATGGTGACTTGAGAACGGTGTGCTGGTGTCCCAGTTTGCATGAAAGTGAAGTTTGGTACCTGATTTTCAATGCGAAGCAACATGCAGGACAAAATGTCTTCATAGTAACATTCTGAATTGATTTTTATGCCTCCTTCAACGAATAGGAGGTCAGTTTTGCCGACAAAAGAAAGGGTAACAGCAATACATCACAGAGTCACTGAAATGTACAAAATCTGTCATTGAAATCTGCACAAACGCTGTTTCTGCTTTCTTGTCTAATTTCATTAGTGAATGTTTTGTTTTTCTCCACAGTAAAACGATTTTTTCAAGAAACTAAGTTTTGTTGAGGAACGGTTTGGTGCAAAAACGTTTCAACCTGCTTTGACAACAGTCCACACATGTTTACTTCATTGCTACCATCAGTCTATTACTCTATTCACTCTTACTCTCACGAACATCTTAAGTTGTGTGGATCGCTGTGAGATGCCCGTATAAGAAGCCTGGAGACTCGTGGGGTACCCATGTTTGTTCCCGGTGCATTTTATTGGCTGTAGACAAGCTCACTGACAACACTGATATTTTCTACCGTGCGAGCAAATCGTGGCTGGACACTACCAGGGTATCTTACAAGTACAACTCGTAGACTTTATCTTTGCAACCAAGTACTCTACAAAACATTTCCAAACGCGACAAAAACAATCCTTGATAATTTGGCTCAGGACTAACTTTTTCTTCGTATAGGGTTTTAATTAACACTGTTTGATTTACTCAAAACCTTACTGTGAATATCTTGTTATAAAAACAACAAACAAGATAAAGAAATAGCGAACACAGTGCAATAAGACAGCTTACCACAAATTGTACAAACACGATACCATTACATTAAGGAACAGGTTAGGACCTCAACGCCACTTTCTTTTATGCATGAAGGATAGGCCAAGGACGAATGCCCGCATAAACGCCATCCCCATAGAAGAAGAGAGCCAGAACCAAGATCCACTTGCTCACGTGACTAGTTAATTTACTGCTTGGAAACAGAATTTTCCCAATATTTTGGCTTGGCAGTGAAATTTTTGTCTGCACTTTAAAAATCATTAATATCCCTCGTTTCTCTGCCATTTGTACTAAAAATTAGTATACCAATTTCAGTTCAACCGAATTACCTATACAATTACCTACCTGCGTTAAATATTATTTCATACCAAAGATAATAAGTAATTAAATTTTTGTTTCATACGTATATAATTATTTACTTGAATTATATGTATCAGTGTCCATTACGTTTCTTTTATTATCAGCTGATAGCGTCATCACTTCCTGCATGGGGTGCAACTGGGCTTACTTTCAAGAAAATGCTTTCTGAAAACCCCGACCCAATGGTTCAGCAACTTGCACTAAAGTACCAACCTGTAAAAGGAGCTGAAGAAGGGATTAAACTGACTGCCAAAAGAGAGTACGTATATATTTAGTCAAATGAAGGATAATATAAAATATATGACATTAATACACGCTAAATGTAGTCTTATGTTTTTGTCCTAAACTGGCATCGCAATTGATCAGGTTTGGCCTATTTATAATATGGAATAACACGTATGGGCACTCTTTTTTTTTTTTTTTTGTATAAAACAAAAATACCCCCAACCAGGATTCGAACTCTGAACTTCCTGAGTAGAAATTACGAGTGCCATACCTTTCGATTGTGGTAAGTTCTCAGATTTTATGAAGCCACATGAGAGCTCAACTAAATTCACCTAATCTAACCTAAACTTTACTAACAGAGAAGTAAAATGTCCAACTAACCAACTAACTAAACTAACCCAAATATGTAACCAACTAACCAACTAACCAAATATGTAAAAAGAACACATTTTAGCTCATAAATTAAAATGTTGACGCTACAGAAACATCTAGAGTAGGACCTAATATTAATTAATATAAAATCTTTTTTAATTTTTACGTGCTTGCTAGATATTTCATCTTATTTTTATAACATCTAGCAACTATTTCATTAGCTGTATACTTAGCTATTTTTTAATTTGAAATATAAAAGAAGCTAGAAATAATTCTTAAGTTTAGAATGTAGCTTGTAGCCTATTTAATTAAAAAAAAAAAAATTAATATTTAAATTATACAGGGTGAGCGAAAAGTCCCTGTGGTGCACCTTCCACTTCCAACACACTGCAGGTACAGGTTCACTACACTACTTGCAGGTGCACAGGGACTTTTCGTTCACCCTGTAGATACAAAATATTTTTTGTCTTTACAACTTACAGAAACTTATTTTCCATTACATATTAACAAAAAAAATAAAAACAAAAACTTTATTTTAAAACACTATAATACAGCCGGGGGGGCGGGGGTCGAACGACCCCCCCCCCCCCCACCGTTGACAGGAAAGGTCCACGTTTGTAAACTACTCTAAACTTAACTACAACTACTTTAAACCCTCTCCGCAGTAACAAGGTCATTGCACCAAAAGGTCCGCCTTTCTACAGGGTGTTCGAAAAGTCCCGTCCCCCCCCCCCTACAAAATGTACATATTGTAATACCAATTTTATTTTTGTGTGATTAATTGAATTTATATGTGATTTATTGACATGTTTTTTGCTTTCCAGGTATTAGAGTTGTATGAACAGTGGCAGACTAGTCCACTTACACTCTGGAGGAAAGGATAGTGATGAGCACATGGGCTCATGAAAGGTCACATACTGGCAAAACGATGCATGATATCTAGAATGATTTCAACACAAGATTCAATAAGGCTGCACCACCAAACAAGACGGTATTACACTGGGAGACAAAGCTGTTTGAAACTGGCTCCATCAAGGACAGACCACGGTCGGGAAGACCAACAACGCGAGCGGAACAATGTGAAGGTGTGATTGCATCGGTGGCTCGTTCATCGAAAAAAAATCACTTCGGAAACGATCACAAGAACTCGCAGTCCCCATGTCCACAATGAGAGATCACATGACAAAAGATCTCGGCATGAAACCATACCGCCCGTCATATGTTAATAAATTAAACGATACAGCCATGCCGAAACTGTAATTAGTAACTGTATTTACTGTAATTAAAGTAATTGTTACTAGTGACTTGTTTCTTAAATTACACCTACCACATATAAATACAATTAATCACACAAAAATAAAATTGGTATTACAATATGTACATTTTGTAGGGGGGTGACGGGACTTTTCGAACACCCTATACAATTTCGACCCTCCCCCCCGATTCTTCGGAAGTCCTGGCTACGGGACTGTAATATATATATATATATATATATATATATATATATATATATATATATATATATATATACACAAGAAGAAAGTATGACAATACGAAGCTGTACGCGAGATGTTCATAAAAGAATGAAATTAACCAGGATAAAGGTTAAAGAATAAAACAGCCAATTAATCAATATAAATTTTATGTAAAATTTTATGTAAAATTCATGTAAAATTTTATGGTAAAATTTATGTAAAATTTTATGTAAAATTTATGTAAAATTTTATGTAAAATTTATATAAAATTTTAGTAAAATTTTATGTAATATTTTATGTAAAATTTATGTAAAATTTCATGTAAAAATTTATGCTGGACTTTAGTAGGAAACATTGGTAACTTGGTAAGCGTAATAATATTTGAAGATGTTGGAAATTTAGTATAAACTTAAATAAATATTATGAAAGTTTAGGTTTTGAAAGGAAATCATAGAAATTTTCAAGGTAAAATCTACACATCTTCGTATACCCTGCATACCCAATACCAAATTCTGTACCGTATATATATGTGTATATATAACAATTAAAATCCCCAATGGTTAAAAGAATAAAACACTAATGAATGGAATATATATATATATATATATATATATATATATATATATATATATATATATACAGTATATAAAATTCATTAGGGAAACCCCTCGTCTATTTTCTTTTAAAAGGAACGCAATTGACTCCCTAATCCTATAGTATTAATCCGAATATTTGTTTCTTTTGCCATTTAGCCTAATGCATTTATGTAGATGATACAAAGTTGCCATAATATGGCATAATATGGCAATAGTTGCCATAATATGGTAATAATCTCGTTCACTTTCCATTTAATAAGTGTTTTAATAAACTATGAACAATAAATATTCAAGGAGGAATATTCAAAGAGGAGATTGTAGACACCAATCGACCAGGGAAGTACTCCAGGGGGGGGGGGGGGGGAGAGACATGAGGCAGAAGACAAGGAGTGCTGAAACTCCCGCTTCTTGTCACTGTCCCCTTCAGCTGATCTTTTTCTGTTTCTCATCTACCCTTCGAGTAATCCAGCATGCTCTCAAACACACCACGCTTCTCCCTCTAGTCTTCCCCTACACATACGTATGCATTTTACACACGACACAATCGTTTCAAAATTTATAAAAAAAAGTTAAAAAATCAGTAAATAAAATGGCATCGTGTGCCTCAAAGACCTTAATTTTGGATCTCTCCTTCTTATATAGGATGGGTTGGGTGGGGACGTTTTTGCGGGCACTCGGCTTTGCCCCTTCTTTCTTACATTAGGAAAAAAAAATTACCCTAATTTGAAAATTGAAAACGAACTATAAAAGTGATTAAAACAAAAGACGATCTCTTTGGCATTCGGTTGTACAGAAAAAATAATAAATATAATTTTTAACGTCTTCAGATACGCAATGATGGAAAATCGTCAGTTTTTGGAATACACGATTGCGACAAACTTCACCAACAACTACGGCGAAGAAACTTTACATGTAATGAAGGAATGTTTTCTACCTTTCAGGTAATGAAGGAATGTTTTCTACCTTTCAGGTAATGATGGAATGTTTGTTACCTTTCAGGTAATGAAGGAATGTTTTCTACCTTTCAGGTAATAAAGGAATGTTTTCTACCTTTCAGGTAATGAAGGAATGTTTTCTACCTTTCAGGTAATTTATATCATCTTAATAAACAATTATTTAAATTACTTTTCTTAAAAGTAGTTCAGGAAAGTAATTCAAATAGTTCATAGTATAAGGGGACTTTCTTATTTAATGTTACTATTAGTTTGTTTAACTATTTCATACCTGAATTATGGAATTATTTAAAAAAAAATTCCTGTTCAAGCCAGAATAACCTTTAATATTCAGATCGTAAGGCTCAAAATCGATTGTCAAGTTCAAGTTGCCATAAGGCAACGATCGGCATTAAAAGATTAAAGTTAAGATTTGTTGAAGTGTTCAGTTAAGCCATAGTGGTTTTAAAATTAGAGTCAGAACAATGCTTTACTTTAGTTTGTTTATTGAAAGGTGATTTACTAATTAACAACAAAGTAAAAGTCTTTATGAACATACAAAGAGTAACTAAGTAGTTCCGAGCCAGAATAACTAACAGACCACCTTCGGTCAATTCCCTTTTTTTCCACCAGACGGCAGTTTAAGGCTTTCTCCATCACGTGTGTCATGGATATTAGTCAAAGTTCTACATAAAGTCTATAATCCATGACACACTTAACAGAGAAGGCCTTGAAGTGCCGTCTGGTGGAAAAAAAAAAAGGCAATTGACCGAAGGTGGTCTGTTAGTCACTATGGCTCGGAGCTACTCAATTGTACTCTAATTGATGCCCATTAACAACGTCATACTACACATATTTAAAAAGTTAGATCAAGCTATGAATTACTCATTTAAGTTCTATGACAAATTGTCATTTTTTATTTGTTTTTTATTTTTTTAATAGGATTGGCATGGCGATGCCCAAAAGAGCTCCTTACAAGCCTAATTTCGATCGTATTGTTACAAAAGTGGTTGAAGCCGGACTGGTAATTAGTGACGTTTATTTAAGACATTTTAAATTTTTAAGTAGTATTTCAGTAGTATTTAAGTAGTATTTAAGTAGTATTGTAGTATTTGAAACGATAATTTAATCCTGTACTCACATTCCACCTTAGACTAACTATTTATGTATCCCCATTTACAGTTCCGGAAAAAAGTTGGCCTATAAAAAAAAAATCAGCAAAAATTACTAATCGTAAATACTGTGTTTTTCTTTGGATATGTTCGTTTTTGGTGACTAATGAAATTACAAAGCCAAAAACCAATCACTGATTAATTTTGGTTAATATTCCGCTGAACTCAAACCAACACCTTAACACAGTGGTTCCCAAACCCATGGTCGCGACCCAAATGAGGGTCGCGAAGGTGTTCCTGAGGGTCGCTTTGAAAACCTCCCGTATTCGAAATTTTGGACCCAACTTAAAGATAAGCCCATTCTGACTCGGGAGGCTGAAAAAGCTCTTCTCCCTTTTCCAACAATATATCTCTGTAAACAAGGATTTTCAGGTCTTGTTGCAATCAAGACTAAAGCAAGGAACCGCGTGGATCCTCAGCATGACTCGCGTTGTGTTCTGTCTATCAACATAAAACCAAACTTAGACGAGCTTACCCACAAAATGAAGCAGTATCATGGTAGCCACTGAGAGAATCTTTGATTGTGTAATAAAGTCTCATTTTCATGTAAATTTGTTTTTCATTTTGTCCAATTAAAAACTCTTTGAAATTCATTATGTGTTGGTAATTAATTCAATCAAACTATATGAATATAAACACAAAGTATCAAAATGATTGGTCATTAACAACTGCATGTACCAGCGTTTAGGGGGGTCGCCAGGCCAGGACAATATTGTATTCAGGGTCGCCACCATAAAAGTTTGGGAACCACTGCCTTAACATGTCATATGAATCGTTACGAAATATAACGTTGAAAGCAATGTTTTATACAGTGTGCAAATGATTAGGTTAGGATAGGTTAGGTTAGGTTAGAGGTTAGCGTTGTTAGGTCCGGTTAGGTTAGGGTGAGAAAGTTAGGTTACGTGTGGTTAGGTTACGTTCTGACCTCACCTGTAAATATTTTTCTGATTAATTTTCATGTATTTTGAAGGAATTTGACCTCCGTTTCGTGTCTGAATTTGTGATTCTTCAAATACGAAAACTGAAAATGTCTCGAAAACTGCTCATTTGTTCAAGAAACGGATTACTTGAAGATCAGGGCCCCCAGCCTTCTTTAGTTAGGCTAACTAACGAAAATATCACGACCTAACCTAACCAATCGTTAAGTCAACTGTACGCCCTTGACGATTGGTTAGGTCAGGTCGTGATATTTTCGTTAATTAGCCTTATTATAAAGCTAACTAAAGAAGGCTGGGGGGGCCCTGATCTTCAGGTGATCCCAAGAAACGGATGTCAGACTCTTTCAAAGAACATCAAAATTTACCAGAAAAATATCTTCTGGTCATTATTTGCCGGTTTGAGTTCAGCAGAATATTTATCTTTAAACGGAAAAGTATCAAATGATACTCTAAATCAATGAGTAACCATTATAATATTTAGATTCTCATCTAAATATTATAATGGTTACTTAGTGATTTAGAGTATCATTTGATACTTTTTCATTTATCCCAGTAATTTCTTTTTTACCCGGTTAGGTCAACTATATTGACAATTGGTTAGGTTAAGTCGTGATATTTTCGTTAAAACTAACGTATATTTTAACGAAATACTAACGAATATTTTAACGAAAATATTACGACTTAACCTAACCAATTGTCAAGGGCGTACACCGTACAGTTAACCTAACCCGGGAAAGAAGAAACTGTGGGAGTATAACGAAAAAGTACCAGTTATGATTTCGTAGCCAAATAAATTACGTACTCTGGTAATTTCATTTCAAGGCTAACTTTTAAGTGTTACAGGTCAGAAAATGGTTTAGAGATATTCTATATTCGAGCCAAAACCGAAATTCAAAGGAGACCGAAGAACGTTCATCAGGAGCTTTGGCAATTAGCAACCTTGAAGTAAGTTCCAAACTTCCAACTTTATATTACGTTAAAATTCCTGCGTTTGAGGGGCACTCGTGTTGATTGCAACTTTGCAACAAATATCACTCTGAATATTAAGGAATTTTCCGTTCGAAATTTGCATCATGTACACCTATTCAGTTAATAGTCACTTTAGTCCAGGCGCGGATACAGGAGGTGGGGCAAGGGGGAGGCTTAACTCCTCTAGCTTTAACCTGAATGACATCGCGTATTTTAATAATTAATCATTTTTAATATTATTGTATAATACAGTATGTAATAATATTGGGCTGGCAATATTTACATGACACCGACATGACAAATCCTGAATTCCCGCTCCATGTATCCACCACGCCTGTAAGTCATTATAATGTGCAGTGGATTTTCATTAAAGAAAAATGGTATTTAAAGCAAAGACACTCGCGAATTTTTGTTAAAAAGCTTATATATTTAATTTTGTAATTCAGATTTAATGAACTTTCGGTCCGTGAGATTGTATAGGGTGGTCCAAAAATCTGTTGACCTGACGCATTCTAAACTTTTTTTTTTCGGGGGTAACAGACTTTTGGGCCACCCTGTATATTTATAGTATTTTTTTTCTTTGAATTTCCAACTCCGTTGTAGATTAAATATTATAAAATGCAGAAAAACAAATAGTTATGAATAATGCAATTTACAGTACAATACAATTTATTGTTCTATTTCTATACATGTACAGGACATACATTCGATGTAACAAGTAGTGTATATATACAGTATATACAGGGTGATGCAAAAGTAGGTATAGAGTAGTAATAATAAAATAAATAGCTAACTGTATAGTGTATACCAGGGGTTCCTAACCTTTTTGGCACTGCGCCCCCCTTTGGTCAACCTTGTATCCATGGTGCCCCCCATACCCAACGGGCGAAAGTTTTCATCAGTTCCATATGGATGTCTAGAATCCAGATAATTATAGGATTAATAATAAAAAACATCAAAGCTCATGTGTTTATGAGATGACGGATGTCAAGTTTTCCCTAACGAAGTAAATTACCCATATATATTTTTGGGAATATACTATATTTCAATGGCATTTGTTGACCATTGACTACCTCACGTCCCCCCTAGGAATCTCAAACACCCCCCCCCTGGGGGACGCGCCTCCCAGGTTGGGAACTGCTGGACTGTATACCTACTTTTGTGCCACCCTATATATATATATATATATATATATATATATATATATATATATATATATATAGTGTATATACAGGGTGTCCCGTAAGTCTGGAACCATAAGGCAAAATGATAAAAACGGCAATAAAATCGCCGAAGAGACTTTTGGGGACTGTTTGTGAAATGAGCGAGGATGGTAGCGGCTGTGTCATCGTCGGTGGATGTCCTCGGAGGTCCACTGCGTGGTTTATCTCCTATGGATCCCGTTTCCCTGAACTTTACTACAAGTTTGCCGACACAGCTGTGTGTTATCGGCGCGCGGTCCGGATGCAATCTTCCTTACTCAAAGACATCATGGGCACTTGCATAAACGGAAAACGTGAATTACTTATTTTACCCTATGGTTCCAGACTTATGGAACACCCTGTGGATTTAAACTATGATTACACTTCCTTCTTGGAATACATATATACAGTATGTATATGAGGCAATTAATGCTTTCCAATGCACACAAATCAAAACATTGTGTCATTTGCAAGCAAATTTTATGCTCTGTTGGCAGAATGTAATTATTAAACAAATCTTTTTAGATAATGCAGAGCACTGTGCTTATTTACAGTAATTCTGAAGACAAAGAGACATAGAGATTATCTGAAGTAAGTTTAAGACATGTAATTGGAGATTTAGGAAGGAGGGGTCAAGGGAGAATGCTCACAAAAACGCTTCCCTCCCCCATAGAAGAAAGAGAGAGTCAAAATCAAGATCCAAAGTTTTCGAGATGCCTGGACACTCTGCGTTTGAAAGATGGAAGGTCATAGATAGGTGGAAAGATGGATTGAGGAAGGTTGTTCCAGATTTGACAGGATGAGTAGATGAAAGATTGAGAATACCGATTAACCCTTGCGTTAGAGAGTTGGACAGAAAAGGAATGAGAATATGTCGAAAGTCTGGTACTGCGTCCTCTCCTTAGAGGTGAAGGCATGCCATGACGAAACGTCTTTGATTCCACCCGGTCAAGTAGAGCTGCGGGTAGGGGGTGGGGAGGTTGAGCCACCTCACACATGACAAGCGTACTCCATACAGGGGAGGACAAAACCCCTATAAAATGAGAGCAACTGAGTCGGGGGTGAAGAAACTGCGGAGCCGGTATAACACCCCTAACCTCTTAGAAGCTGTTTTAGAGAGAAAGTATATGCGATATTGCCATAAAAGATCACGAGAAAAGGAAACTCCAAGAATGTCAAAAGAAGAAGAAGAAACGATTGAGTCGTGTGTTGGTGAAGAATTGTTGAGTGCATTTATGTATCCTTAACTATGAAACAGTACTACATAATCTTCCAAGGTAGTATTAGTAGTATGAATGCAAAATGTTCGAGTGCAATTATACAATTGCAATGTTGATCAATTGTTGCAAGGTGCCAGCCCCCTCCCCCCCCCATGAAGGGAGGAGAGGTGGTTCTAGCGTTGTAATTACTGGACCCGCACGCCCCAGCACCGCAATAAAACTATAGAAAAGAACGCAGTCATAAAAATCTTGAGCTTCACATTGTGTCAAGCTTTGTGAAGCTTAAGATTTTCATGGCTGCGTTCTTTTCTATAGTTTTATTGAATCAACGAAAGGAGCAACTGTTATCTGTTTGGGAGGGGGAGGGGATATGCAACAAGGGGTAGGTGGGGGATTAGCCCCCTAAGTTGCATAAAGGGGGGAGAGGGTTGGGGGAGAAGGAGAATGACCTCCTCCAAAGGGGTAACCCTAACGTGCCCTCGCCGTAGGCGAGTTTGCGAAGCACAAACCCTGCCCATAGGGCAGGGAGCCGAAGGCTCTGCTTGTATATATACATATATACATTTAAACTATGATTACACTTTCTTTTTGGAATACAGAATCTATGTATAATATTAATAATAATTACCTTGACCTTACAAATTTTTATTTTCTTTTGAATGGGTTTTTTTATTGTCGGGGGGGGGAGGGGCGCTATACAGGAATAAAATTATTTATCATTAACGTAATTGGTGTGTGGAAGAAAGTGAAAGAGGGAGAAGGAAAAAGATTAGAATGGCAATAGGAAAAAGGACACTATGGTTTGTGTGATGTTGCTGAATTTCTCTTTCGGTTTTCTCTGAAAAGATTTTAGCATCCAAGTTTCTTTTGGCTCTTGATCGAGGCCGTTGCATAGGCTAGGTCCAGTGGAACATAAAGATCTTGTTGCGCAGTCTAGAGCAGGGGTTCTTAAACTGGGGGCACGCCCCCAAAATGGGGCGCGAGAATATTTCCGGGGGGGATAATAAAATTGTAAAGGGAAGATATCTGTGTTTCGGGTTTTTTATACCAAATAAATTTAATGAACTGTAATATTAGTCAGTATACTTGAACATCAGGAGGAGGTCGGGCGATGGGTCAGAAATCAACTCGTACGGGGGGGGGGGAGCAAAACTTTAAGAACCACTGATCGAGAGGGTAATTTGTTTTCTGATGCAAGTACTCGGCTTGTGTTGAAGCAGTGTTGGTTTGGGTTTGCTATACACCAGATTTCATACTAAACTTCACCAGATCTACTTTTCACGCACTGCACCTATTTTGACATGTTACAATATGTATATATACATATATAAAACTTTGGTTAACTTTTTTGTTTTGCTTCCACCCGAATTGTTCATTCTGACAAAAGTCAAGCTTGTCACTCCACCTTAGACCTACAGTTTAACGTGGAATCCGAACCACGCCCCACCAGCAGCTCAGCGTCTTAACCACTAGGCTACCCAGGGTACCCATTTATCTACCAACCAATTTTTTTTTTTGTGTGGAAGGATGAACAGCTGGGTTTTGCTGTGCGCCGCCTGCCGTCACCGAGTCTCGATCCCAGAGCCGATGGATTCGGAGTCAGCGATGATAACCACTACATCACCGAGGTGTGCACACACACACACATATTATATATATATATATATATATATATATATATATATATATATATATGAAAATTATTTCACGCAAGCAACACGTGAGTGATATTTATGATGAAAATAACCACGAAGGAAAAAGGAAACAGAATGGTGCTCAAGCGCTTTCGTCTCATTGTTCCTGAGGATGTCATTAGACGAAAGCGCTTGAGCACCATTCTGTGTTTCCTTTTCATTCGTTGTTATTTTCATCATATATATATATATATATATATATATATATATGATACACCCTAGATCCTGTCGTAAAGCTGGATCCTATCTGCTTTGCAGAGAGCTGGTGAGGGAAGCTATATTTTGGGGCCTCTTTGCGAGTGACCCGTTGCCCACGTCGGGCTGACATCATGAAAAAGAAAAAACTATAGTGTTTGTCATTTACTATTACTTATTCGGACTATAGTGGATTTAATTTTTCCAGAAGAGTTCCTTGTTCTATGCACGGTCTGTGTGTATCATAAAAAACCTCATGGGACCATTCTGAGTTCAATCTCATATATATATGTATATATATACATATAATCCCAGTGAACTCTGGTGGCGCTTCCGTCCGAACTGAGCATTCTGACGAAGGTCAAAATTGTCGCCCTACCTTGAACCTGTAATTTAGTTAGAAATCCGAACTGCA
The DNA here is from genome assembly GCA_023014485.1 of Bathynomus jamesi. Taxonomy (NCBI): domain Eukaryota; kingdom Metazoa; phylum Arthropoda; class Malacostraca; order Isopoda; family Cirolanidae; genus Bathynomus; species Bathynomus jamesi. The sequence continues at coordinate 198,319 of JAJOZX010006099.1, forward strand.
CCCCGCGAAGGATATCTGAAATCACAAAGTCCCAGCCAGAACTCGATCGCGCGACCTCCAGGTTAGCATCCTAGCATGTTAACCACTAAAAAATATCTGAATTATTTATTTCCTTTTAGGCTGCTTGGTTTATTCTTGGAATTGGATATATGATGTCGCTAATCGTCATCTTCTTGGAAATAGTGTGCCTTGCACGTTTCTTTCCAAACTATAAGAAGAGCATCGACTAGGCAAATGCTGATGAACGAAACCGTAGGTTCTTGTAGCCTTATAATAATCACTTCAATTTCCATTATCATTTTCTTATGTAATTACGTTAGATAAAATATTCCACTTGTTATCGTACGTTTTTTAATGATTTCATATTTTTTATAATAATTCGTTTTTTTCTTTAATTGTTAATTATTTTAGCTCGCAAAAGTGTATATGAAAAGGCACAACTATGCAACCTGTGATAAGCTGACACGAGGATCACATGCACAAAGTCGGTGAAAAATTCTGATTTCGATTATCATCCCGAGATGAATTTCTACTTACCGCGAACAATCAGTGAGCACCAAAATGTATTCAACACATTTTTGTTTTAAAGTTCACCTAAAGGAATAGCTTAATAAATATTACTAGCAACATCAATTAATTGTTTTATTTTCAAAGATAATCAAAAGGTGTATTAATTGTATGAGTGTGATAATGAAGAAAACAAACCCCTTCTGACGCTCTTTAATCATGAAGGGTCATTGAGACGAGTGGAAACCAAATGGTTTGGAACTTGAAGTACTGACACCAACTGGAGGCCGTGGTCGCGTTATTATGCCATCGGTGGTGGTGATGAATTCCGTAAACGTTACAAAAGTTACAGTCTAACAAAGACTATGAGATCCACTGTAGGCTAGTCCAAGGGAGGGAAAGCTTGGAAAGAAACAGAAAAAGAATACAGGAAATGAAAATACCATGAGAATTGAAATGAAAATTCTCATAGGCTACCATGCTTAAGTGCTGTAAGAGAGAGTATTGTATAGTAGGTTCATTGTGGAAGTAGAATGTGAACGATAAATGGAGTGTGTGACTAGAGCATGGTGCGAATGATTTGGAAGTAAACCAGGTGGAAGGTAGTCAAAGAAGTTTTGTCGGGGTTTTCGACGACAAGGGCTGAGCGCGAAGATTTAAATTTATATTTGTGAAAAAGTTCAGAAAATTCAGGTCTAAAACAGAGTGGTGACTTTGAACAGTGTCTATAGGACAAGTGTTGAAGCCTCTATATGAGGCATCCGACTTGGAATTTGAGACATCGCCCTGTTTCGACTGAAAAGCCAACTCCCGGCTTAATCGCAATTCGATTTCGTCCAGCCGGGATTGAATGTGAATGGTCGGAACGTTTTGAGGTTCCAATCCCGAGGCTGATTTTCGGCGGTAAATTTGAGGGAAACTGTAGTCAGGACTGAAAGTGAAGCCTACCTCCTTTCCTGTTTATCCACGGTGCTTCTTATGGTGGCGACCTGGACATCTACATCTGGTCCAAAGTGAAAATATTTTTGGTGCAGTTTTCAAAGTGAAAGTGATAAATCAATATGATTATAACGTTACTTAAACTAGGGTAGAACCTAATCTGTTTGTACAGCTTTCAGGTTAACACAAGCGCAGTTTTGTGTACGTTATCAGCTTAAGGTAATTAGGTAGGATGTATGTTAGTTTTAGTATATTTAACTTATTATCGTGTGTTTTCGTTAGTGAACCTAAATTGCATGGAATCTCTTAATAAATTGGCTTTGTTGTGAACACCATATTGTTATTCGAACCCCTAAGGCCAAGGAAAGAAAAGTAGCCAGGCAACTAAATGGTAACAGTGCAATGGCAGATCTAGGATATTTAATTAGAGAGAGCCGGCCAAACGAGCTGCGGGTCACCTAAATTTCGAGCCCCGAAAAAGAGGAAAAGGAAACGAAAAAAACTTGACCAACATCGATGTGATATTATCGTAGGCGCAGGATGAAAAAAATAGTATGAATATATACATGCATCTGAATTTCTGAATATGTGAAGTAAAGGTGTAAGAGAGAGAATTATTACTGTCACTTCCAAGCTTCTCAAACAAACAAGTTACTGATTGACAGAGAGACAACAACAAAACACTAGCGCTTCTCTAAAGAAGGAATATAAAACTTTGAAACAATCAAAATTCGATTTCTGTGAACGAAAGCCAGCGCAAGGCCGTTTAGCCGCTCTTGACCAACCCATAGTAGTACGAATGTTAGTTTTTAACAAGCGTGGTTTAGAAAATTATCTTTCCGATGACGCATTGCTTACGGGAAGAGTGCCGAATATATGAAGTAGTGTGATACAGATTTGAAGCGCATCCGGTTTGCCGGATGTTGATATAATCTAAGTCGTCGCAACGTAGGCCAATCTAATTATACTAGGGAGTCAGAACCTAGCAACCACATAAATTAACTAAGCTGACATTAAACGAAAAAGAGCTTCGATGGTATTAGGCTTTAACCGTTATCACTTCCCTCGATGTTAAAAATAGGCTCGAAGTCAGAATTAATATGTAAATATTTATATATAAAGAACCCTGATGAAGTTGGCCTTATATTAGGGTGTCCATACGTCCCGGTTTTCCATATTTTAAAAGTTATTAATTATATACTATGTGAATGTGAAACTATAAGATGTGTATTATTATATTTAGTATTCATTTACTCTGTTAAAAAGTGTTTTCAAAATAAGCCTATAGGCTATAGAGCATAGATCCGCCCCTGTCCTGGTTTTTCCAAGCACAAATCTGGATACCCTATATGGTTATATGGTTATAATAAATAAAATGTTTGATGCGAATAGGCTTGTGATTCACGAGACGGCAATATTAGGTATTAGTTCGATATTCACTTGGAAATGAATATTGATGTGAATATAGTTCAGTTCTGAATGACAGCAGAGTCGGAACTCTGGCTTATCAGTATAAGTCAAAGTATTAGTCTAGGGTCTAGGGTCTTTGTTAGCCTTAGCTTCTGTAGATCTGTAGAACTTTATTGGATGACAGTAGTGATGTAGCGTATTTAGTATTTAAAATCCGTTTTAAGCTAAGGCTTTTAGTTTTTAAGACATACATTTATAGTTTATAGAATCTTTTGGTTCTGAATTAAATCAAGTCAAATTCGAATGGTTGCTAAGAGAATGAAATTTCACTAGGGAAAGATTGTATTAAGTAAGTAATGTTAACAATGTTAATATAATATGTTGTTAATATGAACGGCTGGAATCTTGTAAATAAACATTTAAGATCTTCTTATATCAGACGCCTGGCTCAGAACAATCCCAGATGAGCCAGGCGTACCTGGCTATGTGAGGTGGAGAGCACAAGAAACCAACTCTCTACTTTACCAGGCCAACTCGAGAGGAGGGGTGACAAGCTTGACCTTCGTGAAATGAGGAATCATCGCACGGAACATTTGAAAGGTTGGAAGGAAGGACATTGTCCGATACAGTAATAATAAATGCAATCGTGATAAACGCGAGATAAGATATTGGAATTTGATGAACGTAAACAATGAAATCTGATTAGCACGGTAGCTAGAAAGAGATTGGTCGCTGGCACTCGTGCCATATGCTTTCCGTATTGTTTAAACTTATCGTACAACACTGGGGGTATTTCGCAGCTGACTGTGACCCAATTATTTGAACTTTTGTATTCTTTATTTGAAATAATGAGTATATAATCAGTTTGTTAAGATATTTGGCACTCTTTTTGGAACGCTTTTACGGTAGGCACCACATTGGATTCATTTAATTGAATTGCTTTAAACTCGTTAATTTATTTTCAACAAATTCACATTCACTCGTAAGCTTGAGTCCAAAGCATTTTGATTTTTAAAGATAAATTAAAAAATAAACTTTCTTTGAATTAAGTTGGGGGAGGAGGCCTCCATCGCCCCACCCTTTCCGTAGATCCACCTGTGTAATGGACATAAATGTTAGAATAGGCGGTCTTTCTAAAAACGGCAAAAGCGACCTATTATTAGGAGTTATAATAACTTGAACGTCGAGGATAATAACGATAAACGCAATCTTGTCGAATCCTTTATTATTATTATAAAAAATACCGACAATTTTAATATATAACATCGAACTTTCTCGCTTCATCTTATGACTAATTTTTGGCTCTTAAAATCTTCCGTTTTGCTAAACATTTTACGACTGTTTGAATTGTCTGAAGCATGACGTTTATAGTATTTATCTTGAAAATTTTTACTCCTACAGACTCCGACTGTTAGTTTAACATATACTGTGGTAGTTTCACTTGAAAAGCTTCGCGGTTTTTGGTGTTTCATTTCTTTTAACTTTAAAGAATTTTATTATTTATATATATATAGAGTATATACACGAGGTATGTTCAAAAAGTTCCCGAACTGGTTATGCTGCGCGCGTATGCGCGTCGTGTGATGCATGTTGTAATGCGACTCAGTCTGTGTTCAAAGACGGTTACCGCTTGTTGATATCGTATTTTGTTCTCTCGATATTTGCTGTTTTGTGAAATCGTTTTGCGTGTTTTGTCGCATTTTGTGCATTTGAATAATGGCTACTGTTGAAGAACAACGTGTGTGCATATAACTTTGCGTTAAGCTAGGCAAGACTGCTTTTGAAACCCATGCCATGCTGAACACAGCATTTGGCAATGATGACTTAAGTCGGACAACCATTTGTGAGTGGCGCAAGCGCTTTAAGAAAGGCCGAACGTAGAGGGGGATGATGCAAGGGTGGGACGACCTTCCACTTCAAGAACTAATGACACTGTTGCTTGTGATCGTGAAATGATTCGAGGGAACCGTAGACTGACAGTCAGGAAAGTCGCGGACGAAATGGTCATTTCGATAAGATCATGCCACACGATACTCAGAGAGAATTTGGGGATGCGTCGTGTGTCAGCCAAATTTGTGCCACGACTATTGACTGCCGAGCAGAAAGAGCAACGTGTTGTTGCGTCTCAAGACCTCCTTCAACGTGCCAATCTTGATGAAAATTTTCTCAGAAACATCGTTACGGGTAACGAGAGGTGAGTGTACGGGTATGGCGTTGAAACAAAACAGCAGTCATCGCAATGGAAGTGCGCAACGTCCCCGAGACCGAATAAAGCACGGCAAGTCTGATCGAGTGTGAAGGCAATGCTGGTCGTTTTTTTTCGATTACTACGAATTCATTCATTACGAATTCGTCCCTAGAGGTCAAACAGTTAACCAACAGTTTTATTTTGAAATAGTGAAGCGCGTGCGAGACGCAGTAAGGAGAAAACGGCCTGAAAGTTGGAACGCAGGAACGTGGATGTTGCACCATGACAATGCGCCCGCACACATAGCATTGTCAATTCAGCAGTACTTGGCGAAGCACAACGTCGTAGTCGTTCCCAAAGCCAACCCCCGTATTCTCCAGATCTGTCCCCGACAGACTTTTTTCTTTTCCCCAAACTTAAATTTGCACTGAAACGTCGAAGATTTCGAAGTGTGGAAGAAATTATTCAAAATGCACCAAACGAACTGAAGGCGGTCGGGAATATGGCCTACCACGAACGCTTTCAAAAATGGAAACGCCGTTGGGAGCGATGTACAGCTGCACAAGGAGACTACTTTGAAGGGGACAACATCAATTAGATCGTAAGTGTTACCAGAAAGTTTTTGTGGGATCAGTCCTGGAACTTTTTGAACACACCTCGTATATATATATATACAGTGTGTCCGTAAAGTCATGGTGGGATTTTAAATAGCTATATTATTGCAACGAAACATGATAATGAGATGAAAAAAAGGCAAATTGAAGAACAACTCTAAAAGAATAACTTTATTTAACGTAGTTCGATATGGGCTCCTCTGGTAGCCCTGCAGACATCTAGGCGGTGATTCAATTCCAGCCACACACGCCCAAGAACATCAGGAGTGACGGATGCGATAGCTTCCGTGATTCGCTCGTGCAAGTGATGAATATCCCTAATGGGTACACTGTACACGCTTTGCTTGACGTAACTCCACAAATAAAAGTCCAAAGGTGTCAGGTCCGGAGAGCGTGGAGGCCATGGCTTCCATCCTCCTCTTCCTATCCATCTCTGTGGAAATTTTTCATTAAGGAATTCTCGAACAACGTTGGCATAGTGCGGAGGAGCACCATCTTGCTGAAAGATGACATTATTGTCAATAAATTGGGGTACTGCAAAATGTTCCAACATACGAGGTAGTTGTGTGACGTCACAGTGGGTTCCGCGAAGAAAAATGGGCCAATCACTCGATCTCGTGCTAGAGCACACCACACATTAACTTTCGGGCTATTACGCTCATGTTCAACATAGGCATGTGGACAGCCTAGACTAACTACGAGATAAAGGTTAAGCTTAGCCTGACTAACTACAAGATACAACTTTGAGAGTTGTTCTTAAATTTGGCATTGTTTCATCTCATTATCATGTTTCGTTGCAATAATATAGCTATTTAAAATCCCACCATGACTTTACGGACACACTGTATATGTATATATATATATATATATATATATATATAATATATATATATATATATATATATACGTGTATATACTGTGTGTGTGTGTGTATATATATATATACTAGTGGTGGACCGGATATCCGCATCCGCATCATTTTTAACATCCGCATCCGCATTTCTGACTGCGGATGTTATGCGGATATTACCTCTAGTAAATTATGCAATTAACAATTAAATTAGCTTATAAAGTAGCTTATAAGGGCCCAATCATGCACATTTCATGTAAAGTATTAATTACACTGGCCTGCGTTTCAAATCTTTTTTTCAAAGGTCAGAGGTTTTTCAACTGATTTAGGATCAGTTTCGCATGCTGAATTCAGAAATGTAATCCATTCTTCTCAATCAGGTCAGGTTTTTTAGATATGCTGGCCGACTACTGCTGGTGCCTGAAGAGGGATGTGGTGTCTGCCCGGCACAAGCGGAAGTCCCCGAAGAGGCCATTCATCCCTGATTAGCCTATTATAGTGTGCTGTACCCTTCTTGAGATCTATAAGAACAGCCTGTAAAGCTTGTATGTATATACCAGTCGACATATGCTACTACATGTATCGCTCACCTACCAATAAAACGGGAAATGAGAATTTCTAGAAAGTGTTTATATTTCGAAAAGTTGACCTGATTGAGAAAAATGGATGCGATTTTCGGAATCAGCGTGAGAAACTGACCTAAGAACAACAAACATATCCTTGACCTTTAAAATCACGCAGACCAGTGTTATTAATGAACAAACAAATATATAAACGTCAAAATATAAATACGTGTTTTATCGAGTGTCCAGTGTTATCAATTGAATAAGTGGTTTTCGTTGGAGTGTTTTAAAAAAAAATAGTGTTCGGTGCATTCATAACTAAATTACTTCGTGCTACTAATCATTCATTAACGAATATATTTCATTAACTTTATTGTTATTTACGTTATTCAGTACTATATTATGATCAAACCAAGGCTACTGCACGTGGCTTGCCTTGTTTGTTTTTCATCTATCAGAAAACGTGGAGTCATAAGGTTCATTTTTCCGTGCTTCGAGAGGTCAGGTAGAGTGGGTCACAAAGCGTGTGAAAAAAAGGAAAAAGTCGGGTCGAATCGCGGACAGATAAGTGTTATAAATACTCTTCTTTTACAGATCTTTTGTCGGTAGCTTAATTCTGTATTCATTTAGAATAAATTTGTGTTACAAGAACCTGTTTCTGCGTTTCAAGAACGCGGTAGACTTACGTTGTAATTTATTAATTTCCAAACGCTCGTTTTCCGTTTTTTTGTTGTTCAACTAATTAAAAGCATGGCACCCCCGTCCAGTACTTGCAGTCGCTGTGAAGGGAAATTTGCTGCTTACGCGTTTACAATGGCTAATAATAATAATGAACAGTTAGTTTGCAGGTGGTGCTCAAGCATGGAAGTGCTGAGAACGAGTTAGAACGTGAGAGGGAGGCCAGGGTGAGACTTGAAGAAAGCGTGATGCTCCTGACGGCAAAATTAGAATCCCTTGAGACTCCAGTTACGACCCCTCCTGCCTCAGTTTCTACTAATAATATAAATAGTACTAATAGCTCTCTCTCTTCCCCTAGTTCCCAACCCTTCGTTCGAGTACGAAATGGAGCCCCATTGAGAAAGCAAAGACTTGTCTACCAGTAATAACAAGCAATAAGTTTTCTGTTTTAGGTTTCGAAGATGCTGATGAACCGGAAATACGACTCGTGGCGATTTCATTGTTCGAGGCAGCTCGAGGAATTCTGTGGGAGAAACCCTCGTCGTAGGCGCCGTTACTGCTACCCTGGTGCAAGGGTGGAGGATATAACTAATAGTGTTGACCATTTTACAGACGGTACCGCCGAGGACACAACGTATGTTATTCATTGTCGGTACTAATAACGTTTAAATTCTAGATCGGAAGAACTGCTGGCTCGGTACAGGGACTTATTAGAGCGACTAAAGGAGAAAAACTAATAAGATTGTTTTAAACAGGTTATACTTCCTCGAATCATCCAACGAAACGATTTCTACAGCAAGGCGACCTATATTAACAATAACCTAAAGTTCATTGCAACAGGAAGGAGTGCATTTTGCAAATTTTTGAATTTTCTACGGCAGGAGGGACTTGTTCCTCGAAGATGGACTTCATTTTAATGACGTTGGAGCTGCGCGTTTAGGAAGACTATTTCATAATGCTGTCTCTTCTTTTCAGGCTGCCGCAACCCGAACGGCCCAGCGTAATTCCACAAATTTCTCCTGCGCTCGCGAAGGTGTCGCAATTACAAACAATTTGAAGGTTCTATCCTTAAATGTTCGTAGCCTACGAAATAAAATAAACGAATTTTTTTCTTTAATTGCTTCTAAAGACTGATTTAATTGCGATAATGATACGTCGGCTAGCACTGAACACGTGACTTTGTAGGGGAGTATTAATTAAAGGTTATAGACTTTTTGTTAAAAACAGAATAGGTAGGCGAGGAGGCGGTGTTATGTTGTATATCAAAGATAATATTGCGAAGTTATAGAAGTAACGCACTCAATTCCAGAAGAACCGATAGATTCGACTATAGAGAACTTAAATTAAACGATTTCCAACTTCTTGTTGCGGTATATATAAGCCCCTAATCAAACAGCTGATACGGACGAACTAAAGAGAATAATCGGTAGTGAGCAGGCTTTAGTTATGGGTGACTTAATTGCGCCAACGTGAATTACGATACAATGGCAGGAGACGCGGAAGGTAATCGTTTAGTTAATTTTCTCGAGGATAGCTTTTCTTATTCAAAAGGTGGGAACCTACGAGGTGGACAGTATTTTAGATTTAGTAATAACTACGGATGATAGGCTAATTACTGATCTTCAAGTAATAGAACCGTTAAGCAATAGCGATCACAATATGGTAGAGTTTGTCCTCTCAGTAAGTCACTCGATACCAACTAACTCGACTAAAATTCCTAACTTCCAGCACGCAGACTTTAGTAAATTTCGAAATAAATTTTCACACGTCAATTGGGAAAACGTAATGGGGAACTCCAACGCAAAACTAATGTGGGAATCGTTCGAAACGGTATTTAGGACTATAAATGAGGAATGTGTACCGTACAAAATTAAGCGTGCGAAAGTAAACAACAAGCCCTTGTGGTTTACTTCTAGAGTAGGAGACATTATAAAGAGTAGAGATAGGGCTTATAGGCTATATAAGTGCGATAAAGATAATCTGTTGTTACGAAACAACTACATATCTCTAAGGCGTGAAGCTAAAAGTGTAATAAAAAAGTCGAAGCGCGAATTTGAAATCTCCATAGCTCGTGACGGTAAAGAAAACCCCAAGCGATTCTTTCAATACGTCACCAATAGAAATCCAGTAAAAAGTGTCTTGGGGCCTTTGAAAAATGTTAACGGAGATCTAGTTTCTGAAAACAAGGAAATGGCTACCTTGCTAAACGAATTTTTTACGTCAGTTTTTACTATAGAAATGTAACGAATATCCCTACGGTCATAGACATAATACCTTTTGATAATGGTAATATTTTGGATAATATAGTGGTTAGTGAGGGGGAGGTAATGCGCTATATTGATAAAATGAAAACGCGTAAATCACCGGGGCCGGATTCCATATATCCCATACAACTAAAAGAATTAAAAGATAGCATTGTTGTGCCGCTAACAAAGATTTTAATGCGTCTATTTCTGAGGGGTCCGTACCAGATAATTTCAAGTTAGCAAACGTAACACCTATCTTTAAGAAAGGCGATAAAGGTGCGGCGGGAAATTATAGGCCAATCAGTTTAACGTCTATTGTAGGTAAACTACTGGAATCAATAATTAGGGATCGTATAGTCGAACACTTAGAAGTGCATAAACTAGTTAGAAATACGCAGCACGGTTTTAGGCGAAACAAATCTTGCTTAACTAATCTTTTAGAATTTTTCCAAAGCGTGGTTGACGTTTACGATAGACATCGGGCGGTTGATGTAGTGTATTTAGATTTTCAAAAAGCGCTTGACACCGTGCCGCACAAAAGACTCATTGAAAAAACTAAGGCTCATGGAATCAGGGGTGTAGTAATAAATTGGCTAGAAGAGTGGTTGCGAGGTAGGAAACAGAGGGTGGTCGTTGATGGAGCGGAGTCGTGTTGGGCTAATGTAGCGAGGGCGTTCCTCAGGGTTCTGTAGTGGGCCCCTTGCTTTTTCTTATATATATTAACGATTTAGATGTCGGCCTAGTCAGTACAGTTTCAAAGTTTGCGGATGACACGAAGCTGGGTGGTAGGGCGATTAATGACGAAGATAGAGGTAAAATCCAGGAAGATCTGAATAAAATCGTTGATTGGTCAGTCAGATGGCAAATGAGATTTAACGTTGATAAGTGCAAAATTTTGCATATAGGTTCGCGTAACGGTAATGTTGCGTATAGTATGTCAGGGAAATATTTAACAAGCGTAGAGCAGGAAAAAGATTTAGGAGTTATAGTCACTGGTGATTTAAAAGTAGCGAAACAAAGTACAGCAGCGGTCAATAAGGCGAACAAAGTGTTAGGTTTTATAGCTCGAAATTTTGAGTACAAATCGCGCGATATTATAGTTCCTCTTTATAAATCATTAGTTAGACCCCATTTGGAGTACGCGATCCAATTTTGGAATCCGCATATGCGCAAAGATATAGACAAAATCGAAAGAGTTCAAAGAGAGCAACTAAGATGATTCCGTCGCTTAGGTCAAAGTCGTACGAGGATAGGCTTAAGGAGTTAAAATTAACAACACTCGAGACTAGGAGGCAAAGGGGTGATCTAATCCAGGTTTTCAAAATTATGAATGGGTTCGATAACGTAGATAGAGATAGCTTTTTCGAAATATCTCAATATAATAGGACTAGAAATAACGGGTGTAAGTTGACGAGTAGAAGGTTCGAGACAGCAGTTGCGAAAAACTTTTTTACGCATAGAATAGTAAATAGGTGGAATAGTTTGCCGGTAGAAGTAATTAGTAGCACGTCTATAAACATGTTTAAAAATCGATTAGACGCATATGTTGATAGATTGGGTATAGTTTAAGGTAGTAAAATTAAGGCTTTGTGGTGATAGATCCCACAGCTCAACACAAGTGTTGTGGGATATAGGGAGGCAGCATCTTGGATTAGGGGATACTCTCTGTCCTTACACACCCCATTTAAAGAGATTCCTCTGCCGAGCGGTGCCCCCCATAGTACTGTGAGGTATTGAAAAACTCATGATCTTCACTTGCCCCACAAACACCTTTAAATGGGAGACCCAAAATGGGTGCACACACATTTCTACATTACTGTACAGTCTTTACAGCCACACCTACACTTTTCCTCCTAAGTATGTATATTGTAATGTATACGGTTGTAAATTTTGACTTGGTCCGCAATCGATATGGACCGTGACTTATTTTTCGTTGGGCAAGGTACTAGTATTGATGGATACCGTAATGAAATTGACTGGATTCTTTGGATCTGATATATTTGCATGTCAGTTATAAATAGATATAGAGTGTAACATATTTGTGGATAGTAGTCTATTATGACTTGATCCTCTGGATCCAGAGATTCTATCTTTAGTTTTAAATCGATAATTAATTAGTTTTTAATTGATAATTATTTAGTTTTGCAAAAATTGGTCGTTGCGAATGTACAGGCAGTTGTTACATAAATTTCTTATGTTCTTGTGGTTGGGAACCCACGTAAAATTGTAGGTCCCCTCCGCCACCACGGAGGACATACACAATACACAATTACGAACACAGTTAGGTAGACCAGCCACGAGTGGATCCTAGGGTCTTTGTTGGTCTGAAACATTATAACATTATAAATTATAACACAGAAAATTGAATGAAACTTGTTTCATTGAATTTTCTGTGGCTGAAACTCTTGAGAAAGTTATTATTTTTATCATAATGAAACATTAATATTAATTTTAATTCTTATACATTGCCTGCCATAATAGTAATATCACGAAATTTGAAAAAATTATGTCATATATTCATAATTCTATATTATATTGATAGATTAACTAAATATCCGCATCCGCGGATATTGAAATTAAAGATCCGCATCCGCAGATGATGTTGAAAAACTGACATCCGGTCCACTACTAAATTATTATATATATATACTGTATATATAATATATATATGTGTGTGTGTGTGTGTGTGTGTGTGTGTGTGTGGAGAGAGAAAGCGAGAGAGAGTGAGAATTAAGGTAAGTCCGAAAGAGTATGCAAAGCTCTTCCTTTTTACATCAGCGTTAAATAGCCGAATGAATAACACGGCGGCTCCGAGATTTCGTGTCTTCTATGATAAACGTTCTAACCTTGCAACGGTAAAGAAAATTTATTTCTTATATACTTAATGTTAAAATTTACGTTGTTGTGTAATATGTTTTTCTGTATTGACATAAAATTATAAACTTGCATGTAATTACGCTCTGTTAATGAAAATGAACTGAAGTGGAATATAACTGAAATTTCCTCCAATAGTTGGCGCCACTCATTCACTAATATAAACTGTATTTTTAACAAACCTCGTTTTGTTAATCATGCAAATAATTAATTTTAACAATGCAGACGTTATAAATTTTGCTCGAAGGAAATATGAGGCCAACAAAACCTTCAGTCTTATATCAACAGATGAACATTTGTAAAAGATGAAAATAAAAACCCACTCTAATAGACAGAGTTTATTTCCACAACAGTTTCGATGCCCACTGGCATCCTCCCCCGAGGAGGATGCCAGTGGGCATCGAAACTGTTGTGGAAATAAACTCTGTCTATTAGAGTGGGTTTTTATTTTCATATTTTGACCTTCACGTAGAAAAAAGTGAAGTTGTTTGCATTTATTTGTAAGAGAATTGACAAAGATGGCTTTGTCAGCTGATATATAACCATGTCACCCTTGTTAAAGATTATCCTGTAATTTCTTTGTCAAATTAACAATATTGTTTTCTGAGTGTAGCGTCGCTAACTACAAATCCACTGGCCCCAGGCTCAAATCCAGGTGCACAGTGGCGTAACAACCTAACAAGAGGCCCAGATGCGACAGATGACCGGGGCCCTTGGTGGAGCTGAAAATTTTTCACTGTTCCTCACTGAATTAGTGGCTTAAAATTGTCAGTTTTAATAGGGAAAAAAACAGGCAAAGTTCAATATACTGTAATATAATGAACCATCGCTTCATCTCCCCCGTAGCAAGTATCTCGCGTCAAATGCCTACAACAATGAATTTTGTTTGTGATTTTTGACATATAATAATAATAAATTTATGAAAATATGTGTGATGAAAATTAATTTATCAAAAATAAATTTATAGAAATACAATTATGTAATAAATAAAATTAAAAATTAAGTATTATTCAATTGATAGAATATTACATAAACCAACTCAAGTTTTCAATGTATCACAACATACACAATTCATATTTAATTCATATTTCGAGTATCATTCAGAAAACATCTTTTAGTCTGAACTTAGATACAATAAATACATAGTTTTATATATAGTATATATATATATATATATATATATATATGGGAATGAATTTCACAATTAGACACGTGGAATGAATGAATGATGCAAATCCACAAGGAAAAAGAGAAATGATTCCAAGGCCTTTCGTGTATTCAGAAGTACACCTCGTCAGGGAATGACGAGGTGTACTTCTGAATACACGAAAGGCCTTGGAATCACTTTTTTTCCGTAGTTTGCATCATATATATATCTATATATATGATGAATAAAACCACGAAGGGGAAACACAGAATGGTGCTCAAGCGCTTTCGTCTAATGACATCCTCAGGAACACTGAAGTAAATAAAGAGTTCGAGACTATATATAGGTTACAAAAATATATTATATAATATAGAATAAAAATTGTGGGAGGAGCATACAAATTTGTAAGGAAAACTACCAAAGTTTTAGCACTTTGCCCTTCTTGTCTAAATCCGTTCTGAACGAATTCAACACAAGATCAAATGGATTGTTTACAACCAATTTTATAGATAATGCCTGAATGATATATAGGTCACAAAAAATAAAAAAAATATAAAAATAAATTGAAAAATAAAAATTGTAAGAGGAGCATACAAATTTATAAGGGAAACTACCAAAGTTTTAGCACTCTGCCCTTCTTGTCTAAATCCATTCTGAACGATTTCAAAACAACAGAATCAAGTTGAAAAAGACCTTGGCTCATATTAAAGTTATTTTTAATTGGATAATAGCAGACTCAAGAATATTTCTATTAAGATGAACGAGCTTCTCCAGGACCCCGCCACATACAGAAAACTTAGGAAGAACCCTGCAGGATGACGTCATCAAATCATTCAATAGTGGCTTGAAACGCATTCTCAAAGATCATAAGGACTTAATTCCGCTTTTCCACTTCACCTTCTCTTCCCTGCCTCTACGGTCTTATTAAAACCCACAAACCTGGCAACCCTATGCGCCCTATTATTAGCTCGGTGGGCTCTATTACCTATAAACTCTCCAAATGGCTTGTCAAAGTCTTGTTCCCCATTCTCGGAACTATCTCTGATCCACATCTAAAAAATTCCATGGATCTTACTGAAAAATTTAATAATGTACGCACTGAAACCAACGATAGATTGATCAGTTTTGACGTTTGTTCATTGTTTACAAAAGTGCCGATTGACGGTGTGCTTGACTTTCTCTCCCGAGAATTACATAAGTACGACCTGCCACTACCTGCACACATCGTTTTGGAACTTATTAAGCTTTGCATCAAAGACTGTAAATTCACTTTCAATAGCGAGTATTATCAACAGGTTTTTGGGATGGCCATGGACAACCCCTTGTCTCCCCTCCTCTCCAATATTTATATGGAGTTTTTCGAAATTACTTACATTCCGAGAATCCTGGGGGTTGGCATCCCATGGTTGCGGTACGTCGACGATATTTTGTGTATCTGGCCCATGAATCGTGACCTGGATGCTTCCTCCTTCAGTTAAATGATCAAGTCCCCTCCATTAAGTTCACTTTAGAAGTTGAGCAAGACAATTCAATCCCATTTTTGGATGTGCGTGTACATAGGGAAAGCCTAGGTTTTAAGTTTAGTATCTATCGGAAAACGACAAACAATTTGTCCTACGTACACTTTTACTCGGGACATGATACCCCCATTAAGAAGACTATATTTCTTCAATGTTTCTCCGCGCTCTTAGGATCGCCAGTCCGGAATACATCGATGCCGAATTGGAAAAAATCAGCGGTATTGGAAGTGATCTGTGCTACCCACCTGCGTTTATGGAATCCTGGCAAAACGAACCTTCTATCGTTTGAATAATAACACTCGCACTTTGTCAAAGAATATTTTAGTACTTCCATTTTTCCCTGGCTTTATAGGCATTGCTAATGTACTTAAACTTTTGGCTATTAATGTAGTATTTTTATATAACAATATTGTGGAAAAAATATCATAGTAAAAAATAGCCCTATCAATAATTCAGGCATTATCTATAAAATTGGTTGTAAACAATGTGATTCCGTTTACATTGGTCAGACGGGAAAGGATTTGCACACGCATGTAAAACAGCATCAATATTCCGTTAGAACGGGACAGTCGTCCAGTGTCAAGGTCTTTTTCAACTTGATCCTGTTGTTTTGAATTCGTTCAGAATGGATTTAGACAAGAAGGGCAGAGTGCTAAAACTTTGGTAGTTTTCCCTTATAAATTTGTATGCTCCTCTTACAATTTTTATTTTTCAATTTATTTTGATATATATTTTTTTTATTTTTTGTGACCTATATATAAAATTGGTTGTAAACAATCCATTTGATCTTGTGTTGAATTCGTTCAGAACAGATTTAGACAAGAAGGGCAAAGTGATAAAATTGGTAGTTTTCTTACAAATTTGTATGCTCCTCCCACAATTTTTATTTCTATATTTATTATATATACATATATATATTTTGTAACCTATATATAGTCTCGAACTCTTTATTTACTTCAGTGTTCCTGAGGATCTCATTAGACGAAAACGCTTGAGCACCATTCTGTGTTTCCTTTCCTTCGTGATTTTATTCATCATAAATATTTTTCACGTGTTACTTTCGTGAAATAATGTTCATATATATATATATATATATATATATATATATATATATACATAGAGAGAGAGAGAGAGAGATATATATATATATATATAATATATATATATACTGTATATATGCTAAAATATGTATTTTCCATCCTCATTGAAATAATTATTACGAGAACACTACCATTTACGTACAGTATTTTTTTTTCACAATATAATACGTTAAAATGAAGGATAAGACTCTGTGGAAAACATTACTTTTTTACTTTCACCCAATCATATGGCTTTAAATCTTTCACCGATCACCATCCAAAACTTCACCAATGAGCTTTCGATATGTACATACATATCATACATTGCCATATAAGGACGCCGACGAACTTCCCTTCGCAACTGTACACGTAAATTCTGTATATACTCAGTTGTACTGTATACACGAAATACTGTAATTCGTACATTTGCCTTTTCCTCGTTAATATAAGTTATATTACACAGACATACGTTTATAATAACGAGAAGCTGTGTTTTCAGCGTGGTATGGCCGTTGGCAAAACTGCTATAATGGAACTTAACATCCATATAGAAATGATAGTGCTACTATATTATGCGGTCTACCTACGACTGGTTAAGTTAAGTCATGATATTTTCGTTAAAACTAACGAAAATATCATAACTAAACGTAACCAGTCGTCAAAGGCGATTGACATTGGGATGTAAACAAGCAATTAGTAAACAAGATAAGAAGCTATAATTAAAAGGTAGACTGCCGAATCGTAGGTAGACCGCATACTATAGTAGCACCGAAATGATCTACTGCCAAATTTAAGAGTACAAAGATTGAAAGACGAAATTCACGAATACGTAACGATCTACTACAAATGAAAATTCCTTCTAAGTCTAAGTATTAAAATTTAATGTTTGAAATTAATATGTTTTGGTCTCTCTTGGACTCGAACTTTTCATATAAAAATTTGGTAAATATATCTAAACAATAGAATTCAGCTTGCAAAGGCGTGCGTCCACGTGCTGAAGGCAGTTTACAGTTGTATACAGTATATGTGTCGTAATAATGAAAATAAATAGCTAAATTAATGATGTTACTTCAAAATAATAAATTTATGTTGTACATTTGAAAATAATTAATAAAAAAAAATAAAAACTTCATGGATTTAGTCTAGGCCAGGCGTGGGCAACCCCTGGCACGCGTGCCAAACGTGGCACGCAAACGACTTTTTTCCGGCACGCGATTCCCCGGGCTCACCTTAAAAAAAATTAAAATAAATAAATATCCAAATTCTTCGCTGAGTTTTATATTTTAACTTAATGTTTTCTGCTAAAAAATGGTAAAGATTAACTTTTGCATCAAAGATTTGACGATTTTGGCACGCTCACTTAAAAAGGTTGCCCACCCCTGGTCTAGGCCAAATTTATTTTAACCAACATCATTTACGTCATTCAATTCTAACAAAACTAGGCCTGATAATTTTGAATATAGTACTTCATTTGTTTAAAACCCAAACAATTGGTTTTTTAATCAAATAAAACAAAACAAGAGGTCAGTGGTTCATAACTCCTGGGTCGCGACTCAAAATTGGGGAGGGGGGGGGGGGCGAAGCCATTTTGGTTGGGTCATTAAATTGTCATTTATCATTTATTTACGTTATCACTAACCATTTTATCATTACTTATTTATTTTATTATCTATTATGAGTGACCTATTTGAAGGCATGGGTCGCCGAGCTAGCCCCGCGACCAGAATTTGGGTCGCAGCCTGAGTAAAAAGGTTAAGAACCACTGCTATAGGTTTTTACGGTAAAATTTATAACTTTTAACCTTTCCTATATAAGATTTTATAAGAATTTATGCAGATATATTCTAATCATCTTGATGTACTCCTTATAATGATGACACTGATGATGACAATGATGATAATTATCATCATAATTATCATAATACGAAGCACATTAAAAAGATTGGAATGCATCTCCATAAATTCTTACAAAATCTTTAACAGGACAGTTTCAAGGCCCGTATTCATCGGGAGATGATCAAAGGCTCTAAGAGCCCAGAGACGTCTCTGTCTCAAAATACTCTTTACCACAACCCCGAAAACTGTGGAATTTAAGGTTAATACAAGGTGTTTTAGGTAAATGACAAGTTCCTTGAAAGCTTTTATTATATACGGAAAAAAATAATATTCCTCGAATCAAAAAACATAATTTTTCCCGTTCGGGAGGTTTTCACCCCCATAAACCTTCCCCCTCCCCCTTAAATACGTCCTTGTTTCAAATAATTTAAATTAATGTAAAAAAAAAAAACTATGTACAAATCGATTTACTTCGAAGGGTGACAAATGTGCTGTAAATTACTTAATACTTAATGAAACTACACAATTTTTAGCTTCTAGAAGGATTAATTGAGAGTTTTGCAATTACCTAAAAAGGAAAATGCAACTGAAACGCTTTAAGTTTTTTAATCAAGCCTTACTGAACTCGGCCTTCTAGCAAAATACTTTCGCTTTATTGATGTTTATGTTTAAAGCTTTTAGAGAGAGAAGAGAGAGAAGAGAGAGAGAGAGAGAGAGAGAAAAAGAGAGAGGGGGAGGGGGGTATTGCAAACATAAGGTACAAAACAAAAGGTTTAAAATGCCAATTTTTTTATTATATTACCCTATTAAACTGACATCAGTGTAATAAAAATTAGATTTCAGTCTAATCAAGGCCAAGCGTTAATAAGCCGAAATGATACTATATTAATTGTAATTCATTTACGATTTTATTTTTATTTACGATTTTAATGTTATTTACTATTTTAATTTACGATTTTATTTTTATTTGCGATTTTAATTTACTATTTTAATTTTATTTACGATTTTAATTTTATTGACGATACAATATTAATTTTAGTTATGAAAATAATTTAACGATGGCAAGAGAGCTGCATTCAAACACGTAATAAAGAATTGACATTCATGAAAGAAATGACACTGATGATAATAATAATAATAATAATAATAATAATAATACAGTAAACCCCGCTAACTGAACAATAAATACTCGTAAATATTAAGTTGTTAATCACTTAGCTCTTGTTTGGATAGTTCTTATCTAATAAAAGGAGTGAAGGAGTTGCGATAATCGTAGTCAGCCAACAACTCCACTACAAAGTACAAACAAGAAACCGCTCCCTTCCTCCTCAAAAAAGGAATTTGTTTATTCTTCTAAAAATAAGGAGTTATTACAGTATGAAGTTGTACAGGGTGTTCAAAAAGAAACGCAACCCATTGGAGAATGCGTATATCATTATAACCTAACCCTTTTCTTTCTGTTTCGGGTTGCGTTTCTTTCTGAACACCCTGTACGTGAGATAGTCATAAAAATACGAAAATAAGCACGATAAATTAATAAAAAAGAATAGACGATTAACATCAGTTAATCAGAATAAATATTTTATTACAAAAATTGAAATTGAAACATGATGTAAATGTGACAATATTTCAAAATATTGTTAATTTAATATAAAATTAAGTTAATATTTTGAAAACTTACGTTTTGAAATTAAGTAATGGAAATTTTCAAGTAAAAATTATGCTTCTGTATGACAACATATCCCCGCCTATCCAATACCATACTGTGCTCTGTGTATATATATATATATATATATATATATACTATAGTGGTGGTGTAGTGGTTAGTGTCGCTGACTACGAATCCATCAGCCCCGGGATCGAGACCCGGTGACGGCAGGCGGCGCGCAGCAAAACCCAACTGTTCATCCTTCCACACAATAAAGAAAATTTGGTTGGTAGATAAATGGGTACCCTGAGTAGCCTAGTGGTTAAGACTTTGGGGCGTGGTTCAGATTCCATGTTAAAATGCAGGTCTACGGTGGAGTGACAAGCTTTACCTTCGTCAAAATAAACAATTTGGGCGGAAGCAAAAACCAAGGTTAACCAAGGTGTACGTAACCTTTTGTGGGCATTGCCCTTGGCCCCTCCTTCCTGCATAATATATATATATATATATATATATATATATATATATATATATATATATATGTCGTGCACTAAGTCGAGTAACAATGACAGTGGTGCTACATACATTAACCCTCAGCTACTATCGTTGGGTTAATTCTGACCCTGAGTACATTTGTTTATTTTATCATGGGAAATAATGATAGTAGCTAAGGGTTAAAATGTATATTTCTGATGTATACTTGGTTGGTATAAAGTTTAGCTGAGCGTGCAGTGATTTTTGAAGGTCCGTTGGAGATTTCATTTCAAGATAGTAGTATTTTAATTACTATTCTAGTCTTACTTTGAACTACTTGAATTATACTTTTAAAGTGAATGGTGATAACCGCTATTTACTTCAGAATAACTTTTGCTGACGCAACTACATTTTTAGTATGAACATCAAAAGAAAAGGAAGAACCAACGAAATGAAATCAACATTTTTTTTATATACTGGATTGTATTTGATCTGAAACTTAACTTCTGGGGCGAATCCAGGGGAAGGGGGCGCCAAGGGGCACGTATCCCCTCCTACCCCGCAGTGCCGACTTAAAAAAAAAATTTGTAACAGTTGCAATTTCCCGCGCCATTTGAAGTTGTAATCGCATGACTCCAGAAATGTTTGCCATGGAATATGACGTCACGTAAACCCCGTTGTAAATGCTTCTGTTACTCATAATCAGGCCTGGATTAACCATTAAGCAAAATAAGCACGTGCTTAGGGCACCAAGGGAAGGGGGCACCACAGAGTTTTAATAAAATAAAATTAATAAATAAAATTAAAAAACAGGTTATATTTAATATAGTTGTGGGGTCTGGCCTGGGGGATGGCCTGGAAGAAAACTGAATTTTTAATCTATTATTTCACATTCAGCACTTATTGAGTCTTAATGTCTTGTCAGTTAGACAATGGAAGGGTCGAGGGGGAACCATTGTTGGGCTGTGCTTAGGGCATCAGTTGGCCTTAATCCGGCCCTGCTCATAATCCAAGTTACTATGGCAGAAATATGGTATAATCTAATTTAACAGTGGTTCCCAACCTTTTTTAGGCCAACGCCCACTTATGTCCATCAATATTTGCTGGTGCCCCCTCATAAAGATAATAAGGATAAGGGATAAGTGATAAGTGATTTATTAATAGAAGGTAACAATTTTACAGTTTCCTAGCCCACCTAAGATTCTCAAACGCCCCCTGGGCGGACGGTGGTTTCCACGTTAGGAACTACTGATCTAGTACAACTTGATGTAAATGCTATGATACAAATTAACTGTAAAAAAAAATGCCTTTTTCAATTATATTTCTTTGTGCTTTCGTGTTGAGTTGTAAAAAGTTATGAAAATTGTTTGTTTACAATCCATCATGCTTCTCTTCTTAATAAACATACACTAAATATCATAGCTTACAACGACGATGGACATTCGCAAATTTATGAACAGTGCTTTGAACAAACGGTAAGTGAACAAATTACTGCATTATTTCTTTCTGAAAGTGATTATATCCGCATTTGTAAACTTATTTACGCTGATACTTATTCCCATTAATGGATAATACCTATTTTAGTAACCTGGGATTGTCAAGTTTGTGGCTTCATGACAGTTTGCCCAAATACATATTTGAGTTGGGATCACCTGAAGACTAGAGCCCCCATGTATTCTTGTTTTTTGCTTTACAGTACCAAATATATAAATTATTAAATTGAATGCCCTGTTAGGTCAACTGTACACCCTTGACGATTGATTAGGTTAAGTCGTAATATTTTCAGTAATTTTAATGAAAATATCACACTGGGGGCTTTAGCCTTCAGGTGATCCTTGAGTTGTAGCTAAAAAATTAAATAAATAAAAAAGGGTTGATGCAAATAAAATTTCTAATGGACACACAATACCCCTAAATTTTAAGTCCCTTATTTTTTCTCGTATTACGGAGAAAGTTAAAGGCGGGGGACTTAAAAATGTCTAGACTAGGGGCTAGTATGCCCAAATTCTCAGCACATGGTTTTAGTTTTATGTTTATAAACTTGAATGTGGATTGGTAAAGGGGGGAGCAAAGAAAATGCCTAGGCTAGGGCTCACTATATCAAAGCACAATAAAACTGTTTAAGCAAGCATTTTCACACGAATATGCCTAAACCTTTCGCGAGTACAAGCTATTACAGGATCTACTATTTACGATGGCTGAGATCTATCTGATTTAGCAGACTTAGTTTTACTCGATCGCAAGGAGTAAAGACGAAGAAAAAAGGCCAACTTTGGTAGAATCCTTGATCTAGGGGGACGACCGCGTTTTTGTCGCCTCTCATCAGGCACATGACCTAATGCAGACGCTATGGGTCTTGGCTGTGGTATTCGGGCACGGAAAGTAGGGTCTGCCCATTCATCGTCAAACGGAGAAAGTGAGGACGGTGATTCAAAGTCGAATGTGGATTTTTCAGAGCTTTGTGATCCCGTTGCAGCGTATAATTCTCCTGGGGGTTTTACATCACGTTGTTTGACCGGTAGAGCAGGACGCTCTTTTAGTGGTAACGGAGGTATGATATACTAGGTGGTACTTCCGTCAAATGTTGAAAGAAATTACACTCAGAGAGTTTTAGTCTGAGATTAGCTTCCCTTAGAGACGATCGAAAACATGCTGAAGACGCTATTATATCAAGGTAACCAAGGGCTTCTTTGCTTGGTAGCCCAAATAATACTAAGTTCGTAAGTCGAGAAAAATTTGCTGGCCCATTCCTACACCCAAAAGGCAAAACTTCGAAATGGTAAAACCCCTGGTTGGTAGTCAAAGCTGTACAAAGGGCCAAGAGCTTGGTTCTATCTCCATTTGCCAATAGCCAGAAGCAAGATCCGAAGATGTAAAAAAATCTTGCTTTACCGACATTTTGCACCGTTTCCTGCAAGTTTGGAAGCGAGTAACGATCCAGGATCGATAGTTGGTTAAGCTTCAGAAAGTCAATACATGGTCTCGAACTACCATCTTTCTTAGAAACTAAGATTAGTGGAGACGACCTAGGGCTGGAGGATGGGGCGGTCACTCCCAGTTCCAACATTTCCCTGATGTGTTCATCAGTCACGGATTGTTGTGAATGCGGAATCGTATATGTTGGTACGTACACTGGTTTGGCACCTGGTACTAAATTTATGGTAAATGGAGTCAAATTGATGTGTCCTAAAGGGTCACCCTTGAGAGCAGTTATTTCCCTGTTCTTAACTAAGAAATCGAACAATTTTTCAGTCAATTCGTCCGCTTCCTTTAATGGTTATGAGCTAAGAGTAGATGAAAAACTCCTGGTATCTGGAGCGAATTTCTTCGTCTGAAAGCCGTGATGAGTCGGAAACGGTTCTAACCGCACGAGTTTCTTCGGAATAAAATGGCTCTGATATGGCTAAATAAGCCTTATCTATTTGCCTATTGGTTTGAACCCGAACAGGATTCTTACCTAAATTAAGGAACATAACAAGAACTTTGGTGTTTTGAGTCACATCAGTTGTTCGAGCTAACAGAACATTTGTTCGAGGGTTTCCCTCTCATTAACTAAAGTTACTGGCAAAGATACAGGATTTCTTTCCACAGTGGTAACTGTAGCACTAAAATGAACTTGTGTACGAGGGGGAATAACGAAATTCCTACTTGGAAACAAATAAAACTCTTCATCAGTATGAATTCTATCTGAACCAGAACTTAGACCAAGTGATTTCACATCCTCGTGAACATCAGAAACAGAAGATAAATCGGTATCCGTACCGAAATGTCGTCACTAAAAGAACTGGTTCCCGAAGAACCTGCGTTTACCCTATAAAAGGTAAACTTACCCAAAGTAGCTTTCAAATCATTAAAGGATACAGTACATTTTCTTTAACAACAATAATCTCTGGAAAATACCCTAATCATGGATACACAAAAAATCAATTCCTATCAAAACGTCAGTGCGGAACTTGAGTAGGAAGAGCATCACCAGTTGCACCTTGCAGAACCAATCTCTTATGTTTTACCTTTAAATTTCAGGAGAGACTTCAGATAACTTCTTAAAACTGGAGGACTTAATCAAAGTCACTTAGCTACCTGAGTCAATGAGTTCTTCCATAGGAAGACTCGGAAGCAGGGCCGTAACTAGGGTTTAGAAATTAGTGAGGTCCAGATTTTTTTCGAGCGCAGCGGGACGAGCAAAATTCAGACCAAAATGGCATCTACAAACACAACCCAAGCTATACACTAAACACAAAACACAAAACGCTCGACGCTCCTCTTTTCAAAAGAAAAGCGGTAATATGCGTTTCATACACGGAGAACTGTTCAGTCTCTTTTTTTTTTTTTTAGGAAATAATTACCGAGGTCCGGACCTCGGTGACCTCATAGGTAGTTACGGCCCTGCTCGGAAGACTCCTAATCTTCAACGAAATTTTAGGATCTCTAAAGTTATGATATTCCCTAATTCTCAACACAGATTCCAAAAATATAAAATTCATTCGCGCTAACTTTAAAATCCTTAAATGAATTATTCGAAAATTCACAAGGATCAGCCTATTCAAGGTCATTCTTATCCTCGTTTGCGAACGCAAACTCTGGTAGAACGTTAGATGAAGTCTCTCTACTTATACTTGGTTCTGTGTTGCCCTTAAACCTATTATTCCCATTTCTACGCTCCTTAACACTATTCTTAACGTAACTGCGAACAAAACTAATTAGTCTAGGCCAGAGTTTCTCAGCCGGATTTTCCCCACGCACCCTGTTTCAGAGTCTTAGGTCAGTGCGACCTCTTATCGTCCTACAGGGGTAAACAAATTCACGAAGCAGAGGGTTTTTTGCTCACAAATCACTACTACAGGAGTAAACAAACTACGACCCGGGGGCTCTAAAAACTGTTCGGTAGAGTCACTGCCACAGAGGGTCCTCGAAAAAACTTCAATAGAGTCTTCGGCGGTGGGCTCAGTGAAATCATCTAATTATCAATTCGGTTGATATATATTATTATTAGTGATGCACCGGAGGCAGATTTTGGTCGGAGGCCGGAGGGTCGGAACCTCCGGCTTAGTGTTTTTTCCTCAGGCCCGAGGCCGGAGATTCCGGCCAATTGATTTATTTCAGATTTATATGTGTGTGTGTGTGGTCCATCGTCTCATCTATTTAGGGTTTATATATTATAGTCCTGCTATTTTAAATTATTAAGTCTTTAATAACTTAAACTTTATAAAAGTCAACTTTCTATGCTTTGTGTGTGCTAATTTCTCTAAAAATTCCCATTGAACAGAATATCCTCAGGTTATGAAACTTATGATGTCTTGCTGAATGCTGAGTAAAGTAGCCTATATCAAATCAATTATTAATACAATCACTGATCACTCATAAAATAAATTATTATTACAGTCACTGAGAACTGAAATATTCGGATAGGTGCAGAAATGAGGTTTTATAGTTTTATAGAATTAAAGCTAAAAGTTGTCAGAACTGAGTTTGGTGTACTTGGTGTAGTTTAGTGAGACCTCCGGCCGGAGCAGGAGGTTTTCTAAAATGGCCGGAACTCCTGCTCGGCCGGAGCCGGAACCGGAGCTCCGCTGCATCACTAATTATTATGCAGGAAGGAGAGGCCAAGGGTGGACGCCCGAAAAAAATGCCACCCACAATAGATGGAAAAGGAGAGAGCCGAAATCCGAAATTAAGGTCTCCAAGGTGGTTAAAAACTAATATTTTTTTAAATTTTTAAAAGAATTTGTAGTGTGTCAGATGCATGTATATGTAATGAAGAATAGAGGGAGAAGCGTGTGTTTGAGAGCCTGCTGGACTGCTCACAGGGTAGATGAAACACAGAAAAGGATCAGCTAAGGAGGGCAGTGATAGGAGGAACGGGAGTTCCAACACTTCCTAACGTCTGCCCCCCCCCCCATCCCCCAGAGCACTTCCCTGGTCGAATGGTGTCTACAATCTCCTTATATATAATATATATATATATATATATATATATATATATATATATATATATATATATATATATATATATATATATAAGGAGATTATATATATATATATATATATATATATATATATATATATATATATATATATATAAGGAGATTATATATATATATATATATATATATATATATATATATATTATATATATATAAATATTTATAATGTTATAATGTTTCAGACCAACAAAGACCCTAGGATCCACTCATGGCTGGTCTACCTAACTGTGTTCGTAATCGTGTATTGTGTATACACATACGAGGAAAAGTGTAGCATGAGTTTTTCAATACCTCACAGTACTATGGGGGGCACCGCTCGGCAGAGGAATCTCTTTAAATGGGTGTGTAAGGACAGAGAGTATCCCCTAACCCAAGACGCTGCCTCCCTATATCCCACAACACTTGTGTTGAGCTGTGGGATCTATCCCCACAAAGCCTTAATTTTACTACCTTAAACTATACCCTTTCTATCAACATGCGCGTCCAATCGATTCTTAAACATGTTTATAGACGTGCTACTAATTACTTCTACCGGCAAACTATTCCAGCTATTTACTATTCTATGCGTAAAAAAGTTTTTCGCAACTGCTGTCTCGAACCTTCTACTTGTCAACTTACACCCGTTATTTCTAGTCCTATTATATTGAGATATATATATATACCAGATAATTTCAAGTTAGCAAACGTAACACCTATCTTTAAGAAAGGCGATAAAGGTGCGGCGGGAAATTATAGGCCAATCAGTTTAACGTCTGTTGTAGGTAAGCTACTGGAATCAATAATTAGGGATCGTATAGTCGAACACTTAGAAGTGCATAATCTGGTTAGAAATACGCAACACGGTTTTAGGTGAAACAAATCTTGCTTAACTAATCTTTTAGAATTTTTCCAAAGCGTGGTTGACGTTTACGATAGACATCGGGCGGTTGATGTAGTGTATTTAGATTTTCAAAAAGCGTTTGACACCGTGCCGCACAAAAGACTCATTGAAAAAACTAAGGCTCATGGAATCAGGGGTGTAGTAATAAATTGGCTAGAAGAATGGTTGCGAGGCAGGAAACAGAGGGTGGTCGTTGATGGAGCGGAGTCGTGTTGGGCTAATGTAGCGAGTGGCGTTCCTCAGGGTTCTGTATTGGGCCCCTTGCTTTTTCTTATATATATTAACGATTTAGATGTCGGCCTAGTCAGTACAGTTTCAAAGTTTGCGGATGACACGAAGCTGGGTGGTAGGGCGATTAATGACGAAGATAGAGGTAAAATTCAGGAAGATCTGAATAAAATCGTTGATTGGTCAGTCACATGGCAAATGAGATTTAACGTGGATAAGTGCAAAATTATGCATATAGGTTCGCGTAACGGTAATTTTGCGTATAGTATGTCAGGGAAAGATTTAACAAGCGTAGAGCAGGAAAAAGATTTAGGAGTTATAGTCACTGGTGATTTAAAAGTAGCGAAACAAAGTACAGCGGCGGTCAGTAAGGCGAACAAAGTGTTAGGTTTTATAGCTCGAAATTTTGAGTACAAATCGCGCGATATTATAGTTCCTCTTTATAAATCATTAGTTAGACCCCATTTGGAGTACGCGGTCCAATTTTGGAATCCGCATATGCGCAAAGATATAGACAAAATCGAAAGAGGTCAAAGACGAGCAACTAAGATGATTCCGTCTCTTAGGTCAAAGTCGTACGAGGATAGGCTTAAAGAGTTAAAATTGACTACACTCGAGACTAGGAGGTTAAGGGGTGATCTAATCCAGGTTTTCAAAATTATGAATGGGTTTGATAACGTAGATAGAGATAGCTTTTTCGAATATCTCAATATAATAAGACTAGAAATAACGGGTGTAAATTGACAAGTAGAAGGTTCGAGACAGCAGTTGCGAAAAACTTTTTTACGCATAGAATAGTAAATAACTGGAATAGTTTGCCGGTAGAAGTAATTAGTAGCACGTCTATAAACATGTTTAAAAATCGATTAGACGCGCATGTTGATAGAAAGGGTATAGTTTAAGGTAGTAAAATTAAGGCTTTGTGGGGATAGATCCCACAGCTCAACACAAGTGTTGTGGGATATAGGGAGGCAGCGTCTTAGGTTAGGGGATACTCTCTGTCCTTACACACCCCATTTAAAGAGATTCCTCTGCCGAGCGGTGCCCCCCATAGTACTGTGAGGTATTGAAAAACTCATGATCTTTACTTGCCCCACAAACACCTTTAAATGGGAGACCCATAATGGGTGCACACACATTTCTACATTACTGTACAGTCTTTACAGCCACACCTACACTTTTTCCTTGTAAGTGTATATATTGTAATGTATATGGTTGTAAATTTTGACTTGGTCCGCAATCGATATGGACCGTGACTTGATGGATACCGTAATGAAATTGACTGGATTCTTTGGATCTGATATATTTGCATGTCCGTTATAAATAGATATAGAGTGTAACATTGTGGATAGTAGTCTATTATGACTTGAGCCCCATTGAGAAAAGCAAAGCCTTGTCTACCAGTAATAACAAGCAATAAGTTTTCTGTTTTAGGGTTCGAAGATACTGATGAACCGGAAATACGACTCGTTGGTGATTCCATTGTTCGAGGGCAGCTCGAGGAATTCTGTGGGAGAAACCCTCGTCGTAGGCGCCGTTACTGCTACCCGGATGCAAGGGTGGAGGATATAACTAATAATGTTGACCATTTTACAGACAGTACCGCCGAGGACACAACGTATGTTATTCATGTCGGTACTAATAACGTTTTAAATTCTAGATCGGAAGAACTGCTGGCTAGGTACAGGGACTTATTAGAGCGATTAAAGGAGAAAACTAACTAATAAGATATATATATATATATTAGTGATGTAGCGGATGTCATTTTTTTCACATCGCGGATGCGGATGAGGATGTTTGATTTCAACATCCGCGGTGCGGATGAGGAGTTTGATTTCAACATCCGCGGATGCGGATGCGGATGCGGATGTCTACATTTTCGTTATTTTTTAGGATATATTCGAGATTTGTTGTGTTTAACGTATATAATAAGTTATTATATAGAGAGAGCTGTAGCTATAATGTAGTATAATTGATTAATTGTACAATAATTGCTGTACTTTTCTCTGAACATATAAAATAATATCAAGCATCTAACTAATATAGAAATCAATTAGTGAATTCGTCTGCAAATAAATTCGTTATATTTTGTTGAGTTTCAGCCACAATTAGAAACCATAATTGTGTTACCAGGATGCGGGACGTGAACCCAACTCAAATGCACCCCACCGACCTCTTTCCCCAACCTCCACCCTTATAGAAAGAGATCTTTAATTAGCTTGATAACTATTTATATTAAGTTTAAAGTTTATTAGGCATATTTATAAATGAGTAATTAAAATAAAGTAAACTAAGATGTTCATCGTTTAATGTTCAAACTTAATTATAGGAAGGTTATGCTTAAGGAACATTAATTTTTCTGTTTTTCTGCTGCCAGTCTGTTTCTCTTTTCATCATATATTAATCCAGCACTGCTAAATAATCTCTCGCTTGGTACGTTTGTTGGAGGACAGGCTAAATGTTTCCTTGCAAGTTTACTCAAGTATGGATAGATATTCTGCATATTTTTCCACCAACTAATAGGATTGTCACATGCAGCCAGGCGTTTTTCTTGGTGATAGCTCTCGATCATTTTTACTACATCTTTTGACATCGCGTAGGTCTCGTCATTGCTGCTTGACTCAAGAAACTGAGAGACAGATTCTGTGATAGATTTGCTTGTTGAAGGTGTTGGTTCTGTCACTGAAACTTTTATTCTTTTGGTGGGTGGCGAAGCGACAGATTCAAGAGATTGAAGCTCTTCAACTGCTTTGCCAAGTGATGATTTAACTCGTTCTAATGTACTAGGTGAAAATAACTTAGCTTTGTAACGTGGATCTAAGTAGGTTGCAAGAGAGTAACTTCATACAAGAACAGCCTCTCGTCTTGTCGCTTGCATCACTTTTGCGCACAATGAACTAGTTATATATATATACAGTGGTGGGCACCGTTAACCAAAAAGTTAACTTCGTTAACCGCTAATCCGTTAACCAAAAAGTTAACTTCGTTAACCGTTAATCCGTTAATTCGTTAAACATGGAACGGAAGTTACCGATAAACCGTTAACATTAACTTTTATTATAAAAAAAATGAAAACACAATATATTATATATAATTTAATTTTCCCTCTTCTTCTCGTTCTCCATTTTGTCCATGAGATGCATGTTGCCCTTCATGAAAATTAGCATATCAAAGTTTTCATCAGACAGGGATGATCTCTTGGCCCTCAGGATGTCCTTGCCCATAGAGAACAAACGCTCCACTGCAGCACTGGAGGGGATGGCTGTGTTGAACTTGATGAATAAGTCCACCAACACTTGCTCACCCAAGAAGGCAGCATCTGTCAGCAAGTCCTTGGAGTTGGTCTCCAGCCAGGTCTTGACCAAGTTCTGGGCCTTGCCCTTGAGTGACCTGTGGCTTCTGCTGCTCTCTTTTGTCTGGATGACAGCACTGAAGAAGTCATCCTCCTCCTCCTCCTCGTTGTTGCTGCCTCCACTGTTGCTGCCCACTTCGTTGGATGTGGTACCTAGAAGTACCGCCAGGACATAAAGGGTTAAGGTGAAAACGCTCCCATTGTAAGACATCAATTGACTTAATTTATGTCATCAAAGTGACATAAGAATTGAAATCTTACCTGATCAGTTTTATGGTTCTTGAAATGTATCAAGGAGACTACTAATAAGGTACTCACAGACATATTATAAATATACATGACTTACTTGACAACGATTATTTTTAAATATTCACTAGCACAAACATGTTGCGCAAGAGACAGACTGCAAATGAAACGAATGTAGTTATTTGTTGTAATTGTTACATATATATTATTGAAAGTGCCTTAAAATGCTCGTGATATTTCTTGAAAGAAGTTGAAACATTCAACTCAAATGGCAAATCTTTCCGCCTGATTTTGCACTGCGGAAATGGAAATTCGTTCATCACTATTAACAGTGGCGGATTAATTGCGCACCTGCTCAGCACTGAAAATAATAGAAACTTTTAAACGTTTATTTTGAATTTTTGGGGTTAACGGACTTGAGTTAACGGAAGTTAAATGTAACGGAAGTTAATTAGTCCGATAATGATTTTCAAAGTTA
This sequence comes from Bathynomus jamesi, assembly GCA_023014485.1. Classification (NCBI taxonomy): domain Eukaryota; kingdom Metazoa; phylum Arthropoda; class Malacostraca; order Isopoda; family Cirolanidae; genus Bathynomus; species Bathynomus jamesi. The sequence continues at coordinate 230,059 of JAJOZX010006099.1, forward strand.
ACTTAAAAGTTAAATCGTTAACGAAAAAGTTAACTTCGTTAATTAACGATTAACGGATTAACGGTTTGTGCCCAGCTTTGTATATATATATATATATATATATATATATATATATATATATATATATATATATATATATATATATATATGCTCTAACATTATAACGTAGATAAGTGTCATAATATCTGAAGATCATGAAGATTTAGTATAAAATTAAATTAACATTATGCAAGTTTCCGTTTAAAATGAAGAGGTACACGCTAAAACTATTCATATATTCGTGGTACAACCCAGTAAACACACTACGTAAATACAACGTTGTAGCCTGGTTGAATCTTGGTCATGTCAGAAATTGATGTTGTACTGACGTAGTCACAACGTAAAACTTAAACGTTATATCGCAACGTTGATACAACGTTGCATAATGACGTTTTATACACGTGAAGTACAAGTAAACTTCTGACTTCTTTTTTGTACGCAGCATAGACGTTGTCTGCACGTAAGGTTTCACATCCATAGCATATAGTTCCGTATTACATTATTCTTTGTTACAAAATTGTAACGGAGTTACATACGGTATACTTAGGGTTGCCAACCGTCCTTTTTTGAAAAGGACAGTCCTTTTTTGTAGATTTTTGTCCTTGTCCTTCCTTGAGTTCAGAAAGGACGCCATTTGTCCTTTTCTGATAACAATCTTGTTCCAAACAACAGTTCTGTAACAAAACTTTTGTTTAAAAAGAAATAATTATAAAGTCTTAAGTCGAGTAACATTTTATAAGTTTTATCTATTTCTGGAACATCTGCATATTGCGAAAGAATTTTCAGTGTGATGAACGCTAAATGGCGTGATGATAGAAACCCATGTTCGGTTGAACTAGTAAAAAGTGAGCTTTTTGTTTATTTCAATTTAAAGGATAATTGTTTGGGTTTTGCGGAAAAAATAAAAAATGATACTCTTTTACTGAAGTCTGCAAAAATTCAAGAAAAGTATAAATTTAAAAATAAATAAATATCAAGTTACCATAAATTTTGTCAATGCACGACTCAATGGGTCAATATCTGTATATCAATAAAAATATTTCCTTTAAAAAATATGCAATAAAAAAATATGCAATAAAAAAATATGCAATAAAAAAGCATGCAGTATAAATTGTAATAAATTACAAATAAATTGTACTTCTTTCCCTGACCCTGTAGACAGTATACTGGAATTGATGTTCTTGGCCTTTATTCAAACTTCATGGAGTTGGCAACCCTAGGTATACTACTGTTTCAAATAGGGCGCCTTTGTTGGGACAAATTCTATCCTTGAGACGTCGAGACAACGTTGTATCTACGTAAAGTTTACATAATATCACAACGTTGTGAACAAGTAACTGAAACCACACACACATTTACGTTGCATCTACGTAAAGTTTAGGTAATATCACAACGTTGTGATGACGCTACTGAAACCACACACATTTACGTTGTATCTACGTCACAGTGCTAAAATACAACCTTGTAACATAATGTGACAACGTCTTATCTACGTAAAATTGTTAACTGGGAAGTTAACAATGATGTTCTTATTTATTCTCATTATTTTTATTTTTTAACTTCATTTACTTTAATTTCCCTATTTATATTTATTATTATTTTTATTTTTATTAGGTTTACTATTGGCATCACTATTACTTCAGAAAATATAGATCGTGACTACGACTAGTCGATAATGAGAAGTAAAATTTTCAAAGAATCATTTTCATAAGAAAAACTTTAAATTCTTAAACATTTATTTATGGTTATTATTCGTTTTATCCCTGCGGGTCGATTTTGATATGTGAATAGGTTTTTCTGGTGCATTTTGGTGTGTTTTATTCAAATCTGACATTCATTTCTTGTGCAAATGAACGAATTTTGAACCAAAATACATCAGAAAAACCGGATCACCTGGAGATCCGTCACCCCAGCCTTTTTTAGTTAGCTTTATAAGGCTAACTAACGGAAATATCACGACCTAACCTAACCAATCGTCAAAGGCGTACAGTTGACCTAACGATTGGTTAGGTTAGGTCGTGATAGTTTCATTATTTAGCCTTAGAAAGCTAACTAAAGAAGGCTGGGGTGACGGATCTTCAGGTGATCCGAAAAAACCGAACCTAATTAGTATGCACCCGGCGAATTACGTCAAAATACGATAGGGCGCCGTTCAAAAATTACGTAACGCTATTTTTGCTAAAACCTGACCCCCCCACTCTCACCCCCTGTAACGTTCCGTAACGTGTGGGGGGGGGAAGTGTTACATAACATCTAAGGGGGTGCCTGATCTAGCGTTACAGAACGTTCCTGGGGGATCTGGAGTGTCAAGTTTTAGCAAAAATAGCGTTATGTAATTTTTTAACGGCCGCTAAATCACAACCAGAGCACGTACCGGGTTCCATTTCGAATTTGTCATTAGTTGGCTCGGAAGAAATTTGAAATCAACGCATGTGCGAAATAGTTCCTATCATCTGCGCATGTGCTGAATGTGGTTTGCAAAAGATAATGATGTGTTATATGTGACCCCAAGTATTTTGGTCCTGTGAGTGTGTGGAATGTTGGTGTTGTTTAGTGTAAGCTGTGGAGTTACCCGGTGTTCTTTTGTGTTGCTTGTAAGCAAGGTGATGGTTGATTTTGTGGGCGCTACTTTGAGTCTATTGTGTGTGAGCCAGTCTTGTATACTGTTTATGTATGTTTGTAGGTTATTTGTAGCGGTGTCGATGTTGTTGTGGGTGGATGTTAGAGTGATGTCATCTGCATATGATGATAAGGTAAGCTTGTTATCTATGGGTATTGGAATGTCATGCGTGTATAAGTTGAACAGTGTTGGTGAGAGAACAGAGCCTTGAGGGACCCCGTTCGGAAAAAGCTTGTTTTTGGATGACTTGCCATTAAATGTGACATGTGAGTATCTTCCTGAAAGATAGTTGCTCAGCCATCTTTTAGTGTTATTGTGCATGTTTGTGTTGAGTATTTTGTTTATGAGAGGGAAGCGTGGGATAGCATCATATGCTTTACTAATGTCTATTGTTGCTAATAGTGTACGTTGAGTTGGTCGTCTAAAGTTGATGCCATCCATGATGTGCTGCGAGAGGTTAGTGAGTAATGTCGTGGTTGAGTGGTGAGGTCTGAATCCATGTTGAGTAGGCGATAGTGGTATGTGTGGGTTGCTGATTTGTAAGATTAGTCGTTCTATTACTTTGGAAGGTGTGCATAGTAAAGTAATGGGTCTATAGGAAGCTGGTTCTGTTGGATTTTTGTTTGGTTTGAGTAGTGTAATAATTTTACCTTGTTTCCATATGTCAGGAATAATATAGTGTTGGTATGAATAGGTGCTGATGTTTGTGAGAGCTAGTATTCCCTGTGGGCCCAGGGTGTATGTTAGATATGTTGTCTGGTCCAGTACCCTTTTCTGTAGTTTAATCGCGGTGCTAGGACCTTCGGGCCCAGTAGTTTTAATTATTTGGTTTATTAACACGCAGGTGCACAACCTGGGTCTACCTAATCAATGTGTGTGTGAAGTTTCATGTTTGTAACTGCTTCTATTTTGGAGTTATGGCTGGAACACACACACACACACGCACACACACACACGTCCTTTTATTATTATTATAGATTTTTCCTGAATTTATTTTTGATTTGTCAGAAGAGATAATATAACTGAAAAACGGCACTGGCTCAATTAAAATTTTGGGAACAGTGTTCGTTTTCTAATTTGCCTCTAATCATGACCATTGTATCACTTTCTCAAACTAGGATACCATAGTCTAATATATTAGTCTAATTTATATTAGACTATGTAGTATACTATCATAAGTTCAGAGCTCTATGAAAATATCAACCTCAACAACTAGAACTGACATAGCCAGCACCCCCCAATTAGGGATTAGGGCTAGTTCAGTAGCATGTATGGTGTTTCTTAAACTGTGTATAAGTTTAAGGTTAAAAATAAGGTCCATTGCAGAAACATTGCATGTAACCTGTTTAAGAGCCTCGGCTCCATTAGTTAGAGCCGAGCTAGTTTTAGCTTAATCTGAGCAATTGTAATTTTAGTTGATAGGCTAGGAATAGACTAAGTAAGCTTCAATTTAGTAGACTAGCATGTAACCTATTGTTTTCAGCTTCTGCCAAGTTGAACGGGGAGTAATGGCGTTAACTTCTGCAAGGTATGAAAGTAATGTACCATAAACCGGGGGTTACTTTGCACACTTTTTTTAGTATTTTCAAGATTATTTTTATTAACTGCAGTGTGAAACATTGATTCTAATATTTCAATATGGGCACTTATAAGTACATTTTAGAAATATATATAATTGTACAGAATTGTACAGAAAGTATTTATATTTTTAAAAGTAATGAATGCAGTGTTACCTGGGAATGGGGTAATTTTGCACAAGCATTGAAAATGCAGCTGTAAGCATGTAAGCCTGTATTCAGGGTTACTTCCCCCTGCAATTGTTTTAAAAAGTACAAGTACAAGTACAATCACAAAGCACCCAAAGAATACAATTAGCACACTTCAGTTAGAAGAAATGCAAAGCTTCTTCAAATAGCTATATAGGTACTGTCTACAACTCTACATTGTAAAATGTTTGGAGATTTCAACTTTCCAGCATCTGCATCAAAATCTTTTTTAGGCCACACAAGTATTGCCATCTTCAACAGATTTTAGAAAATTAACTTGAAAATTTTATTGCAGACCTGCCAATAACTAAAGTTACATATTTTGCACATCTGCTATGCATTTCAGGGTGATGATACGTGGATTTACCTTAAATTTACCTTAAAGCGCTTCTGCCTCGAGGGTGCGCTGCTCCCACGAAGTCCGCTCAGCGCCTCCTGAGGCGGGGCCACGACAGGGTTGCCACCCTTCTTTCCTCTTGCTCCTGCCATATGATTTGGTCCCCTATTGAATTTGTGGGAGCTGGTCTGGCAGAGGAATACCCTGACACTGTGGGTTGGCCGGGTATGTTGGCTAGAAACATGTCCAAGTGTTTTTTAAAAGTATCTACTGGGACTGCACTTATATCTCTAAGGTACTGAGGCAAGGAGTTAAACAGGCGAGAACCCTGCCTAGAGATACTATTATATTGAAGAGTTTGAATCCTTCTCAGACTGTTTGGTGGGAGGTGATATTTTTTACACATTCTACCAGTTCTTGTTAAGGTGGGCACAATTGGTTCAGTATTGGGGGCAACTAAAAGCCCTTCTAGAATTTTCCAGGTGTAGATTAGGATGTATCTCTCAAACCTTCTCTCTATGGAATAAAGGTTGAGGCCTCTAAGCCTATCCCAGTAGTTTAATTTGTTTTTACTCACCTGTTGCCCATCAGGTTGTTTAATATACGAGGTAAAGGTTCTTTGTAGGCCCTCAATTTTTTGCAATTCATTCTGTTTATGGGGAAACCATAATTGGGAGCAGTAGTTAATGCGTGGAAGGACAAGTGATTTCCTCAGGGTAAGCATGGTCATACTGTCCCTAGTTCTGAATGTCCTTAGTATATAACCTATTAGTTGTTTGCATGATGAGGTTACTTTGTCAATGTGCCTATTGAATGTTGCATCTTCAGATAATATAATCCCTAGATCCCTGACATGATCAGTTTGTGCAATATCTTTTCCTGTGGGTCCAGTGTAGTTGAATTGTTCTTTCAGGTATTTATTTGGTCCATACTTAATTAGTTCAAATTTGTCTTCATTGAAGGTCATATTGTTTGCATCTGCCCATGCATATATAGTTTGTAGATCTTTTTGTAGCTCTACACAGTCTTCTTTTTCTGTAATTGGTCTTAGTATTCTGGTATCATCTGCGAATGATAGGAGAGAGCTTCCTAGGTTACAGTTTATATTGTTTAGCATTATAATGAATAGAATTGGTCCTAGTACTGTGCCTTGCGGCACTCCACTAATCACTTCTTTTTCTATAGATCTTGCTCCATTTACAGTTGTTATTTGTTTTCTGTCAGAGAGAAAGGCATGGATCCATTTTCCTATTTTTCCACAAATACCCAAGTTCTTTTAGTTTATGGAATAATATACTATGGTCAACCTTGTCAAAAGCTTTTGCAAGTCTAGATAGATGATATCAACATTGTGGTTTTCTCCCAAATATTGTAGGATTGTATTGCAATGGTCTATAAGTTCAGTAAGGCAGGATCTCTTGTGTCTGAAGCCATGTTGAAAGTCTTCTAAGAGATGTTCATTTTCTATAAAACTGACAGTGTGCCTTTTCAGGACTTTCTCAAATATTTTAATAATATGGGAAGTCAAAGATATGGGTCTATAGTTCTTGGCTTCCTTTCTTTTGCCTCCTTTGTAGATTGGGGTAATATTTGCTTGTTTCATGATTGGTGGTATTCTACTGGTGTCTAGTGAGGATCTCCACAGTATTTTCAAAGGCAGAGATAAAGTATGTTTGCATTCCTTAAGAATCTTGGCTCCAATTCCATCTGGACCAGGGGCTGAACTCCCTGGTAGCTCTGTTATTGCCTGTTGTATATCTCTAGTGGTTATTTGTATATCTTCCAATAATGGTCTGTCTTGGTCATTTTCTTCTCTATCAAAAAATGCTGTAGTTTTTATTTTCTTTGCTACTACAGGGGTACTCCAGCTTAAAGCATATTGAGATTGTAGAATGTTTGCCATTTCCTGTGTATTAGATGTGAGAGTTAGTCCATCTTTAGCAAGCAATGGGCCAATGCCCATTTTGATAACTGCTTTGCGTTTAGCATAGCTAAAGAAGAATTTGCTATTTTCCTTTATAGTGCAATAGCTTTGTGTTCATTATCAATATTCTCTCTCATGGTTGACTCCTTTATTTTAAGTTCTAACATCAGTATCTGATTCCGGATGTTACTATGTCTTGTATCGCTTAATTGCTTTGTCAGTTGTTTAGATAGCTTTGTTCTCTTTCTCATAAGTGTCCTTCTGTATCTGTGCTCTTTTGTCCGGATACACATTTCTTGACAAATGATATATAAAAAGTAATTACAGAAGTTGAACAACAGATGTTGCATTGATCTTTTGTCATGGTCTAAGATAGCTCTTATAAATTTAAAAAAATAGTGAATAATGTATTGATGCTTCAATTTCATACATTTTATTGATAAATATACAATATACTTTGGGTCTTTCTTATGCTCCCATGAAATGAGTAAGATTTATGACAGTAGTAAAGTTTTAAGTGTTGCATAGAAGTTTGAGAAACTAGGAAAAAATGAAAAAATATTGAGAAAAAGTAAGATGAGAATTGCTGCTTACGGAAAAATAACTTGAAAATGTACAAGAATGCATGATTAGTCTATCCATTTTAAACATTTTTCACTGGTGGCATGCCCCCCCCCCCTAACCTCTACATTTGCATCATGCCTTTGGCACTTGTATACTAGGGTGGCAATAGCCAATAGGGGTAAAAATCCAAGTTGCCTGGAGGAGCGAGTGCGGTGGCGCGTTTGGTGCAGTTCCTGAAGAAAATCACTCAGGCAAATTTTTAGGACTTTTGATAAACATTAGGGGGTGGTACAAGAGTAACAAAGTTTCCACCATTGTCACTTACTAATTCTCTATTTTGTATACTTTGCAGGTAGATGAAAAATGGCGACTACTCTAAGAAAGTATGTTGTTTTATGGCTACTGGAGACTTCTCCCAACTCATATGCCCTTACAGGAGCCAAATTGCCGTCCAAGTGGCAGGTCCTGGAACGATTCTTGTTCTTTCACCTGTCCGAGTCTCGCCCTGTCAGAGAAAGTAGCCGACTGGTGATGACAGAGGTTGAACAGATGTGGAAGAATGCAAGTCTTCCGACTCAAGCTACGCACTGGGCACAAGACAAGCTGGAGAACCTCCATTCTGAGTGGAGAAGCTTAAAGAAATTACGAGTGAGGCGTACCAAAACCCAGATGGACAAGGAGAAGGTCTTTCTAGAAGGTCTGAAAGGCCTGTTCGATTGCGCTCAAAATCATCAAAAATAAAGAAGACAAGCAGTTTCTTCTTGCGCAGCGTGAGCCTGGTCGTCGAGGAACTATAGGACTTGTTGATCAGAAGTATATTAGACAAGAGGAGAACAAAATGACACGGCAGCATGAGCAAGAGAAAAGGAAATGAAGGAACCTGAATGAACTCCAGAAGATGGACAGGTCCGTGGTTTTGGAGTCGAGCAGCAGTTCTACAAACGAGGATACTGACAAGGAAGATGAGGTGAATGTCGGAGAATAGGAGGCGCGTCATCTGCCACTCTCAAGAGGAAAAGATCAAGAGGGTTAAATCAGATTGTTACTCAAGAACTGGCGCAAGCGTTGGACCGCACAAAGATATCCAATCGCCGGGCAGTCCATGTTGTGGCCAATACCTTAGCAGCTGCTGGACAAAGTATGGAGCACTACGCATTGAATCGAGAGACAATCCGACTAGCTCGAATGAAATTCCGCCAAGACATCGCGGACGAGCTGAGAAGGTCCTTTTCCCCCATGGTACCATTAACAGTTCATTGGGATGGCAAGCTCCTTCCAGACCTTACAAACAAAGAGAAGGTCGATCGCCTTCCAGTCCTGGTTTCAGGAGAAGGTGTGATGAAGCTGTTGCGGGTACCAAAGTTGCCATCATCAACAGGTCTGGTGCAGGCAACAGCAGTGCATGACATGCTAGAAGACTGGCAGTTATCTCCCGGGATCGTAGCCATGTCTTTTGACACGACATCATGTAACACCGGTCACTTGAATGGCGCTTGTCAATTCCTCGAGCAGAAGCTCGGGAAGAAACTTCTCAATTTTGCTTGTCACCACATCGTGGAAATAGTTCTTGAAAAAAGTTTTCGAAGCCTTAGTAGCATGCTCTTCGGGACCAAAGATCAAGCTCTTTCAAAGATTGGCGGAGGTGTGGCCAAAGATTGTAAAGGATTCGTTTCTTTCTGCTGAGGGAGACCGTGAGGTGGCAGATCGGATGCACGCATTCAAGGAGAAAGTTGCAGAGTTTGTGCATGAACAGTTGAGATCTCAGCAGCCTCGCGATTATTACTGAGAGTTCCTGGAACTTGTACTGCTATTTCTCGGAATAAATCTACCACGGGGAAATCATATTCAAACTCCGGGTGCCCTCCACAGGGCACAGTGGATGGCAAAATGCATCTATGCATTTAAGATCTTGTACCGTCACCAGTTGCGGAACTTGGGGAAAACTCACAGACCAGGAGCTCCAGGGTGTTACTGACTTCTGCCTCTTTGTTGCAGAGATTTACGTTAAAGTTTGGTTCAATGCCCGGTAGCCAGATATGCTCCGTGGTTGGACTTGGAGCTGATACAAAAGCTGGTGCAGTACAGACAAGTTAACCGACGCGTGGCAGAGGCCCACTTTGAAAGGGATCACTAGCCATCTTTGGTACTTAAGTGAAAAGTTGGTTGCTTTGGCCTTTTTGATGAATATCTCAGCAGCGTGGTGAAAAGAGGCATGGTTGAGGCGCTCAAAAATGAAGAAAGGAAGTCCTTCGCCTCGTGTGACAATTGATGTGGGAGATGCTGAACATCTTTCTTTGGCAGCCTTTGTCACGAAGAACACATTGGCCTTCTTCCACCTGCTCCAGCTTCCCACATCCTTCCTCTCCAAGGATCTGGAGCAGTGGGAAGATGAAGATTTTCAACAAGTGAAACACGCGCGCGTCTGCCATCAGTGTTGTCAATGATCCCGCAGAAAGAGGAGTTGCCCTAATGAAAGATTTTAACGCTGTGCTGACCACACAGGAGGATCAACAGCAATACGTTCTTCAGGTTGTGGAGCAGCACCGGAAGATGTTCCCTGATGCCAATAAATCCACGTTCATTCGAAGCCAGAAAAATTAGCCTAATTGTAATCTATCAGATCACTACAAGCTATTGCAGTCCTATTGAGGTTGTTTGAGTCTTATCAGAATCGTTCTTTTCAGTTTTTTGTTTTGTATAACTTTGAAGCTCACTCGAACACTCGTTTCCAATAGCCTAGAGCACAAAGTTCTTTGTGTCTTGTACCACCACTTAAAATAAGATTAGGAACTTGAAATTTGACAGAATTTGTTTTTTCAATAAACCGAATAAAATGAGCACCCGCACATTTTAAATTTTGCGACTTCATTTTTTATTGCCACCCTATTGTATACTTTGTATAGTGATACGCATTTTTATTTTCCAATGTTGGTAGGTCTGTGATTGGCTTACAATTTCAGAAACTTGTCTTATGAATTGCTTGAACCTTTCACCATAGGCAAAGGTCACAACCAACCAGTCACCAGCTGTTCCCCCAGGTTGAGGATTTAAAAGCACTTTGCTTTTATTTTCAAGACTGGACTTCTCTGAGCCTGACCCTTGTTTATCATCATTATCAGAAGAAACATTGTCAACTGGTGATGTGTCAGGAGTATTAAGATCTGTCATTAAAATACTTTTGCCAGATTTTATACAGATTTGCTTCTTTTTCTTTTTGCTATGTTCTTAAATAAAAATTGGGTTATTATTCATTTTAACATGCATCTTGCTAATGAATTGAAAACATGATTTTCTTATGCAATTTGATACATACTGTTTGAAAATGACCTTTATTTCCTTGGGACTTGTGCCATTTTTCCAGAAATGACCTATATCATATGCAGATATAATTCCGCTATGCATCAGAGAAAATGGTAGATGCGTTCATCTTCATTATAAAACTGGTTAAATAAGTATCTCGCGAAATATTGGGGGTAATGTTCTTTCTTACTCCCTGACCTCAGCACCCAATTCAATGCCAGGTTAGGTTAATTGAATGCTTAGTTAGGTAAATTGAATGCCCGGTTAGGTCAACTGTACATCCTTGATGATTGGTTAAGTCATGATATTTTCGTTAGTTTTAACAAAAATATCATAATTTAACCTAACCAATCATCAAGAGTGTACAGTTGACCCAACTGGCCATTCAATTAACCTAGTTATTTAATTAGATTTCATTAAGTTAGGTTAGGTAATTTCCGAAAAAATGGCACATTTTCCAAGGAAATGAAGGTTATTTTCCAAACAGTATGCATCAAATTGCATAAGAAAACCATGTTTTCAATTCATTAGCGAGATGCGTGTTAAAACGAATAATTACCAAATATGATATTATGTAAAGTAACCCCAAATATCAAACAAAATTAATAAATACTATAAAGATGTGGTAATATTGCAACTATGTTGCTAAATGTAACTGTACTTCACTCATAATATACCGTAGCATCATACTACCAAAATGAATATAATATCTTGGTATTTGCTTCTTACATATTTAGATAAATATTTTTCAAAAAAAAAATAATAATAATAATAATAATTTAAGTTTTGGTTGTAATTTTAGGTAGATAAAAAATAATTTATCTATGTGCTGACATATTGTCATCTAATATCAACATAAAAATGAGACTTCTTGTTTGATATAATAATAGCTTAGCTATATGACATATATGAGTCATAAACCAAATTGAAAAATATGCACAAAGTTACCCTGGCAGTGTGAAGTAACTCTGGTTTACAGTAATTAACTAGTTAAGGATCACAGTCAAAATTGACCAAATTCTGTCAAGTAGTAAGTTAAACTAAATTTAAGTTTATTCAAATTGACCAATATGGAAAACTTGTGGTTCTTTGGCAATTGGCTATGTTTACTTCACCCAATTCCCTTTAAAGTCTTTTACTGTATTGCAATCTTTTTAAGCTAGTTAGGGTTGAACTTTGTTGCCATACATTGCACACCTCATAACCTTGCAGTAGCCTTGTAAAGTGGGTTAAGAATTTGCCAGTAAAAATGCTGTTGAGATGCCTAGATTCAAAGAATTTTAGAGGATGTACAATGTAGATGGATTCCTTTCAGAACTGTTAGGAATAACAAGATTAGGAAACCTTTGTGGTGGAATAGGGAAATAGCTGAAATGATTAAAAATATAAAAAGGGCATTCAGGGAATTTAAAAGCAGTGATAGTATTTTGGACTTGGATAATTATAGGCAGTTAAGAAATAAGCTAAATAGTTTGATTAGGAAGAGCAAAAAGCATAGTGAAATAAATCTACCTCAAAATAGCAATAATGATCTAAAGAAATTCTCTAGTTTTTATAAATACAATAATAAAAAACAATAGGATTGGTCCAATAGAACATGATGATAGGATGTTTGAAAATGATCAGGATATTTATTGTTGGTAGCTATTTTTAATGATCATTTTGCCTCTGTCTTTACTGAAGAAAACTTGAATAACTGATTTTAATTCTTTAGATTCTCTAAATACTGTCATTCTTCATAAGATTCATAGGCTATAAGGAGGGATGATGATAGGTAATTAATTAATATAATGAAACCAAATAAAACTGCTGGTCCTAATAAAATATATGCTAGGATTCTGAGAAGGGGAGGATAGCTTATCTGAGGTACTAACTATTTTGTTTGTTGGGTCTATTAATTATACAGAGGTGCCTGATGAATGGAAAAAGGCAAATGTAGCAGCTACCCATTTAGAAAAGGTAGTAAAAAGGAGGTAAGAAACTATAGGCCTGTTAGTTTAATATCATTGGCATGAAAGATACTAGAAAGAATTAGCTATAAAGAATAATATTCAAGATCATTTTGATAATTTTATCTTATTTCAAATTCTAACATAGATTTAGATCAGGAAATTCTTGTTTGTCTAATCTTTTGGAATTTTTAGAGTTTGTTACTGATCAGGTAAATAATGGATGTGATGTAGATATTATTTGTTTGGGTTTAGTAAGGTATCTGACAAAGTTCCACGGAGGAAACTTCTATATAAATTAAATGCTCATGGAGTATTGAGGTTGATTATAAATTGGGTAGAAAAGTGTTTAGAAGACAGAACAGAGTAGTTTTAAATGGTCATGAATCTGGGTAGCAGAAAGTGAAGTTGGGTACCATAGGGAGATCAGTGTTAGGTCCATCATTTTTTATTGTACAGTATAGCTAAATGATTTTGGGGAGGCTTATGCAGTAACATGTGTAAATTTGTAGGTAATACAAAAATAGTTGCTGAAATTACAAATCTAGAAAATGCTTACAAGCTGTAAAAAGATCTTGATAGATTAATTGCCTGGGCAAGTAAATTGGCAGATGGAATTTGGTGTTCAAAACTGCAAATCCTCCATTTTTCACAGAAATAAAAAGAGAACTTTAGTTGTGAGGTGCAAGGAAACTGGTTAGAGGATGTTAGTCAGGAAAAAGATATTGGCATTATAGTTAGTAGTGATCTAAAATTTTCTTAGTGTTTAGAGGCTAGAAATAAGGCAAATAAAATGCTAGATATTATTAAGAGGGATGTTAGAAAAGCAGGTTATAATTCTTATGTTAGGCCTCACTTAAAATACTACATTCAATATTATTCACAATGTTTAATTGTTAAGCATTATTTTAATAAAATTTTTCTAATTTTGTTTGTTGTAACTGTTGAAGAAATAGTTTCAATTTGAAAAAAATTTGGTCTTAAAAAAAAAATACTCGGGGGGGGGATTTTTCCCGCATGGTCATTTGAAAAATCTGGCAACCCCAGTGTTAGAATATATAGTATATATTCTGAAAATAAGCAAGAAAATTTTATAAATGTTTTTGTAAATATTAAGTATGAAATTATTGGTATCTTTGTTGGTAATTTGGTAATTTAGTTATCATTTATCATAAATTAGAATTCTTTAATGTTGATATTTTGTAAAAATGAATAAAAGATTATTGGAATTCCAATGGGTGGTAAGTCCAGGACAGTGCATGAGTTTTGAATAGAGGAGAGTTTATTCTTAATTTTTGTACCAAACAGTTTGCTCTAGGTTTTTGTATAGAAAAAGTCCGTTCTTAGCTTTTATACTGAAAAACTTGGCAGCCACTTCACGCTAAAACATATTTTTTCCTGTGAAAGTCCTTTTTCTCCTGTGAGAGCCCATTTAAATCTATTGTGAACTTACAACATTCTCCCACAAATTTCCAAACTTAGTTTTTTGCTTGCTGCAAAATGTAAATTTTGCCAAGTTTTCCAGTCCAGTGCAATATACATACAAACATGATGCATTTTTATTATATTTCATATTGAATATTGGAAAAAGCTCATTTAAATGACTACATAATAATTATAGAATTAGGCAAACCGCTAAAGTTTATTAAAAAATGCATGTACGGTAACATTCTTGGTCACCATTAATATTGAGAGTTTTTAATTTTTTTCATTTTTAACTCATTTTACCAGTAGTGTTTGAAAACTTGTGTTTGGCTAAAATTTTAGGGGGTGAAGGCTCATGTTCAGGTGGTGAAGCTTCACCACCTGGCCCTATGGGGAAAAAAAAAAACCCTGACTTGCAAGAGTTCGCTCTTAACTTTTGTGCTGTGAACATTTCAATCTTGATCTTTATACTAAGAAATTGCATTTGAGTTTCTCTGAAACAGTTTTTTTGTTATTTTGGATCAATGAAAGAAAGCCACCCCCAGCATTCTTTAGTTAGCTTTATAAGGCTAATGAACAAAAATATCACGACCTAACAACCAATCATTAGGTCAACTGTATGCCCTTGATGATTGGTTAAGTTAGGTCATTATATATTCATTAGTTAGCCTTATAACTGCTAACTAAAGAAGGCTGGGGGTGGCTCTCTTCCATTGATCCATGATTTTTAATTATTTATTTTCTATATTATTTTTGTTAACTGAAATACCCTTTATATATGATGGTTTCCACCATACTGGTAAATTAAATTTTATTTCTGTATATACAGAGGCGGGGCCACCAGCTTGACCTCCGTGTGAAGAGAGACCAACGCACGAAACACATAAGGTTCATAAGGTATATATGCATATGTGCTTCTGACTGTGATTTAATTGTAAATTTGTCATTGAGTTAATTTAATTTTTTTTAACTTAACGATTGTAGACCAAAGTTTTTTGTAGTTAAATATTGAAAACATGTCTGGCAGATATTTTTCCATAAAAATAGCTTTTTGATGTTTGTGCTTTGTTCAAATATGACCTTCATTTCAGTCACAAATGATTCTAGGTTAGGTTTCCTCGTATAATTTTAAGTGTTCTTTTCTAATATCAGTGTACAGTAAACCCTCAATTTAATGGACAAAAAAATCTGGAGGAATTTACCTGTAGTCTGAGCAAGCGAGTTTGAATTCCCCGGGAACAGTGGATGCTGTCCGCTAATTCATGAGCTGAGACACACGCTTGGCTCATCCACTCTGTTACCAACTACATTCCGTATCAGATCTCTGCGAGTTTAGTGCTTGACTTTGCCTTATTTTTTGCTTATAACATTAACTTCAGTGAACCATCATGGCCTCTAAGAACATTGGTGTTAACCCCTTCACTCCTATGATGAGTACGCATTCCTCA
Organism: Bathynomus jamesi; assembly: GCA_023014485.1. NCBI lineage: Eukaryota > Metazoa > Arthropoda > Malacostraca > Isopoda > Cirolanidae > Bathynomus > Bathynomus jamesi. Next base: position 245,431 of record JAJOZX010006099.1, read on the forward strand.
TGGTTCCTTCTGTGATGTGCTATGATGATGAGTATGCATTTGTCATGACTAATGTTGGGTATTTAGAAGCAAATATTTCTCGTAGTGCGCTGCAAAGCTTCTTGTTTGATATTCAAAGTATGGACTGGGAGTTGTTGATGTCATTATGAAAGAACCAACATGATGAGTCATTCAGAAAGGGTTAAGAGAAAGCATGTGAATTTTAGTGTTGCACAGAAATTGGAGTTAATTGAAAAGCTAGAGTCTGGTGTATCAGTTGCCCGCGTGTGTGAGGAGTATGGTGTGAAGAAACAGTGTCAGATATTCACAAAAGTAAGGATCTAAGCTTAAGCAGTTTTCAATGAAGTATAGTGTTGATAGTTCAAAGAGTGGTTCGACAGTGGGTACTAGAATGCACATGAAAGTTGCAAAAGATAAGAACCTTGAAGAGGCAGTTTATAAGTAGTTTGTGCAGCAGCATTCTAGTGGTGTTAATGTATGTAGCATTGAGCTGCTAGCGCACAAGCATGGTGTGTCAAATATAACCATTCGATTTAATGGACTATAAGCATTAACAGACACCCCTTCCCCACTATTAGTCCATTAAATTGAGGGTTTACTCCATATTTTTTTTTTTTTGTCAGAAATGCTGTCATTGAAAATTGAGGAAAGCGAACCTAACCTAGTATCATTGGCAATTGAAACAAAGGTCCATATTTGAAAAACTACATTTATCAGAAAAGAATCCTAAAAATCATACAAGGAAACCTAATCTAACCCAACCCAACCTAACCTAGAATCATTGTGATTGAAATGGTTATATTGTTACAGGTTGATCAAGTCCCGCAATCTCTCCCATTTCTTTGGCAAAATATTTTATGCTCATATTTGATTGCAGTAACTTTGAAGTTCTCGCTTTACGAATTCCCGCGTTTACCAATTTTTTTTTTAAATAATAATTTCAAAAATATAACATTAACTGCACGAAATAAATGCTAAACATTCATAAAGATTTCATTTACAGTATATACACCAAGCAGGGATCTATACTGTGCGTGCGTTTGTTCATTCAGGCAGACTATAGCTTCGTTCATCTAATGTATTAATTCAGTTACCCCGCTGATGTTGTTAAGAGTGGTTGTGTTGATCTCCCTCTTCGCTGTCTTGTCTATTAAACATTTCAAATTTATTCCCCCGCTATTAATATGCCAAAACGAAGGGATAGTACAAAGATTGATATTAATGATAAAAAGAAACGGAAAGCAATAACATTAGAAACAAAATATGACATCGTAAATAGCCACACCAGACCATCAATGAGTGCCGAACCAACAACGAGTGCACATTTGATCATTGATGACAATGAAAAAGAATTTCTTTAATATTTGTAAATAATTTCTTTAGTAGGTATCTGCTTGATTTTAAATGGTATGTTTTTATTTCTTTTGATAAATAAATTATTGTTTATGCATAAACTATTGTTTTGTTGCCCTTTATTTAACATTATCATATATTTCTTATGTCAAATTTCATTGTTGGGAACGTGACCCCCGTTTATAACATTACATCTATGGGAAATAACTTCCCGCTTTATGAATGATTGCTGGGAATGAATTAATTCATAAAGGCGGGAACTTCCTGTACACTGATTGTGATGGGAAAGACAAGATAACCCACTCCCCTTACCTATAAACTCATTGGTCATATAGTCAAACTTTTTCTTCTATTTTAACCTTGATATACTTAATATTTCTAAATGTGTGGAGTTTTACACACATGGACAATTCTGAGCCTTATATTTCTCATTCCTGAAGTTTATGTACATTATAACTAATATTTATAAGTGTGTGGACTGGTGAATTCAACTTTTACGCGTAGCTAACTTACAGAAGTGCTCCAATTACTTACTAGGCCATCTATTGATTTGTAAGAGTTTTTCTTTAGTTAATAAAGCGGAGGATTGTCAGCAATACTATTGTTCAACAGTTTTATACGTACAGTCTACTCCCGCAATCCACAACTTTACCATCCTCATTTTTGCTTATCCATGGTTACCATTTGGTAAACCTTTTCACCCTTTGTGACCAATGTTCCCTCTAATTTTTTTTTAGTCCGTGTGCGCAAGAAATTTTCGTTGTGCCTACATTTAGATTCATGGTGAAAAATTGTGCAAACTTTTCTGAGTGCTATTATCTTCAAAATGAAATACATATAAATATTAAATACTTAATAAATATTATTTCCATAAGGTGATAGCTTGATCATTACGGTACTATTAAATGGATATTAAAAAACTTTTTACAATATTATATATTCTTAAAAAAGAAAACATTTTATCCATTCTAAAAATATGAATAAAATAAAAAATAGTAAAATAAAAGGTTCTTTTGCATTATCCTCCCAACACTAATTTTTTTATATAATGTTGGTTTGGTTATGGTACTATATTTTCCTTCCATTATAAAAAAAATTAGTGTTGGGGTTAGGTTAGGTTAAAAACAGCCCGCCGCAGGCATTAGCCGGCTTCAAGTTAGGTTAGGTTAAGAATATTTATTCATATAACTAATGATGTAATATTACTGCTTTCATGCCCTTTCACGATTAAAAATTAAAAGTGTTTTGCTAACGTACTTTATTTTCCTTCCATTATAAAAAAAAATTAGTGTTGGGAGGATAATGCAAAAGTACCAAATAAAATTCAACAAAATAAAGAAATAAAATAAAAATATGTTAATTGAAAATGACTATTTTAGTTATTTCTCAAAACAATTTTTAGCATTTAGCAATTTAAAATAGACTATCAAGATTAATACATGATTTTATCCATTCACAAAATAGGAATAAAAAAAAAAATAATAAAATTCAATAAAATAAAATATGATTTTCTTTCAAGCGGTTTCTTAATTTGTTCTTTATAGAATTCATTAAACTGAAATTTTTTAAATTACTTCATTTACTGTCGTGACTCATGATACGCTTGAGCCTGTGCGCATTTTATTTTGCTGTGTGCGCAGGTTCCACAATGCGTGTGCGCGCGCACACGCGCACACCTTAGAGGGAACATTGTTTGTGACCCTTTTCTTCGCTTATCCATGATTGGAATTGGAAAAAAAATGATTGAAACTGAATAAAAATAGCAAAATTTTAAAACGCAAAAAGTGGAAAGCATTAGAGGTCCTTTTACCTATACCCAAGTCACATCTTCTGGCAACCTTTGTTTAGTCTTTGCTTATGAATCTAGCTGCTGGTGGACAGTATCTCAGTCTGTAAATTACTTTGCGAGTGGTTTATTTATAACTTTATATTAATTTAACCATGGCTAGGTAATACTTTACCACTTCAGTATCCCTTAAATCATATTAGGAATCTGACATCACTCCACATTAGCTGTGTGTGTAAAGATGTCACTTTGGTTTAAACTAGAGATGTACTGAATTATGGCTGACTGCCAACTAGTTGGCTTTCAAGAGTACAGTGGACCCCCGATTTGAGTATGCTCGTCCATAGGCTCCTATTGACTCGATTTGAGTACGCCAGCTGGTGACGCCGAACGCGTTTCAGTTTGTCTAGAGCGTTCGTTGCGGGAATATTCGGGGTCTAATGTTTTGAATAGTACAGGTGGTGTTAGGGATTTCTGTTAGAATTTCGTACATTTTGTTTTCTGACTTTGTACTTAGTGTTTATTTATGTTAGTTTCTGTTGATTACAGCATAAAATAGTGAAAATATAGCATAAATTCTATTTTGTCTATATTGTACGGTATGTATTTTGTATTCTATTCTGTCTATTTTTAATACAATTACTAAATTTCATAGGCCAATTTCTATAGAAAAAGTAGGGGTAGGGTGAAATTTTTGGGTTTTGGAACAAATTAATTAATTCCCATAGGTTATTAAGTTTGATTTGAGTACATTTTGAATTGAGTACGCCATGCTGGATTTATGTACTCAAATCGGGGGTCCACTGTATTTTAATTTCTATTTAAATATATCCGTAATGCATATGCAATTTAGAGCTTTTGGTATAGGTTTCATATAAATTTAACGCATACCAGAATGGCGACATTGGTCATTTTATCATAATAGAATATTATTTATCCTAGTATTGATAATAAAATACATTGTGTTTACTCTTGGTTGAAAGACTGATCTAGCAATATGAACTAAGGAATCTGAGTCAGATATGAAGGAAAAGGAAAGTTAAATAAAATGAATTACCTACCTATGTTTTGTACTTATACTGATGATGATAATGATAAATTAGATATTTAGCGAACATTTAGCAACTAAGCCAACTTGTCAGTCAATAATAGTCGGCTGAATAGGCTGACCGTACCAACTACCAACTATTTACTGACTAGGCCATAACATCTCTATTTAAAACCAAAAGATGACCTAAGGATGAAAATAAAATTATTACTGGTTGGCCTCTTGTCACTTTAGATGTTAGTTTTAAACTAATCACTTTTTCTTCATGTTAATCAAGTTTTGGTTTAAGCCTAAGAACTTGAGGGCATAATTAGAAAACACTCGTAGATTGGATCTGCAAAATTACTTTTTTAGTCATAGAATAGTAGGTTTTTGGAAGCATGTTGATGAAACCTGGAGACAGATAGGTATGATCAAGGTTGCTGATGAGCAAATTTTTGCCAGTTTATTCACTCTAATGCTTGGCATTCTTGTCATCTTTCAAAGTTATGCTGACTGTGAAAGAATTTTTAGCTTGGTCACCATTGACCGAGAACAAAACTCGATATAGAGCAAGCTTGAGCAGAGAAATGCTGAGTTCACTGATCACCCACAAAGTTGTGGTGTCAGCCAAGCGGGAAGTGTGCTACTCGCAAAACTTCAGTGACACACTTCTCAGAAAACTAAGTCAGCCACTTATGATGCCAATCATTCAAAATTATCTACTACTGCATCTGATTAGACTGGCTGCAAAGGTTTCATTGATTGAGTTTTTGTTTGAGTGCTTAGTAGGGTTACCATGTTAGCAAGTTGAAATGATGATTGTGCTATGTGATGTACAGTGCCCGCGAAAAGTATCCGATCACTCAAGAAAATACAATATTTTCCCTTAATATTCAGAGACACGTAATTCACTTTCTATTTGTTCTAGCGACATCTGGTAACTTTGAGGTTGCTCGCTGATATGAGAGCTATCCAACGCATTCTCAAATTAGTGTTCTGGTAGCCTTCGTTGCGGGTGGCTGTGTCTCAAATTTGTCAGATTTCACTGTTTGTATAAATTTCTTGATTTTTTTTTTTTTTTTTACAGAAAGTGGTGTAAATAAAATTTATATATAATGTGTGCTAAAAAACAACTTAAGTGATTGTCGAGGTGCTATTGTTGCTTTGCATGCATGTGGGAAATCACAGAGACAGATAGCTAAGGAATTAAACATATCCCAAAGTACCATTAATTTATGGGTTTCACGGGCTAAGAACAATGGTGGCCTAACCACGCCAGTCCCTAAAAAACGATCTGGCAGACCGAGAAAAACAAATTCGCGAACAGACAAACTTATGAAATGTTTAGTATTGAAAAACCCAACAATAACTGCGAAAGAAATAAAATTTAATATGAATAATTTGTTATCTGGTGTTTCTGAACGAACTATCCAGGAGCGGCTCCAAAAAGAACTCGGATTACCATCTCGCCATGCTGCTAAGAAACCGTTCATTAATGAAAAAATGCGTAAAAAACGTGTCGCATTTTGTAAAAAATACATTCATTGGACTGTTGATGACTGGAAGAAGGTTTTATTTAGCGATGAGTAGACATTTTTGACATTCAGAAGTTGTCCAAAAAAGGTTCGCCGGCCTATTGGCTCAAATAGGATGGACCCTAAATACACCCTAAAGACAATGAAACACCCTCCAAGTGTGATGGTTTGGGGTTGTTTCGGTTACTATGGGCGTGGAAACTTATATTTTCTTCCGAAGAACACAACTATGAATGGTGCACGGTATTTAGCAATGCTACAGGATAAACTTCTAATGGCAATGGCAATCCAAAGGACAAACATACATGCATGATGGTGCACCATGTCACAGGGCCAAAATAGTGACAAAATGGATTACTGACAATAAATTTGATATTTTGGATTGGCCTGGTAATAGTCCAGATCTCAATCCGATAGAAAATCTGTGGCTAATAATAAAAAATAAGGTTGAATGCCACGACACTGGCTCAGTCGAAAAATTACAAGAGGCCATCAAAAAGGTATGGTGCAAGGAAATATCAGTGGAAGTTTGTCAAAACTTGATTAAATCCATGCCAAAACGTCTAGAACAAGTCATCCAAACCAAAGGACAGATGACAAAATACTAATATAAGGTTAGTATACATTTAAACATTGTTTTTTATGTAAAAAATACAAATTTCAAGGGTGATCGGATACTTTTCACGGGCACTGTATATTATATGGTATGCCCAGTAAATCTGAATCTCTCACTGTTCAGATATACAAGATCATACAAATGGACATAAAAATTGTCTTGTATATTAATCTATATTATGCTGTAGAATTTAAGCAACTTAAGCAACTTGTATTCTACAACTTTGATTTTGACAAGAAACGTGCTCCTGTAAAAATGATTGACTTTTGCATAAAATAAATGTCCTTGCCAAAGTTTTTGTTTTTTCTGAAAGTAAATACAGGAATACCTCAATATTCGTCGTTAATTCATTCCTGAATAACACAATGAAATGATGAAATTTGAGGTAGATTATAACATGTTTCAGTGAGAAAGCATTTTACTGTATTATGTTATTAAACAGATTAATTAATCAAATTCTACTCATTTTTCAGCAAAATATAATAATATATTGCATTGGTAAACAGTTGAATTTTGTCAATTTAGATTTTTTTTTTTTTCACACATTTTTTAAAAAAATGACGAATCTGTGAAATGATGAAATTCAAAATGACAAATTTTGAGGTATTCCTGTATTACATACTTTAGTTGCTCCAAATACTGCCCAAAGGGTTCAGGTTGGGAAATTGATAACACAATGGTGAAATATTTGAAGTAAATTGTTGAAATCTAAGCAAAATTTGCTATTTTTTAAAAAGATAAAAATAATCTTGCATTTGATAAACTTGGAGTTAAGTTCTTTAAAAAAGTTTCCAAGGGGGCCACCCATGCCCCTCAACCTCCCCTAGCTTTGCTACTCATGAAGTGCTACTCCTTTTCATTTATTAATGTTGGCAGGTATGGTAATGTAACCAGCAATTTTGTTGTTCCAGCATTTTTAAACCTGCTGGACTATGCCAGGTGATTGAACTCCACTAACGTATGTAATTTTTTACTTTTTCAGATAGGCACAGCCTGAAATAAAAAATATTAAAAAATGATTGACGTTACTGTTAAAACATTAGATTCTCAAAATCACAGATATTCAGTTCCAGATGATGTAAGTAAATTATTTTTATCCATTTTGAACACTGTCAATCCTACCATATAATAGTTAAGAAGTTAAAAAGAAAAGTTAACAGTTGGTAAACTAGGGTAGTGGTTAATAAATAAGTAAATAAAAAGAATGACTACAGTAGGTAAATATTGGCTATTTAATAATTTCTTACTTACATATATAGAGTAGGCCTTGTGTAGGTTCAAATGTAAGCATATCTCTTGTACTAGGTCATAATTAGACCACTAGAAGCATATATTATTGATTTAAACTGTTCATGAAGCTTCTCAAGTGGTTAAATTAATGCACTTGGCTAAGCTTCATTCAAAATAGGTAGTAGATTTGTAAACAGCAGACCAAAGCTATAATAATAATAATAATTTTCCAAGATATTTTTTGTTGAGGGGATGAGAGAGAGAAAATTAGGCATATTTGAAATAGAAATATAGATAAATATTTTAATTATTGTTAGATATATAAATTGTACTTGTATTTGCATGTTAGTTCTGCAGTATTGTCTTGTTGTTAAGAGGAGAAAATGACTAGACATTAAGCTACAGGTTTTATGTACCATATGTAGGGCCTACTGTATACAGCAATACCTTGCACAGCGCGGTTAATTGGTTCCGGAATTTGTCCGCGCTGTCCAAAACCACTGTTTTAAAAAATTGATGAAAATACAAACCGTGCTACGGTACATCAAAACCCGCGCTAATCAAAACCGTGCTGTTCAAGGTATTACTGTATTGGCAAATAGTTTTTTTTTTTTTTTATATATATATATATATATATATATATATATATATATATATATATTAATATATAATATATATTAGGGTGTGACCGTTGCCCTCCAAAAATCAAAAAATGGTCCTACAATGCTGTTCAAAGTTTGTGTTGTGTATTTATCTAGGAAACACCCCTGTAAATTTTCTTGGAGATCGGTGCATGTTTGAGCTAGCACTGTCGTACCAGCAAGTATTGCTATTTCAGCTTATGAACTTCATAAATAAGTGTGAAAATAGCACATTTTATCAGATTTTCATTTCCGGGTCTGGAACGCTGACCCACAAATTTTCCACGTATTATTTTATTGCATTTAATTTTAATGATGCTCTTTTCTTTTCCCTTGACAGTGATTTGATGTTGTGAATAGAGAATTTAATCATGGATACATGGCAAGATGATGGGTATGTCAGAATGTTATTGGGCACCATACCCTGAGAAGAAGAAAAGGAAATAAAGGGCTGCAAACTGCCAACTAATAGGCAGGTCTTACTATGTCTGTTAGCAAACCTTCGGGATATGCATTGGGACCAGGCTTTATCTGCCACCATTGACAATGTGCTTTTGCATTACCAGAAGGCGAATGTCCCGACCATTACAGGCAGGAACAATATTGGCTGAGTGATTAAAACTTACTATGACAAAGACTACATGATGCTTATGAAAAAGAATGAGGATAGAAGACGGGCTGATGATCCTGGAATTATGAAGTTTAAATCAGAATTGAGCCTGATGATGAAATTTTATAAGAACACAGTGTTGAAAGACATGGCGGCTGCGAAAAAGGGGAAAACTCAGGCCGAACAAGATGCCATCGATACTGACATACTCTTTATGAAAAGCATGCTAAGTGACAGAGTAGCTACCTACTCTGGGGTAAACAAAGTACTCACAGAAAAGGTTCAGAAAAGGCAGATGCGAGAAGAGAAGCGACAAGAGAGAGAGCAATGTGATCATGCTGAGAATGTACAGGCTGATATTGATTCACCTATTAGCTCTGATGAGGACGATGACATTGATGAGGCCAGCACTGCTGAACCAAAGAGAAAACATCGGAGAACAGTGAAAGAGGGAGTTTCAATTTTTGTGCCCCATGATATTCTGAAGTCGCAGAACTTGTTTCATGCAGTGTTCGAAACAACATCTTGCTGACCCAGCTGAGTGCAATTGTGTACTCCCTTGTATTGTAGGCATGCCCTATCAGTTTCTCCACAGTCCAGCCAGTGAATGGCCGGATCATGACGACTACCTGAACATGAAACGGGTTGTGGAGAAGCTTCAGGTCGTCAATGAGGCTGTAGAGCGTGGTGTAAAACTTTGCCATGACTTTCTTAATGTTGCCAGGGATGAGGAGCGCTTTCAAGAAGTCCTTCAAGTAGTTGAAAATGACAGACTCACGTTCCTAATCAGCGCAAATGATCATCTGTTTCCGAACAGAAATCATGGTTTCTTGCTCTAGAGAAATAATACCTTGTGAATATATGATAAAACCCCTTAATGTACCATGAGAGAATAAGAATGATTAACTTTTTTGTGTTAGTGATAACAGCTTTTAATTAAGACAGGCAAATGATTTGTGTTAATATCCCTTATGATGGTTGTGTAATCTCATATATAGGCGCGTATGCCATATAAGCAAAATCGCTATTTTTCAAATTGCTGGTGCTCACTCGAATATGCATGAATCTTCAAAAAATTGCACGTGGGTATTTTTTATGTCAATATGCAACACCAAAATTTTGAACAGCATTGTAGGACAAAGTTGGGGCAACTGTCACACCCTAATATATATGCATGCAGGATATTGCCTCAGGCCAATTGGAGCTAAACTTGATTAAACTGCAAAGTTTGAGTCTGTAGTTGTATTATTTTTAATATTGGTATTAAAACTTGCCTTCAGATAACTGTGAAACAATTCAAAGACCGAATTGCAGCCTCTGTAAGCATTCCTCCCGATAAACAAAGATTAATATATTGTGGAAGGGTTCTCCAAGATGAGAAAAATTTGTCTGAATACAGTAAGTAGTGATTCTGTAATTGTTAAGTTAGTAGAATTGGTTTTGTAGCTGCTGCCAATTCCGTTCTTACTCGTAATGGGGATGGGGTTCTTCAATGAGACATCAGTATATGCAAAAAGTAGATAATGTTTTTTCAACATTACAAGGTTATTATTTAGTGATAAGTAGATTAGCCTACTAGTCCTATTTTCTGTCAGCAGTGGCTGGAGAAGGAGGGAGAGAGCCTCATCCATTCTATACTTTAATGTTACTACTATTCCTTATGAAAGCTTTACGCATCTATAAGTGTAAGCATGGTATAACTTTTCAGTATTCTTTATTTTCATTTGCCATTTCTAACTTTCCTACTTCCTTCTTGGGCTAGCCTCAAGTGAATTTTAAGGTCTTTGTTAGCCTGTAACTCCGTAACTCACTGCTGGCATTCTGATCTAAATAACCAAGTTTACAGTTACCATATTTGGTTCATTTTGGTTGGGGATGTGGCATGTGGCATTGTATTTCTAAGCAAGTTAGTGGCATTTGTCAAGGTAATTAGTTTCCAATAGTTGTCTAATTACTATAGTATATCACCTTGTATAGGTAAGCCAAGTACCTTCATGTTAAACAGTTCTAGCATGAAGTCGGGAATTTAATTACTTTCAACCTTTGCTCCCCAAATGATGGCTAATCCTTTACGGCAAAATTCTTAAAAATTGTAATAGTATACACGTGTGTATATATTCAAACAGTCCCTACCATCCAGATCTTTCCAAAAGCCAGCTGATGTCACCATGATCAGCTGTTCCCCAAGTAGTCAAATTTTAATAAAAAACAAAACCAATTTGGAAAAAAAATAGTGTGCTGGAAGAATGAAAATTCCTCAACTGCCAATTGATCCACACACCATGGCTTTTTTGTGGTGCATTGCAAGAACCACAATGTTGATGAGTCACTCTTTGTTTGGTACTTAATAAAGCTGGATGCTTTTTCATTTACTTTTAAATATTTAATTCTCAAATGCATTATCTTTATTCAGAACCATTTACTGGCCAATAATCATTGAGAATTACTATTTTCCAGAGTTTTGTAGTATTTCACAGTAAATAAAATTAATGTACCTTTGAAATGAGCTTTCAAAGTTATTTGCAGAAAGCCTTGTATCCTATCATTAGGAAAGATGGTAATAGCTTTCAACTGGGTACGCGAGATAAGCGTGTGCATGGATGTGAGTGAACTCTGAAGCTATTCTTTTTATTATACTTTTTCCTACTTTCCCATAACTCTTTTTTTGCCACTATTATCTGTCAGCAGCGGCTGGTGGAGAAACTAAGACTGTTCTATACTTTACTATTACTGCTATATTCCTGTTTAAAAAATGTACATCTGTAAGTGTAACCATGGTACAAGTTTTCAGTGTTCTTTTTTCATTGCTATGTCTAACTTTTCTGCTTCCTTCTTGGGCTAGCCTAGAGTGAATCTTAGGGTCTTTGTTAGCCTGTAACTCTATAATTGGTATTCATTATATATTTGTTTAATAAACTAATGCGCAGTAATGCATTTAAGTTTGTGGCTAGGAACTAATTCATGATTAATTTGCCCATTTACATTATTACTAGTGGCCTATCTCTATTGTAGTCACTCTTAATACTGCTGGTGAATTATAAAGTTATTAGGTACTCGTTAAATTGGGTACTACTACTCATTCAAGGACTTTAATATAACTTCTCATTCAACCTTACTGTTTGTTTCTGTAGGCTAATGCAATCAAACCAGGCATTGCTTTGGCCTAGTGGGACATGGAAATATTAATCCCAAATGGTCCTTCAAAATAAAATAGAAAATTACCAATGAAATCTGAAACATTTTAAGGCACTGTATCTCCATATTTTTAGACAGTGATGCCATCAGAATAATTATTGATACTAGTAATGTTTGCAATTTTATTAAGAAATATGTGCACTATTTTTTGAGAAAAAATTATTAAAATTTAATATCATATGATTTCAAGTTCAAAAGAAAATAGTAGCTACTTGGCAATTAGGTAATTTAGGCTGGGCTGAAACTATAATTTTTGTTTGATTTTAATTTATCAGAGTGACTAACAGTTGGCTTTTGATATAAAAATAAGATTCCTGAAAAAAATAATTGGTGGCCACCAACGTGTGTCTGGCCACCCCTGTTTTTGTAAAAACATCTAATGCCGCACTAGCGAAATCAGGAAAATGGCAGTATCTCTTCTTCTGAACATGCTAGAGAGATGGTTTGCATACCAAAAGATGCAGAATTTGATTTAGAACAAATTATTAAGAGTGGTATTTTTTCATAAAACCTTTAGTTTTTGAGTTATTTTAGAAAAACTAATATTTTGGGCCCATAGACCCCCTTTCAACTGAATGTCAACACAATAAAACATTCTCAAGCTGCAAATTGACATGTATTAGTGGTTTTCAATCAGCAATCAAAATCAATCAAAATCAGCCATTTTAAATTCATTGAAAATGCTTTTTGACATTCCAAAACACCAAACATTAAATTATACAATTAACAAATTGTCATTTTGTCATATTTTAGCATGATAAATAATAATCTAGAACTTAAAATATTTTTTAGACAAAATCTTTCATTAATTTACATGATCTAATTTTGTTTCTAATAAGACCATCTCTACGCTCATGACCTACAACAGCCAAGGATGCTTCAGTGACAAGCTTGATGTGCCTTTCAACATTCTGACTGTGGCACTCGTGATCCAGTTTCAATGCGGTATTAATGATATCATGCAGTTCATCATTACTGAATTCTTTTAATACAGATGGAACAGTTTCCCATTGGGACATAGCAGCCAGCTTGTGGTATGCAGAAGCTTTGAAATTGATGATTGGCTTTCTAAAGACCCTAACATTCTCATCTATAGCAGGATATTCATCAGTACCACCTTCATGATCCTCTTCATTCTCATCATCACTCAATTATTCCACCTGCAAAATCATTGCTACTACCAGATTCATCATCAAAATCCTCTATAACTCCCCTCAGACACAGAACTTTATTGACAGCACACCACCTCACCTCTTCATCTTCATCAGCCAGCATTCCAACTAAAATATTTTCACCATGAGCAAAATAGCTGTTATTGTTTAATATGTCATAACAAATTTCTCTAATTTTCCTGTCAGGGAATTTATTTACTCTTTGGATCATATTGAATAGGTTTCTTGACCCATCACTTAGCCTCTTATTAGCCTTGATATTGAACCAACTGTGAAAGTATACTTTGATGATGAATTCTACTATGATTTTGAGGTTCTTACTAGGTCTTTTTTGTGAAACATAAAAGCGAAGAATTCTACAGGCTAAGGTGAGCCATCGAGAGTGATTTAGCAGGCCAACTTCTAAGAGTGCAAGGTCTTCATCCACTTCACCAGTAATAATTGCCCAGCAGATGCAGTATCCATAGTATTGGTCTGTTGCTCTCAGTACAGCATCTGTTTTATAGTCTCCGAAACACAAACACCTTTCAATAACTTGCTTCAACGTAGGCAATTTCCCTAAAGGAAACTGTTCTGTTGGCATAAAACGTACATCACCAAGTACTTTAGCAACTGTTTTCCTTGTAGAAGTCATACTTTATATTGCAAATGTTGAATTCAATGACAAATTGCAGTTGGAAACTTATAACAACGGCACCTGAAAAAAAAACAAGTTTTCAATTTATTACGTTTAAAAAAAGTTCATGAAGCAGCCCCACCCTCTATTCTTTAATCAAGCATAATGGATGCAAGATAACAAGGAAAAGTCATATCATGTGATCACTATGTCCATGTCAACATCCTTTTAGGGCAATGTTAGTAATCAAAAAGCCAAATCATGCTTATTTTAGAATTTCTTTTGTCACTAAGGTCCGTCAAAAGGGGGTCTATGGGCCCCAAAAATTAGTTTTTCTAAAATAACTCAAAAACTAAAGGTTTTATGAAAAAATACCATTCTTAATAATTTGTTCTAAATCAAATTCTGCATCTTTTGGTATGCAAACCATCTCTCTAGCATGTTCAGAAGAGATATTGCCATTTTCCTGATTTTGCTAGTGCGGCGGCAGATGTTTTTACAAAAACGGGGGTGGCCGGACACACGTTGGTGGCCACCAATTATTTTTTTCAGGAATCTTATTTTTATATCAAAAGCCAACTGTTAATGACTCTGATTAATTCTATCTTGAGTTTCAGCCCGGCCTATATAGGTATGCACATCTTGTCTTTGGCATCTAGCTTATCCCTTAATTTCCTTTCACAATGAATTCCTCATTTGTTAGTTTCTCTCCATTTCTAAAGTTTGTGCTCCCATTTTTTTTTTATCAAATAAAATACGAGTGGACTAAGTTTAAAAAAAAAAAAAAGTATAATTTTAATAATAGTGATTGGGAAAAGCAGTATTGTTTCATAGAAATCAAAGGAAAATTTGTGTTTGTTGTGCCATTCCATTATAGCAATACCCAATAAATACAATTTTAAAGAGCATTTTCAAACTAACCACAAAAACTTTGCGAATGATTAGGCTTATCTGACCAAATCTGCTATTATTTAGACAAAAAAATTTGAATAACTTAAATCTTAAAATCTAACCTGGCACTTCAGCAGTCTATAGTGAGAAAACATTCCACAAAGTAAAAAAAATAACACAAGTGCATCAGTCAAATTTGCCCATGTGATTACTGAGAGAAAAAAGTAATTTAAAGATGGAGAACCAATAAAGAAGACAATGTCTGCTGCAGAATCGCTTTTTGGAAGTTTTAATAATAAACCAGCAATCACTTCATCCATAAAAGATTTACAGTTGTCCGATAGCAGTGAAGCAAGGAGAATAAAGTGCACTTCACTGAACATCCACATTCAGTTAATGAAATGACTCGACAAAAAGTGAATACTATTCCATACAACTATGAGTAGATGAATCAATAGACATAACTGATACAACCTAACTACTTATAGTAGTAAAGATTCTTCTCAGATAATATAATTCAACGAAACATTATTAAAAATAATTCCAATGAAAGGCAAAACAAGAGGGGAAGATATTTACAGAGCATTTAAAAATTGTTTCAGGAAACAACATACCTCTGCAAAAGCTTGTATCTATTAGTACTGATGGGGCACCCACAATGATAGGCTGCAATAATTTTTTATAGGACCCTGCAAAAACAATTCCTTTTCCGTATTTACTGTATTAATTATCACTGCATTATACATCAGGAACCTCCTGTGTTCTAAAGTGATTGATTTTTGGCATGTTATGAGTTTAGTAACTAAGATAGTGTAGTGAACTATTTAAAGCTGTCTTAAGAGGAGTTGGTGCTGACTTTAATGAGCTTATACTACGCAGGAGTGAAGTGGTTGAGTAAAGGTAAAATTCTTGCAAGATTTATAGAGCTCATGCTGAAGATAAAGATTTTCTTTTTTTCTTTTTAGAATTTAGAAATGAACTTCATCATCAACTAAATGAGCAGTTTTGGTTAATGGCTTTAGCATTTCTTACAGATTTAACTCAGAAGCTGGATACTTTAAATTTGGGGCTCCAAGGTAGAGGTAAACACATTGCCAGGATTGATTAGTTCAGTAAATTCATTCGAATGTAAACTAACTTTGCAGAAAGGCAACTTCTAAAAAGTCCCTCACACACTTCCTGAATCTATTGAAACTATTAAAAATCTTGATAAAAATACTTTTGAATTTGATGCAAACTTTTCATGTGCCACTTTGAGAAGCTTGCATGAGAATTCATGAAGAGATTTAAAGAGTTAAAATTAATTACTCCAGTTGTGGAGTTCCTGATAAATCTATATAAAACAGTTGATTTCTCTGAAATGGGAACTTCTTTAGCAAAAGTTTTCCCAAACTGAAATAGAAGAATTTCAGCTTGAAACTGTAATATTCGAAATGATATTGTAATGAAAAGTTATGCAAAAGCTAAGAACCTGCTTTGGATCAGACTATCTTTGAGAATCAGTTTCCCAATATGAAATGTATAAAATGAAAAAAAAAGATCCAGATTAATGGCTGAACATCTTATGATAACTGTATGTGAGTGAGAACATAATCATGTAATCTTGATTGTTGCTCGCTAGCAGAAGCAATATATTGTCAAGTATCTCATTAATAATTAGGAATAAAACATTATGAAATAATGCTTCAGGTTTTTATTGTTATTACAGGAGCCATAAAAGCTTTTTTTTACCTGCTGGGTTTTTTTCCTCATTTTCTTTCAAATTAAATTTATAGAATTTTTAAGGAAATATAATAAATTTCTCTGATAGCCTTTCATTATATTCATAAATTGCCCTTCAATTGCTGAAAGGTCAAGAACCCATGACCTAAAGTATAACTATTTGAATTTTGGGGTGGGGGGGAATCAATAATTGGGTATAGTTTTGTATAGGGTATCTTTAATATGGAACATTTACAACTTTATACCCTATTCACACTGCTCTTGAAACAAGGAACAAAGTTTCATAGTCATTTATTTATTTTTCTAGAATACTTCATATATAGTAAATAGATTTTCCCCCCAAAAAATAATGTACATATGTTTGTTTGGAGTCACTTTATGCTGTCGAAACATTTGCTTACTTTTCACCAATAGGCCTATATTCATTGTAAATGTTCAGGAATTTCTTTGTAAGCAAAATTGAAAATGAACTGAGGAATGCCTAAGAAACACTAAAAATGAGGAATGTTTGTTCCAAAATCTTTGATAAAATACAATTTTGAACAGGATTCCATGAAAAATGCAGTGTGAATACTGTATCAGTAGATTATTGCACACACAAAAGTGATTGCCCAGTTATCTAAATCCCGTGTCACAGTTAAGGACAACTTAATTTGATAATGAAGTGTACAAGCCTATGTAGAGGTAATTACTTTACTATTTATTTTGCACAATAGGCCTAACTATTTGCTATATAATTTTTTGTTTAAAATAAACTGACTATAAGAGGCCTCGCTTAAAATGTGACCCCCCCCCCCCCCCCCCCCCCTCTCCCTCTTGCTTAAACTGGCTGAAGAGGCTTGTCTTTCAATAACCCAGAAGAGCAAGTAACATAAGCCTATGGATATTTTTTGTCTAAACTCGAAACCATTGGTAATTCTGCTAATATTAAGGGAGAATAATGTTTGTAAATTAAATATTTTTAGAGAAGTTTTTCCTTCTCACTGTGGTTAGTTTTTAGGTTTAAACCAGGTTGTTTTTTAGATTCCCTAACTTTTTTCTTTCCAACTGCAGATGTGCATGAAAAAGTCATTCATCTTGTCATGCGAGCTCCTCCTCAATCTGCTAACAGAAGTGGAGACAGACGCACGAGTGGTCCATCGTCAAACACTGGTGGTGCGACCCACTTCCGTCACAGAGGTACACCTGGATCTGAAAATGCCACAAATGCAGTTGGACGTCAAGTTCTGTTTGGATCTGTTGTGTTGTCAGAAGATGGCATAGGCCTAGAGGACTTAAGTAGGACCTCTGGCTTTTAAATTTTTTTTTTTCTGTATTTTGTCTGAGCAGTTGGTATGTGCATTATGCTAACAACATTTCAAGACCTACGTCCTTTAGTTCCTATTTTAGTAGTTACCTTCCTTTACTGCTCAGAACCAATAGGACTAAGAGGAGTTAAATTTCCTTCCTTAAAGTATGGTATCTTGCCAAACAGTTCTTGACTCCATGAAATAGCATATATAGCTCTACTCAGTTTTGTAAATAATAATTAAATACTCATTTCTCAAACTTCAAAAATGATTAACTTTTGAAGATGAAAGCCTGACTTATGAAGATATATATATATATATATATACATACAGGGTGGCGCGAAAGTCGCGCATTATAGGAATTTTCAGTGTTGACTATAATATTATTTTTTTAGGTAGGGGATGGCTGTGAAATTAAAAATAGATGAGAGGGTGAGCTTGGTTTTAATGCATGGAATACCAGGTACAACAACTTGATGAATCGGTACAGAATTTAAATTCTGTACTGATTCATCAAGTTGTTGTACCTGGTATTCCATGCATTAAAACAAATTTACCCTCTCGTCTATTGTTAATTTTGTAGTCATCCCCTACCTAAAAGAAAAAAATTAGTCAACACTGAAAATTCCCATGATGCGCGACTTTTGCGCCACCCTGTATATATACACTGGGCTTAGATTTTATGATTTTTGGAACTGAATTTATAAACAGTTTAACTGTAACTGGGCTAGCTACCCAGAAATGAAAAGGTAGCATCATTTACCATTTCTTTGTCACATTTTCAATTTTATGAAGTTTCACAGTTTAGCTCATTATTATTTTTCAGTTTGAGTTATACAAACCATCATAAATTTTACTGGTCAAAGGATTGTCAGAGCAGACTGTGAATGTAGGCAGTTTTCATGTAGGGCAATGGTGCTCAAACTTATGGCAATGGTGTGCTATTTTATGCCATTTTTGAAAAATGTAATGTGCCACTATGACTATGTCAAATAGACTTAAATTAATATACTTTTTTATATTGTACAAGTAAATTGCATTATTAGTAAAGTAATAAATGTCGTGTGTAATTCATAACTATATTTTACATTTTCTTTATGGTACCAGCATTACAAAGCCTCGTGTACTCGCTTCCCTCCAGCCAATTTGTCAGATATGATGCACTTAACACATGAATGATTATTAAGTAACTGAATTTTAAATCTTATTGAGCAAGCACTCTCTAGGCAGTCTTAGAAGAGTTGCCAATTACCACTCCAAAAATTCTCAAATTTCTTGCTTACGCGAGGGCATTCTGAATTCAGGGCAGGTGCAGCATTATTATAACCATTGATTTTTTTTATTTGCCTTGATGAGTGCCCATGTGCCATTGTCAGTCACAATGTGCCAGGGTTTGAGCACCCTGGATGTAGGGTTTAGGTTTATGACTTTAGTAGAATAAAATATGTAGAACCATCAATTTTGGAGTAGATGTGCTTTAAAGCCTAAAACTACTTTTGAGGAACTTTGATTCCAAAAACCTTCAGAGCTTTGTCAACTAATAATTATCCCTAATACCAGATGCTATAGAGACGTACTGTATTAGTTTGAAGTTGCGTTACTTACTAACTTTGTTTTTTACAAATTGGACTATATTAGTGGTATTTAACCCTTTTTGCAGTTTTATCCCTTGAGCTAGCCAACAAAACCATAATTTACGCCCCTTTTTTTTAAATGGCAAATATGAAACGAGGAAAATGAGGAAAGAATAACACAATTTTAGTGGAACCATAATTCGATTTTATTTTGGACAGTAATGCCAGTTTGTTACCCCCTACCCACCCCAAAAGACTGAATTACCCCCAAGTTAAATACCACTGGTCTATATTGTAACTTGCTATCTACTTTTAATTTGTGTTTGCAGGTGGGGAAAAGGATTTGCCAAAACAAAATAAAATTTAAAAATTCTCTTATTTTACTTTTTTCACTGAAAAAAAAGTTTTTAAAGAAAAATTACAAATTAGTAATTTTGGGCTTTTTGAAGTTGCATTTTGTTGGGGAAAAACTTTTGTCCACGAGTACATAACCTAACTGGGTACTGATTTGTATGATTATAATCGAGAATTTTGGTAAAATTTATTCCATTTCCATACCATGCATCAGTCTTTTATTTTTTCTTTAGATCAGGGGTGGGGAACTTGCCACCTGTCAGCATAATGTGTAATTAAATCAGCGTAAGTTAATTGCCTGCAGACAGTTTAATTATTTATAGTATCTTCATTTTAATTATACCCCAAATTATTTTTGAAGCTTTAATTTGCCCAGTAGAGAGTATTTTAGCTGAAATACTAAAATACAATAAAGGTTCCCCACCCCTGTTTTAGATAAAGCATTTATAATTTATAACCCACCAGGGTAACCTAGTGATAGAATGCCAGGCTGTTAATCAGAAAGCCCTGGGTTTGAATCGACATTTAAGGTCCCTCTCTGGGTTTTACTTACAAAGGTTAATTGTTTGGATCCCATAAAAAGCTGTGTAGATCTCCTCTGTCATATGACCACCTTTGAACATCTTGAGAAGGAGATTAACCCCAAGCATTTATAAGATAGAGCTTTATTCTTAATGTTACTATAATATTTTATCTTCTCCCAAAAGCAACAACTACTCAAGGACCTAGTTCATCTGGAGTGAGACTTCAGCAAGCCAAGACAATGCTGGATAAGGCTTCTGAAGTTCTTAATCATTTAGAAGGAGCATCAAATCAGACTGCTTCAGGAGACTCTGCAACTACTTCAAGCGCGCAAGTGAGTTATTGAATGGTTAGATGTGAAGAAGAACCGTAAGTAAATGAGGATCAATTGGAATGTTTGTCTATTCTTTATTAAAGGCAAGTGCGAGTAGCAGTTCTAAATCATCAAATGCTGAGCCAATGGAGGCATCATCCTCAGGACCTTCAGGAGGAGAAAGCGCTGGGACATCATCTAGCTCACAACCAAAAGAAAGAAATGAGAGGGAAGGACAACAAAGACAAAACCAAACATCATCTCCAGCAGAGGAACTTGAAGTATTATATCAGGAAATGGATGCCCTTAATAAGTAAGTGGCATTAATTAATTTAGTTGAAAATAGTTGGATGTTGCGTAGTTTTGCATTTTATGCATATGATACTTAGTCATTGTTAATACTCATAAAATGGGCTTTGGGAGGTGTTAATTTGTCTTCAGCTTTGAAAGGTAGTTCTGTTATTGTTTTAATTATTAAGAAATAAATGGGTGTTTGCAGGAGGAAATGTACACTCTCCACTAGCTATTAATTTCTTTCTTTTAGCATGGATCCTCCTATGGTGGAAGGTGGTCATTTGATGACCTCTGCCATGGGGAATCCTCTGATGGGTGCTCTTAGCAACAGTTTGCAAGGAGGATTATTTCAGGCTGCTTCTGCGGCCTTTGTATCTGCACTCTCTTCCATGGGTGCCACCCCAGTCATCACAGCAACACCATCAACCATTACTTCTTCATCCTCCACCACAACTGCTCCTCCGACCACGACCACGACCACATCCACACCCACTCCCACACCCACTCCCACACCCACTCCCACACCCACTCCCATACCCACTTCCATACCACCAGGGTCTGCATCTTCCACCAGTCCTTCCTCTAGTCAGTCACCACCTACCGGTCCCTCCAACCAGTCCACCCCTTCACAGGCAAGGGAGGGTCCACCCTCTACGGGTAATCCCCTTAGTGGCGTAAGAGGCATTACTGTAAGGATAACAAGTAAGAACAATTAGTTACAGGTATCTGAATTTAGGCAAGTTAGGTAGGTTGTAGGTAAGAAATTTCGGTTACTGAAGTTGTGTAGTGTAATTGTGTTTAATTGCGTTTGTAAATTCTAAATGGACCTACAAGGTCCTACAACTTGGAGCAATTTTTTTGCGTACATTCTTAATCGGGGTAGGGATCATATGGAGATCTAAACTGTAATCAGATCATGCTGCACCTCTTAACCTCGGAAGGAAAAAGGCCAGAAACGGCAATCTGAGATTGTGTCATTCATTTCACTAAAATAATAATATAGTTGGGTTTGAATTACAAAGACCTAAATGGGTCAGTCTATGTCGGGTCCGTCACACTAAACTGAAGGTTCATGGATCTTGATGCTGTTTGGCAGGGATGCTGGCCCCAAAGAGATGCAAGATTTCCCCAAGTTTCACGCCTCTAGGTCAAACTGTTTGAGGTCACCAAATATTTGATCCGAAATAACTCCCAGACCAACGACAAAAATACAAATCACTTTAGTTAATGCTGCAGTGAAAAAGTAAGCTATTGCTAACAAGCTCTCTTCGTGCTCTGTCCAGACATGCCTTTTTTTTTTTTTTTTCACCCGCTAACATTTTGTCAAACGGAATTTTTACTTTTGACCACACTTTGACTGTCAACCCCAACATGGATGACCAAAATTAAGGCTGTATACTAAAGTTCACACCATCCCCTAAATTTGTACCAAAAACTCAGCCTGGACTGAGGAGGTATTCATTCGTTACATTGTGCCATTGTAGTTTCATGGCCAATAAATTTAGGAATTTCAAGAAAGGAAAAACTTAGAGAGAAGGTAGAGGGTTCACTCAGTCTGTGAAACCACGCATAGTACACACACAATGCTTACCAACAGTTCAGTCCGCTGCTGATGATGCATTATGTGGTAATTATTGCAAAAGTGAACTTCTATAAAATATACTTTACTCGTATGTGTTGGAGTATGTATTCTTGCGATGCAGCAGTACTTAGTTTTTACTGTAGCATTTAAACTAAAGTAATTTGTAATGTTATGTCGTTGGTTTGATATGAGAACTATTTCGGGCCAAATATTTGGTGACTTCGTAAAGAGTTTGACCAACAGATGTGAAACTTTGGGAAATCTTATCTCTATGGCATCATGCCACAAACTGCATAAAAAATCTGAACCTTCGGTTTCGAGTGTGATTGACCTGACATGGACTGACCCAAATGGCGTTGTTTCAGTGGATAATGGGTATTTTAGGCAAGTAATAAGTAATCAGGATGTTATGCTCTTAAAAAAAATTTTCTTATAAAGAAAGGTGTTTTGCGATATTTTTTTGGCATACGTGTGTATATATACAGACCTGGGGCTGTAGCGTGGCTTCGAAGCCGAAGCCCAAAGCGAAGCCGAATCTTATAGAACTGGTACTGGAAGATGAGTTCCATAGTTGACCTATTCTAAATTAGTATAGGTTAACTACTTTTGGTTATTAGTATTACTAATAATAAATATTAAAATGGTTAAATAAAAAATAAAACCCCTCAAACTATACAAATAACCAAGTCTCGAAGCCGAAGCCGGCTTCGGCTCCATGTCTGGTGTATAATAATAATATACTTAAAGCTTATTGGCATGTTAGTTACTGTAATTAACATGGAAAATATATTTTTTTACCATGCTAATATTTTGTTTATTTCACTATTCCATATATGTTAATTCCTGTACTCTAGTTCATTGTTCTTATTGTGCCTTTTGTTACAGACAGGGGTTCCCAGCGTTCTTCTGGAATTCGTTTAGAGCACCCACGTTGCTCTGTCATGGTTGAGGTTCTTGATCAGTATCAAGAGATTCAACGTAGGCTTCAACCATTTCTTCAACAATACTACAGAAGTATGGTTGAAGATAGAGCTTATGAGGGAGATGTAAGTCTATTGACGGAACGTCGTCAGTCTTTTGGTCATTTTTATTAACAAATTTCAGTTGTTCTTAGCCCATGGTATATGAAGGCTCGGTTACCGTCTCTTCTCCTGATAAAGCTGAACTCTTCACTCAAACTTTCGCCTCCAACTCAACCCTCAACGATTCCGGTGCTTTTCCTCCATCTCTCCCCCCCCCCCCCCCTTATAACTTAATGTCTAAAATTAGAACCTTTCCAAGGATGTTTTTTCTGCCCTATTTGGGCTCAACTGTAGGAAGGCGTTATGGTCCTGTTGGGGTCCCTTCTGTGTTGTTGTTGTTCTTAAGAACTGCCTCTGTGCTGACACATTGCTGAAGAAATTAGTCCTTCATTCATCTGGTACTTTTCCTTCCTGCCGGAAGTTCTTTCATTCAGCCTGTCCCAAAGAAGGGTGACTGCTGTGAACCCTCCAACTATCGTCCGATTGCTTTGATTTCTTGCCTCTATTTGCGATCTTTCATATCTCTCTGACTCTTGGTCATCCTCTCTTCGGGATTTCGGTGTTAACCTTTACTATTCTACTAGATATAGCAAATTATTTTGATTGTCTAGCACAAATCTTCACTTTCCAAACTGGCCTCCTCCGGTTTCTATCCTTCCATTTTTATTGCCTTCATCTTTGATTTCTTTTCGTAGATCACGTTCTACCCCTAAAGCTATTGCTATTAATAGTAGTTCTTCTGAGCTCTGTCCTGTCACCCATTCTTCCTTTTATTTATCAATAAATCCTCTCCTATCCACTCCCATACCGATGATTCCACCCATCACTTCTCCACCCGCTTCACAAACGTCTCTATTAAGTCATTTCATGCTTCGCGTGAGACTGGTATGGTGCATCTGACCTGTGATCTTTCTACCGTCTTTGATTGGGGCAGAGAAACCTCTCTAAAACTCGGGTTTCTTCATGCGTCTACTCGTCACAATCTTCCACACGACTATCCCTTCAACAATACACAACTCAATCCTTCCTCTTCTCTTAACATTCTTGGTGTTTCCTTTTCCGTATCTTTCTCGGAAAGATACGTATTCTCTCTCCTCTCTCTCCAACAGCTTCTAAGAGGTTAGGTGTGCTGTATCGGCTCCGCACTTTCTTTGCCCCCCAACTTACAGTAGTTGCTGTCTCTTTACAGGAGTCTTGTCCGCCCCCCTATATAGAATACGCTTCTCACATGTGGGGTGGATCAACCCGTACAGATCTATTTGACAGGGTAGAATCAACAGCTTTTCGTCACATCAATTTTCCGCCTCTTACCGACTGTCTTCAATCCTTCTCTCTTTGCTACAATATTGCCTCGCTCTCTCTCTACTATCGCTTTTATAATGGATGCTGCTCTTCTGAACACTCTAGCTGCATTCCTCCTCCTTCAAGGAGAGTACGCAATACCACACTTCGACAGTCCAGAGCTGGGTACTTGCGGTTTTTTTTGCGGTACTACCGTGTTGGTCGGTACCGCGGAAAGTACCGCGGGAAATTTGAATGCGGTAGCGGTACTGCTGTACTTTCAGCGATCCTTTGCGATACTGCGTTATGCGGTACCGGTTTGGTAGTGCGGTAGTAGTACCGCAGTACCGCAAAAAACGCAAAAAAAAAACGCAAGTGCCCAGCTCTGTCTAAGAATCGACACATTCTCAATCCTTTCTGGCTAACTCTTAACGCAATTTTATTAATCGGTATTTTCAATTTTTCATCTACTCAACCTGTCAACTCTGGAACAACCTTCCTTATTCCATCTTTCCCTCTGTCTGTGACCTCCATTCTCTCAAACTCAGTGTCTCCAGGCATCTCTAAAATTCAGATATCTTGACTTTGACTTTTTCTATGGGAGTAGGGGCGTTTTTGTGGGGGCGATTCACCCTTGGCCTCTCCTTCCTGCATAAAAAAAATGTTAAAGTATGATAATTACTAAAAAAGGTGGTTGAAATAGAGTATTATATCTTATTATACCAACACTGAATATATATTTGACTAATTTGCAGTTATTAAAAATTCATTCTAAAAGTTAAAAATTTGACACATTTTGGAACATTTTTCTTGTTTGCACCACAAAACTCTTTATTGCACAAAAAATAGTTCATTGAACAGGAGTAATCATTATTACAAGTATATCTTTGGAACCTAATTTATCATATTTAAAATATACAGTATTTAATGTACCTTTCAACCTTTCAAATGTTCCGTGCGATGATTCCTCGTTTCACGAAGCTCGAGCTTGTCGCCCCTCCTCTCTCAATTTATCACTTATTGCACAAAACAGAAAATAAAATGAAAAGCAAACACAAATGTGTACAGTACTGAGCACTTCATATGCAAGGTTGGTTCACTCGGTGCAATGGGTGAGCCTCAAATAAGATAGTTAATTAAAACAAGGCGCGCTCTTTGTATTTTACCAATTCGAAATTCCAGTATTTCACGTTTCTCGTCCCCCGCCCGCATATCGAGTCTGCGCTCCCCAGTTTGCGCAGCGCACCACTGCCTTTCTTTACTTTTAACACTTAATACTTCTGCAGCTTATTACGTAGTCTTAGCTCAAGTAATGGAGGTTACTATCTCCATACAACAAAATCTAGTGTAGAAAATATGCTACACTTTGTGATAAAATGTTTTGTTGAACTTGACTTTATTTCATCTATAATATAAATAAATCGAGTAATGGATTATTGTAAGAAGTACTTAAGTATTGTTGCTGTTCCTATTTTCGGAATAGTTGAATATGGGTAATATTTTCTTCTAGGAAATAAGTCTTTAATTTTGTTGGTCACTTGACTTTCCATGTAGGTCTACTTGAAAACATGAGAAATAAATCGTTCCGTGTTTTCTTTACCGTGCTGAGTGTTAGTTATTCTCGTACTAAAATTGTATTTCAATTTTTCTTAAAGAATGACAGACGGCTCCATATGGATCAGTTAGTGCTGTGGAGAGTGTCTGCAGCTTTGCATTATTTGTCCCATGCATTGCATGCCATCAGCGACATCATAGTTGACCTTAGAAGAAACCCGCCTAGACAACTTCGAGCCAGACCTTTTATCATCCCGCAACCAGCCCTTGTTCAGGTAGACAAAATACGTTCATTCAATTAGTCTTCTACAGAAGCTAAGGCTAACAAAGACCCTAAGATCCACTCTAAGGTTAGCCCGAGAGAAAGGAAAGAGTAGGGGGTTAAGAGAAGAGAATAAGGGGTTAAGGGGTCTTTATTGACATCATCTTCAGTTTTTGGCCTGACGAATTTTATTGTCGCTTCTGGTTTTAAGTTAATTATTTTAAAATAACACGAGACGTACTTTTCCCTTATCTGAAACATTTGTGATTTTTTATTTAGTATTTTTTTTTTCCCAATAAAAATATTTTTATATCGATTCAAGACTGTTTGAATTTTAACAGCCTACAACACGCCAATAACAACAGTTGTATTTGTGACTGAGGCCAAAATTCTACTAGCAGTACACTAAATTTTGAATTATAAATATTTAGGCCCAGATTAATGTGGCTCCAAGTTCGGATGGACCTCACCATACGAGAGTCATTGGAAGGAGTGGAGGAAGCGCTCCCACTACTACCGCGAGTGTGAATTCGAGTAGCGAGACTTCTACCACAACTACTTCTACCACTTCGTCCTCGTCCTCCTCCTCGTCGTCTTCCGCTACAACTAGTCAGACGAACCCTCGCACATACGTCAGTGTGTCGGAGTACCTAGACGATGATAATGGAGTGGTGTTCATGCATGTGGGCCCCAATGGAATTACAATAGATTCACTTTCCTCAGAAGGCACTGGTAATGGTAGGATAGAGCTGAATAAGCTGATTCATTGTTTAAGTAGAACGAGAAAATTTTGAGTAAGGAAAAGTATTAAAAATTCTGTCGTGGAAAGGATTCCCTCGTAAAACAAGACAAACAAAGTAGAAATATCTATTTTGAGTTTGAAATTGTTTGGTTGAAAATAAACGTAGTATTGAAAATGTAAGCGTTAGGTTGGCCGCACGCGTTAGCCGTCCCGGTCGCTGCAGTGTGCAGGGTTCCCATTCTGTCAATGTAAAATTACGCACGACTCCAGTCGCAAGACGATCCTGTGTGCCACCGGCTTTAAAGATTATAGAATGCACTGGCTTTTCCTGACAAGTCATTCCTGTGGGAGCCAAGTTTATTGGTCTCTGAAGGCTTGCTAGAATGGTTTTTTTGTAAGTATCCAGCCTTTGTCTTTTTTTTCCCATCCAGTTTTTGCTACTCTATCATTTTCTTTACAAGCCTCTTGACCACTCATTGTGCAAATGGAGGCTGAATTAATTTTTAATACTTATCTGTATGCATTTATAAACTTTTTATCCTTATATTACCATTTAAGAATTCTCAGTGAAAAAATGCTAATGTTGTACCGCCTCCAAAAGATGCCAGTCCGAATCCACCTCCAGAGCTTATTCAAAACATAATGTCGTCTTTATCATCTCAACTTGGGATGCGTCTGGGGGCTCCCACTTCAGTCACTTCCTCTTCAACCTCAGGATCCACTGTATCTAGCACATCTCCACCATCAACACCGAGTGTTAGAAGAGCTACTCCGGTGCATAATAGCCAGGCCGCTGGCAATAGGTGGGTGCCTGAATGCGTAACAATGTATTAGATAGCCAAATAAAATCTACTACAATATAATCGCTATTTACTTAAAAAATATGTATAGATAGATAGATATACTGTGTGTGTATATATATGTTGTGTGTGTGTGTATATATATATATATATAATATATATATATATATATATATATATATAAGCACACCGGACAAAAAATTAGTCACCCCTCTCAGAATGTACCTAATACGTGTGACGGCGCCTCTGGCCTTGATAACCGCACGAATCCGGCGAGTTTAGTATGCGGAGGTACGCCTGCTGGTTCAAATTCATCGTCACTGGAACGAGAGGGCCCATTTCGTGGTACGAAAAACATCCCCAGAACATCAGGGAACCACCTCCAGCCTGAACAACACCTTCGACGCATTCAGGATTAAAGGCTTCATTGGACCTGCGATGTACTCGTCGCCTCCCATCATTGGAGAACAAACAAAAACGGGACTCATTGGACCAAATTACACGTTTCCAATCTGCCGCAGTCCAGTTTTTGTGCCTCTGAGCCCATTTATAACGTGCCAATTTGTGACTTGCTGTTAACAGCGGCCTCTTCCGTGGTACCCTGCTCCAGATGTCCATTGCATGCAGTTCTCGTCGCAATGTCCGTTCGGAAATTGGTCGCTGGAGAACCCCATTGGTTTCTTGGAGCAATTGTTCTCTGGTTTGAAAACGATTTGCAGTTACTAGACGAGAAACATGGCAGCGGTCCCTATTGTCGAGAATTGTTTTCCGGCCACAGTTACGCCGTCGATTTTCAGTTGATTGCGAACTACACCACTCTTTGTGAACTCGCTGGACAGTACGCGTTGACACACCAACAAATTGGGCTACTTCAGACATTTTGTGTCCGTGGGCTCTGCCAAACACGATGGCTCCTTTTTGCCACTGAGTAACGTCTGCCTCACGACCCATTTTGCAGACTATATCCAACACACACTTTGTTCTTCACCACCTCACGAAACAGATCTGATCCTGTGTGCTACGTCACCGCTACTTGTCACTTACCAATGCTACATCAGCGCCCTCTGTGTGACCTTGAACTTCCTACTATCGGTGTTATTAGGGGTGACTAATTTTTTGTCCGGTGTGCAAATAAATATATATATATATATATATATATTATATATATATATAACCCCTCAAGGGGGTTCTAAGCTCGTGCTCTTGAGTGCTCTTTGTGCTCGTTTGTACGTGCTTGTTCCTGGAGGTCACGTGCGCCCTCCCGGCCCTAGCACCCAAGGATGATGGGGCTCGACCCTGCAGTCCTTGTCATCCTTGGTCTTTTTCCACTTCGACTGTCCCCTCCACCCTTTCTTTTTCCTCTGTCTTTCCTCTCACTTTTTCTTTGTTTTTCCGCTGAGATATGCCCTTTAAATAGAGGCGAATCGGTTCTTCCTGAACTAAAAAAAAAAAAAAAAAAAAATAATATATATATATATACATACAGGGTGTACATAAAGTCAGGATCTATTTTTGTGAAGCACTTGGAAATTATATGGAATTCAATCATAAAATGATAAGTGGTAACATTTATTAAATAATTAAGAGTAGGATTCGACGTGACGCCCATCAGTATCCCTGCACAGCTCAAATCGTTCCGTAGCATTTCTAAACACATTCTAGAGCATTTGCGGGGTTATGTTATCTGCAGCAGTTCGTGTACGTAAGTTTTCAAGATACGTAATCTTCGTCTGATAGACGTGCGATTTGATAAAGCCCCATGCAAAGAAATCTAAAGGGGTTAAATCTGGTAATCTCGCTGGCCAAGGTCTGTTGCTTCCGCGTCCGATCCAGTGATTTGGAAAACGTCCATTTAGATAATCCTGAACAATTTTGGCATAGTGACAAGGAGCACCATCATGTTGATAGACGACGGTACTAACAATCCTATCTCCGTCGTCTATCAACATGATGGTGCTCCTTGTCACTATGCCAAAATTGTTCAGGATTATCTAAATGGACGTTTTCCAAATCGCTGGATCGGACGCGGAAGCAACAGACCTTGGCCAGCGAGATCACCAGATTTAACCCCTTTAGATTTCTTTGCATGGGGCTTTATCAAATCGCACGTCTATCAGACGAAGATCACGAGTCTTGAAAACTTACGTACACGTATACGAACTGCTGCAGATAACATAAGCCCGCAAATGCTCCAGAATGTGTTTAGAAATGCTGCGGAACGATTTGAGCTGTGCAGGGATACTGATGGGCGTCACGTCGAATCCTACTCTTAATTATTTAATAAATGTTACCACTTTATCATTTTATGATTGAATTCCATATAATTTCCAAGTGCTTCACAAAAATAGATCCTGACTTCATGTACACCCTGTATATTATATATATATATATATATATATATATATATATATATATATGAGAGAGGGGGGGGGGAGTACCTCAAAAGGCCTTGCGGCCCATACTGAGGAGGTACCAATGGCAACGGGTGCCAGGGAAAATTTTCTACATCCTCAAATAGTGTGCAAGATTTGGTCTAACCTTTTCTTGAAGTGATCCATAGAGGAACTGTTCACAATTTCTGAAGGTAACATATTCCACGTGTCACAGATCTTATAGGTAAAGTAATTCCAACACACACTAGTGCTAAACCGTTTCAAATCCAACTTCCAACCATTGTTGCGAGTTAGGTTATCATTTAAACTAAACCCGTTTCTAAAATTGACATCGTTTAACCCGCGTAGGGGCTTGTAAACCTCGATGAGTTGACCGCACAGCCTCCGAGTTTCAAGCGAAAACAAATTCAGGGCGCGTAAGTGTCGATTGTAGCCCATATGCCTAACGGAAGGGATTAACTTTGTGTCCTCGCTTGGACTCGCTCCAGCCTCTCAATATCTTTCCTGAGGGTGGGCCACCAGAACTGCATAGCATACTCCAGGTGCGGCCGAACCAGAGAATTGTACAGAGAGAGCACAATCTCCTTGTTCCGAAATCGAAATTGTCTCCTAATATAACCCAACAGCTTTTGAGCTTTCTTTTCCACCTCTACGCACTGTTTGGTAAACTTAAGGTCGCTGCTAATTAGCACACCCAAGTTCCTTTCCACATCAGTGGCCTCGATATTACTCCCCAACATCGAGTAGTCCGACTTGGGATTGGCGTAGCCAATGTGCATGACTGCATTTGCCACTTTTTGGACCACTCTCCTATCCTACGTAGGTCCGCACGCAGTTGCTCGATCGTCTCGAGCGTCCCAACATTGGCCCCAAGCTTGGTATCATCAGCGAATTTGGTGATCCTACTGATGATGCCAGCGTCGATATCACTTATGTAAATGATAAACATTGGCCCCAAAACGGAACCCGCTAGTGACCGAGGCCCAACCCGAGCTAGCCCCTTTAATTACAATCCTCTGCTGCCTATTCAGCCAGTTTTCAATCCACCTACCTACTTCCCCACTGATACCCAGCGCGCGGACTTTGGCCATTAGCCGGCGGTGAGGTACCTTATCAAAGGCTTTCTCAAAGTCGAGATAAAGTAGAGGGTGTACATAAAGTCAGGATCTATTTTTGTGAAGCACTTGGAAATTATATGGAATTCAATCATAAAATGATAAAGTAGTAACATTTATTAAATAATTAAGAGTAGGATTCGACGTGACGCCCATCAGTATCCCTGCACAGCTCAAATCGTTCCGCAGCATTTCTAAACACATTCTGGAGCATTTGCGGGGTTATGTTATCTGCAGCAGTTCGTATACGTGTACGTAAGTTTTCAAGACTCGTAATCTTCGTCTGATAGACGTGCGATTTGATAAAGCCCCATGCAAAGAAATCTAAAGGGGTTAAATCTGGTGATCTCGCTGGCCAAAGTCTGTTGCTTCCGCGTCCGATCCAGCGATTTGGAAAACGTCCATTTAGATAATCCTGAACAATTTTGGCATAGTGACAAGGAGCACCATCATGTTTGATAGACGACGGGGATAGGATTGTTAGTACCATCGTCTATCAACATGATGGTGCTCCTTGTCACTATGCCAAAATTGTTCAGGATTATCTAAATGGACGTTTTCCAAATCGCTGGATCGGACGCGGAAGCAACAGACCTTGGCCAGCGAGCTCACCAGATTTAACCCCTTTAGATTTCTTTGCATGGGGCTTTATCAAATCGCACGTCTATCAGACGAAGATTACGAGTCTTGAAAACTTACGTATACGAACTGCTGCAGATAACATAACCCCGCAAATGCTCCAGAATGTGTTTAGAAATGCTGCGGAACGATTTGAGCTGTGCAGGGATACTGATGGGCGTCACGTCGAATCCTACTCTTAATTATTTAATAAATGTTACCACTTTATCATTTTATGATTGAATTCCATATAATTTCCAAGTGCTTCACAAAAATAGATCCTGACTTTATGTACACCCTGTATATCAATCGCCCTGCTCTTATCATACTCACTTCACATGACGTGGAAAAACTCAAGCAGGCTGGTGAGACACGACCTATGCCGTCTAAACCCATGTTGGGAGTCCCCAAGCAGCTTGTAGGAATCCAAATGGTCAACGATCCTATCCGCTATTATCCCCTCAAATAATTTACCTACAACCGAAGTGAGACTAATGGGACGATAGTTCCCTGGGCTTTCGTGATCCCCTTTCTTAAAGATAAGGGTCACGTTGGCTTCCCTCCAGGCACCTGGGCCGTCTCCAACGATTTGTTGAAGACTGTAGCCAGGTGGGGAGCCACCTGGTCGCGCACTTCCCGCAACACTCTGGGGAGGAACTGGTCTGGCCCAGGAGCCTTAAACGCACTCAGTTTGTCTATTCTATCGACAATGGCTGTCGCGGTACACCGAACACTATCCAGGCCAGCACCTTGAACTTGGAGAGAGAGAGTCTTTACATTCAGTTGCGGGCATTGCCCTTGGCCCCATCCTTCCAACTAAAAAAAAAAAAAAAAAATTGCTCGTCACTTTTACTAGCAATAATGAAGACGAAGACACTCATTTTTGTGGGCAACGTTGTGGCCAGTGTCGTAACAGTATTTAGTGTTGATCAGCGAAGTTTAGAGATATTCGGTCTGGAGAGGAGTTGGATGGAGGACCGTCCTCTGCATCCAGATTATGTAACCACCCGTGGCTCGGATCCTACGTAAAGCCGTAGGTTCCCTCCTTCATATGAGCTTCAATGTTGCGAAGGAAATTAACCCCAACAAACCAGATTTTTGTTCACCGATTGAAAGTCGAAGCAAAACACTTTGACATTTTCATCGTTGTTGTCACAGACAAATATTCCTCGTCTAATTTTTGCGTCTGTCTAGACTCCAGAACGTCTCGTAGCTTTGACCAGTTATGGCGCCGCGCGGCAGTGCTGAGACTCCGCTGAACCGTGGGTTCGAACTAGAGTGCTTCGTAGAGCTGGCCGGTTGTCTTTCTGTATATTAAGTCACGACGAATCGGCGGACCGGCTATCCCCTTTCATTGGCTCGGGGCCCCACCCACCCCTCTTCCTTGGGGTTGAATACAGGACATGGGTGTTACCTTTTAATTCAGTGGACCTACCTCCTACTAGGTCTACTGTTTTGCATTGGGGGCAAGCGCCCCCCCCCCCCCCCCCAAATATAAGATAAATAATAATTTAAGTATATTCAGATGTTTAATTGTTTTGTTCTCTTTCAGGTTCTTGTGTTGTATTAAACTATTAAGTATTAATCATGACAAGTTTTGTGTGGTCACTGTATACAATAAATGATCCTAGCAATATCACTGCAAAGTGTAATATTTGCCAAAAGATTATCAAATGTGGGACGGAGAAAGGTGGCCAAAAGTCTTTTAGCACCACACCTCTTCATAATCATTTGAAGATTAATCACCCAAAAGAGTATGCTGAAGCCAAAAATGAAAATGACAAAAAAAGAATAGCTGCGACTGAATCAAAGGAAATAGGCATAGATAGAATACGGGCTCGACCATCAACGTCTACCGGTAGTACTCTGAAAGAAAAGAAAATAGACCAAATGAGTAAGCAGATCTCAATAGAGGAAAGCTTTTCATCTAAAAAAATATGGGACATCAATGACTCCAGGTCTGTGATGATTCACCGTAAAATTGGCATGATGATGGCTTTGGACACCCAGTCATTTACTTTAGTTGAAGATGATGGTTTTATTGATCTAATGGCCTACCTCCAACCCAGATATCTCTTACCGAGCAGATGGTATTTCTCTGATAATATAATTCCTCGTCTTTATAATGAGTTCGTCTAAAATTGCTCAGAAGCTGGAAGAAGTAAAGCATGTCGGCTTTTCTTCAGATATATGGACATGCACAACCTCTCAAGAAAGTTTTATATCATTATCGGGTCACTGGATAGGTAAAGATTTTGAAAGATACGATGCTGTGCTACATGCCTCTCATTTATCAGGGTCGCATACTGGCAAGAATATATCTGAAAAGTTTCGCTCTATGTGGGATAGTTGGGATCTTGATGCAAATAAGAATAATTTATTGGTGAG
Organism: Bathynomus jamesi; assembly: GCA_023014485.1. NCBI lineage: Eukaryota > Metazoa > Arthropoda > Malacostraca > Isopoda > Cirolanidae > Bathynomus > Bathynomus jamesi. The sequence goes on from JAJOZX010006099.1 coordinate 279,931, forward strand.
GGATGGAGCTAGTAATATGGCTCTTGGTAGTGACCTGGCTGAAATACCGTCAATACACTGTAGCATTCATTTACTCCAACTGGTTATTAGTGACTCAATTATGGTTCAGAGGAGTGTAATTGATATCCTTGCAAAAAGTCGCCGCCTTGCAACTCACTTTAATCATTCTCTCCTTTGGCCTGTAACAATTTCAAACACATTCAAGTGCAGCAAAATCTTGAGCCTCTCCTATTGGTTCAAGATGTCCCAACACGTTGGAACAGTGCATATTTGATGTAGAAAGATTATATAAATTAAAAATTCCAGTGCAACTGTATTTGGCTGATCGTAGTGAATTGCCTACCATCACATCCTTCGAGTGGACACTGATACGAAATCTTAAATATTAAAACCATTCTTCCAACTAACTCAGGAAATGTTCGGAAAAATCAACTTTGTCTTCCGTAATCCAAGCATTTGTATTTTACAAAGATTTCTTTCAAAGATTGGCCATGATGACCAAGGTGTTCAAACGACAAAGAGACAACTCCTGACTTCTCTTCGAGCGCTTTTCTTGTCGAGAGTAATGATGGGAAGTCTTTGAACAATGAAAACAGGGCTTATGTGACTGCGACTGCAATAGATCCGCGGTATTT
>JAJOZX010006100.1:0-150000 GCA_023014485.1 Bathynomus jamesi
GTGTTTTGGCTCCTCTTGCGGGTGAGACAAGGCTCCGTGCTCTCCCCTATGCTGTTTAATGTGTATATTGGCGGATTAATTGCTTCACTTAATGAGGCAACAGTGGGATGTTGTGTAGATGACACAAGGATAAATAACTTAGTTTATGCCATGTTATGGTGTTAATAAGTCCATCTGTTAAAGGTCTGGATCGGCTACTAAAAGTCTGCGAAGAATATTCGCAGAAACATGATAGTTTTTGTAACATTAAAAAGAATAAGGTTATGCAATTTCATCCTAAAAGCTATAATCAGCCAGCTGATATAAGGTTTAAGATGAATGGTGAGGTAATTGAGGAAGTACAAGAGTAAGTACTTGGGTCAAACTATTACCAGCTCCTTGAGTGATGACTCGAATATAAGAAAATCTCGAAGCCTGTGTGCTAAAGCGAATATGACCATAAGGAACTTTCGATTCTGTACAAGTGAAGCTAAACTCTCTTTCGTACTTTCTGCAGTAATATATACCGACAGCAACTCTAGGTGAATTATAAAGAAGGTTCTGGCAGAACCCTAAATTTGCTGTACAACAGGTCTTTTAGACTCTTACAGAAATTCACCCCCCCCCCCAGATGCTCAGCTTCGCAAATGTTTGCTACCCGCAATGTCCCGAACTTCCAGGAGGTAACAAGACGTGCTCAATACAGTCTAATGCAAAGAATTAAAAAATCAACCAACCCGATCATCCAAACTATCCATGAGTCCTGCCATTTATCCTCTATGCCAGTGGTTCCCAACCTGGGGTCCCCGGACCCCTGGGGGTCCGCGAAGGTAGTACTGGGGGTCCGTAAGCTTTCAATATTTCGAGAGGTTCCAATAGAATTCGTACATTTACCCACGATAAGGGCGCTTAGGCTAAAATTTCCAGTTTCCTTGCTCTTGGCTGGAATTATTAATACTTTTTTAATATGCTGTATTTTAATTGCATACTCTCTTATATGTCCTTTATTTGATAGTGAAAAATGAGAAAACGAGTTAATTATTAGTTAATAAAAACAGTTTGTTTGGTAGACGGAATCTTTCAAAAACATGGGGTCCGTGGGAAAAAAATAAAAATAAAAGGGGTCCTTTGTGGTGAAAAGGTTGGGAACCACTGCTCTAAGCTATGGACGACTTGGTACAAAAACGTCTGTCTGTAGCTCCTCTTAACTCCGACATTACAGTATTATTTCTAATAAATTGTATATATTTCTATCCTTAGTATATGAACTGTCATTGTATTAACAATATTTGTCATATGGACTATAGTTTGCCAATAAACCTTTTCATATAAATAAATAAATAAGTAAAATAAATAAATAAAAATAAATAAATAAATATATATAGTGTAACAAAAGCCCGTTCTCATATAGGGAAATAAGATATAACAAATGAACATGAAAAACGAGTAGAAATGCGTCAACGGCTACATGGAATATGAAATGCAATTTTCTCGTTCAATTTTGTTTATCTTATTTCCGTATGAGAAATTATTATATATATATTATTTATATATATAAGTACTATTCCAAACGAAATACAGGCCTGTACACGGACGGTTTGCGATTGTGGATACTTATGGTTTTTGGTCCAGTTTGTGTAGAGCCAGCCTCAGGTAGGTACGAGTGTGACTAACTGATGCAGGTAAATTTGTGCTGCCTTGGTGAGGAAACACAAACTTGCGGTGCATCTTGCTCCGATAAAGAATCATGCACCAGAACTGATAACTGGGTGTGTCTGCAATACAAACTAACGAAAATTGCAATCAATTGAATATGATTAGCAGTGGCGGACCTAGGATTTTTGTTTGAGCGGGGGGGGGGGGCTGGTTGAGTTAAATAAGCTTAAATATTATGCAATCATTCCCCTAAAAGTACTTGGTAATAAGATTAATGTTCAATGATTACCAATTTACGTGGAACACGATCAAAACCAGAAACAATTCACAATAGAAAATGTACAGCCACTTTCTAGATGACTCACCAACCTATCACAGAGAACATTTACACATCCACAAATACAAATATTTAGCTTCAAATTGTTACTATAAATCTCCGATTATCTCATAAATCAAAGAGAAGATTACTATTATAAACAAATGTGTGGATGTGCCAATGGATTTTTACTAAAACCTTAGGTTGCGATTCGCGAAACATCTCTTTATCAATGGGGAGGCTAGAGCCCCTTAAGCCCCCTCCCTCTGGATCCGCCACTGATGATTACGGATGTTCTTGGGACTAGACTAACACGGAACACTGTTGCTTTCAGTACGAAAGTTTTGTCCCTACTTGACCCCGTATTTGCTTGGCAATGCTGCTGCTGCTAGCTGCCTGTACCCTAAAGTGGATGGATGGGCGGAATGGTGCTGTGTAAAATGATGTTTGACTCTTCATACTTCCACTTAAACTATGAATGCATCGATGATTACATATACATATATATATACAGGGTGATTCATAAATGTGTTTCATAAATCGCAGGGACAGAAGTCAAGAAAAAAGACCATATAAACATAGGTCGAGAAACCCGTAGGTTTCGAGCTATAGCACGCGACAGAAAAATGAAACTCCTAAAGACACTTTACATTTCATGCAAATACACAATGTGATACATTTGCTTCATTAAAGTAAATGTTCGAAATTCGTTCCTACCTCTTGATTATATGCCACTGGGGAACAAATTTTAGCTTTTTTTTTTTGTTTCTTGGACGTGAACAGGTTGGTCTTATAGGATTTTTTCCGCTGATTCCGAATATAGCCATAGAATTTCTCTATCACCCAAGGTTACTGAGAAATTTGTATTTTAATATTTATTCAAAAAGTGTATAGAAGTTAGTAAAAATACTTCATAAAAATTATATTAGTGGCAGATTGGCATTTAAAATATTCTTCTTAAAACTTCTTTGTCACTGATTTTCTCTTGTAGTTTTCATTAGGAGCTTCTCGCATCAATGTCCAGCAGTAATCAGCTAACATTGCCGGATCCCACCTCCCTTGGTAGCGTTTCTCCATAGTAGCTATATGTTGGTGGAACTTTTCTCCATGCTCATCGCTTACGTCGCCGAGATTTTCAGGGAAGAAATCTAAATGGGAGTGCAAGAAATGGGTTTTTAGTGACATATTACATCCCAATAACCTATATGCTTCAATCATGTCCTGCACTATTTTTTCATAGTTAGAGGCTTTGATGTTCCCTAGAAAATTTGTAACAACATTCTTCATGGCCTCCCAATTCCGATGCCACTTTTTCTTTTCCTCTCAAGGCATCATCAAACTTTTGATCTTTCATGAGCTCTCTGATTTGGGGACCAACAAAGATCCCTTCTTTTATCTTTGCATCGCTAAGTCGTGAAAACTTTTTCTTCAAATATTTGAATGCCTCATCTTCCTTGTTCATTGCTTTGACAAAATTTTTCATGATGCCAAGTTTGATGTGAAGTGGCGGTAAGTATATTTCTTGAGGTCAACTAAGGGTGCATGAGACACATTCTTCAGTCCTGGGATACATTTTTGACGAAGTGGCCAATCCTTTACAAAATAATGCGAATCTCTGGCTCTGCTGTCCCATTCACAAAGGAAGCAGCAGAACTTCGTATAACCGAGCTGCATTCCCAGAAGAAGCGCGACAACTTTTAAATCCCCACATATATACCAAGGAAATTGGTCATAATTAGTCTGCTGAAGGATGAGTTTCATATTTTCGTAAGATTCCTTCATGTGGACAGCGTGCCCTACAGGAATGGAAGGGTATTTATTTCCATTGTGAAGTAGTACAACCTTGAGGCTTAGCTTCGAAGAGTCAATAAATAAACGCCAATCTTCAGATTTGTGCTCATGACCGAGAGCTAACAGCAGTCCATTTACATTATTACAGTAGCATAAACCACCTGACGAGGAGAAATACTGCATCAGATCTTTTTGGCGAGTGCGGAACGCCGATATGCTTGTATCTTTTGCCAGCAAATTCCATTCACGTAACCTGGAGCCCAATAATTCCGCTTTCTTTTCGGAAGGTCCAAATCTCTCACGAGGTCATTCAGCATAACCTGCGTTATCATACGTGGTTTATTTGATTCAGGTTGCTGAAAGTCTGTATCTTTAGTGTCATCAATTTCCATTGGTTCAACTTCAGACTCTTCATCCAGTGTCCATGACTTTGGGGGAGTTGGAATTGGGTTATCATCGTCATGTAGTACTGGTCTCATGGCAGATGCAAGATTTGGGTATTGAATTTTGTTTATTTTTGGCAGAGAATCCTGAAACGTTAGTCATACAAAAATAGCAATCCGTAGGTGATCCTTGGGCTCTCTCCAAATCATTGGTATGGCAAATGGCATAGATTTGCGGGTACCTTTAATCCAACCCCTAAGAGTGACGGCACAGGAAATGCATGAGATATGAGGTGCCCAGGATTTGTCTTGATCGCCTACCTTACATCCAAAATAAAGTTCGTAAGCCTTTTTCACGAGTCGGGTCATCGTCTTCCTCTGTGCCATTATGGTCAGTTCTCCACATACGTAGCAAAATGTATCTCTGGGATTAATACAGTTTCGATTCATGCTGGCGGAAAATTATTGAAATCACGGAAAACTTTTTGGAATGAAAAACCAATTTTTTCTACTATGAAAAATTTTAAAATTTGAGCAAAACTTGAAAAAAATTTCTTTCTTTTTATTAAAAATCTGTTTGCTTAAATAGCTATATTTTTTTAATGCAAAAAATACTATTAAATATAGTTAACCTGGAAAAAAAAGAAAGTAAAATTAAATTAATACACTTAATTTTAACTAATATTTTGGGAAAACTGAGTAAATGGAATATTATTTTCTCGAAAACTATGGGTGATAGAAAAATTCTGAAACCATATTTGGAATCAGCATCAAAAGTTCTATAAGAAACACCAAATAGTTTAAGAAAAAAATGTTGTTCCCTAGTGAATTATTACTTGTTGGGTCATTTAAAAAGCCGAGTGTATGTTACAGAAGACCGAGCACGTAATGAATTGTGGCAACGAGTTCGAGACAATTGCGAAATGATCCGCAATACTCTAGGAATTTTTGAGTGTGTCAGACAATCACCGGTGCGACGTGCTGAGGCACGCATTCAAGAAGTATCCAGACTGATGCGATTATAGACAGAATATATAGTACAGGGTTTGGAGATTAATCTCCCTCAAAGTCCGCTCCTTCTGAAGCCACACACTTTGCCCAATGATCCTGCCACTGGTTGAAAACATTTTTCGAAAGCACTTTTTGGAACGGCCAAAAGCTGCTCCGTCGAATTTCTTTCAATGGTCCCAACATCGTCGAATCGGTGTCCTTTCAGATTTTGTTTGAGCTTCGGAAACAAAAAAGTGGCATGGAGCCAAATCCGGTGAATACGGAAGCTGCCGTACTTCGGGGGTAGCGTTTTTAGCCAAAAATTGCTGGACAAGTTGCGACGAGTGAGATTGCGCGTTATCGTGATGAAGCATCCAGTCTCCGGACTTCCACTTCTGCGGCCGTTTCCTCCGAACTGTAAAATTCCTTGGTGATTGTTTGTCCCTATGGAGCATATTCATGGTGCACAACACCACAGTCAAAAAGAAATCGGTACTCTCCGACATCGTAAGAAATCGTCGCGAGACAAAACACGTTTAACTTTATCGGCTCACCACAGTGGAGTGACGCTACACAAAGTGCAACCCTATCAGTCAACTTGATTCGACATGCAGAGCCATGTTTAGCATAGCGACAACTCCAAGCGTGACCTTGTTCTAAAAATAAACACCCTGTCCGGATACTTTTTGAACAGACCTCGTTTCTATAATTAAACTTAATTTATGAAGGAAATATTCGCATTCTAATTACTTTAATTGGCCATGTAATTTTATTGTTATTAGTTTACGTTGTATAAATGGGAACATTCCCACTACAACATTCACCCTTGAAAGCCAGGGTGGATTATTACAATAAAATTACACATTTGTTTCCTGGAAATTTTTCTGGAAATTTTTATTATTGTTTAATTGAACGTATAAATGCAATTTTCATTATAGGGTTACGTAGAAACCACGTTAGTCGTTGTTTGCGCGGCCCCACACTGACCTTCTGGGGTTAGTGTGATGTATTTAAACGCTTCTACTTTTATTAGGAAAAAACAACTAGAAATTTTTTTTTTTGAAAAATTATCCAGAAATTAACTTCATAGTTGGGTATATATTTCTATTAGCCCTCGTCAGGAACCTTCAATTTACTTACCGTGTTGGAACCATGGTGTCTATATGACCCTAGACCTAAAATCTTACAAAATGGTGTTATAAAAAAGACTAATGAAACATTGTATTTGATTTTTAAGAACTTTTAATGAATAATATCATCCGTTTCACCGTTTTGACCCCCATAATGTTTCCTGACGAGCGTTAAAACAGTCATGATTCTAAATTCATAAAACTTAGCGTTTTATTTCACGTACCTATGAAACGATTTCTTACATTTAAAACATGACCATTTAAAAAATTAATTCCGAGAGAGTTAATATTAGTTCTTTCAGTTAATTTCTTTTTTTTTAAATGGAAGTAGAATTATTTTTTCACCTCAAAAAGTTGTTTGAATGAAATTGTGATGTGCACTAAAACTATAAAATCAACCACTTTGTCAAACGGTATACATTTTGCATGTTGAGTAGGATCTCAGTAGCAGCGGCTCAAACCCGGTGTGTAAAGAAAATTTATATGTATTTCTTTATATACAGGGTATTTCAGGTCGACCCTAGAAATATGGAAATTGGCGGAATTTGTAGTTTGCATTTGAAGTTTGTCATAGTAATTTCATAATTCTGCCAATTTCCATATTTCTAGGGTCGACCTGAAACACACTGTAGAATGCGCATAACTGAACATATGGTACTTTAATTACAGTTAAATAAAGAAATTCAAATATAAAAATAAAATTTTAGGGAATTCAGCAAGATTTCATGGTGTAAATTTGAACAGGACTACTGTAGTTCCAAAATAAAGAGTGGCCCATAAGTCTCAATCGGTCATAATTAGAGCAAAAATACAAAAAATAAAAAAGTATCAAAGAGCTTATGATAAGTTTAGAAATATTTATTGATCATTCAAAATATAACCATCTCGACAAATATTCTTTCCTTAGTAATCGATTACGTCAGTGTGAGCTCCGCTAGATGGATTTTCGCTTTAATTATAACCGAGAAACTGGTTAAAACTATACGCAGTTTGAAAGTCAAAATTAAGTCAAGTAACACATATGCAGTTTATTAACATTTTAAGGTTTTTAACTTACGTTTGTAAAGAAAATTATTAATTGACTGAGTAACGAATAAAAAGCAAAATTTCAATAGTTTTTAGTCAGTTTAGGTTAAAACTTATTGCATTAATAAACTGATTAAGTTCTACATACTTTTAAATAATATTCGCATGTATGATACTTACGATATATAAATAAATACTGTATATCTATCTACACACAAGTACCGGAGTGAAGAGACAAATCCGATTTGAATTATATTAACGCGAGTGAACATGGACGAGTAATATTTATCACACGTACCGTACTTTATAACAACTGTATAGTCGATAGTAAGGTTTGTAAGAGGTGTTAAAAATGTTTTTAAGAGTTGAAAAACAAGTTGAAACTAGTTTAAACCAGTTCAAATTGGATTTGTCTCTTCACTTGCGTTACTTTATACACACCCTGTATACAGGGTGTGTATAAAGTAACGCAAGTGAAGAGACAAATCCAATTTGAACTGGTTTAAACTAGTTTCAACTTGTTTTTCAACTCTTAAAAACATTTTTAACACCTCTTACAAACCTTACTATCGACTATACAGTTGTTATAAAGTACGGTACGTGTGATAAATATTACTCGTCCATGTTCACTCGCGTTAATATAATTCAAATCGGATTTGTCTCTTCACTCCGGTACTTGTGTGTAGATATTGTGTAGATATTGAAACCTTGGTTACGTTTTAAGTAAAGTTCATTTGGATCACCTGAAAATTAGGGCCCCCACCCTTCGTTAGTTAGCCTTATAAGGCTAATTAACGGAAATATCACGACTTAACCTAACCCTAATTAGGGTTAGGTTAAGTCGTGATATTTCCGTTAATTAGCCTTATAAGGCTAACTAACGAAGGGTGGGGGCCCTAATTTTCAGGTGATCCAAATGAACTTTACTTAAAACGTAACCAAGGTTTCAATATTTAAATAATATATTTTATTGACTAACATTCCACAGTTTTTTTATAATTTCTTTTTTTTTTTAAATATAATTGTCGTAATTGTATATTTGCTTATAATGGCTTTTGAACCGATATACACCATTTGACCCTCATAAAATTGAGGTCTGAGAATCATAATTGTCCTAATTTCAACTCTTCTGTTGGAATAGAATAAATTTTTAATGAGAATTTATTATATATATATATATATAATATATTATATATATATATATATAAGGGTGTAGGGACGGGGGTAAAGGCCGAGATCAGGGGACTAAGCCCTCTCCAGAAATGTTCTCTCTTGCAGTCTTTATGAATGCGTAAATATTCATTATTTACAGTATCAGTAATAATAATAATTATTGTATGTTTGGCAGTAGAATGGGGCTTTCTTTGGGGCATTGGGTCCGAGGTAAATTACATATCTTCTTGGTTAGAAATTTATATACAGTATATATATTACCTTGGTTAACCTTGGTTTTGCTTCCGCCCAAATTGTTCATTCTGACGAAGGTCAAGCTTGTCACTCCACCACAGACCTAGTTTAACGTGGAATCCGAACCACGCCCCACCAGCCGCCCAGCGTCTTAACCACTAGGCTGCCCAGAGCACCCATTTATCTACCAACCAATTTTTTTTTATTCTGTGGAAGAATGAATAACTAGGTTTTGCTGGGTGGCGCCTGCCTTCACCCGGTCTCGATCCCGGGGCCGATGGATTCGTAGTCAGCGACGCTAGCCACTACACCGAGGCGCATATAGACTAAATTATACATACATACATACATACATATATATACATACATATATATATATATATATATATACTGTATATATACAGGGTGTCCCAGAAGTCCTGCCCCAAAGACTAATATGTTGTATATTACTGGGGCACGACTTCTGGAACACACGGTATATATTTGCTTTAGTAATAATTAGTTTTCTTAAACAATTTTAGTTTTGATTTGAAGCGTTAATATTAATAAGAATGGAATGTATTTACTAAATTGAGTTTCCTCGCAGACGGAAAGGCAAAATATGTAGTTCATATACTCAGATCTTGTCAACAAGAATTTCCCCCAAAATCCCAAATTCAATTTGTTGGCGGCTGAATGTCGCCAAACAATATAAATGATATTGTGTTAATTAAGATAAAAACTTAGGTGAACCAACGTTTCAGAGCGAATCTGGTTTGTGTCTCTGGGACGCCTCTGGACGTGGCTACAATTCACTCGGTACACCCTATCCATAACTGTGTGTGTCAGGTTTAAAAAGCGCCACATCGACAGACTTGGCGCTTTTTAATCCCGACACGCAGAACTGACCAATATGTAGTTTCATGGCCACCAGATTTCGGTGATCCGCCCATTTCATACATCGGGCCAATGAGGGTGACTCTTACGTGTGGATGAGACTAAACCAGGTTAGGTAGTCGTTCTAGGTCGGTTAGTCACTTACCACGTGACCAACTTTCATCCATTCAGGGCTCCCTCCCCGATCAAATAATAGGTGGCCACGAAACTACATATTTAGCGGATAACAAAGTTAATACTCACCCTTCGGAGAGAAAAGGACAAATACGTCTGAGCCTCGCCCAAACCCTTCGTTGCATAAGATGTACGTTCTTTGAAAAAAATGTCTGCCCCCAAATCTGAACCCTGGAATTACAAAGAACAATTTAAAACGTACCCACAGAATCAAACATTTTATACAGAGGTAAATAATTACACCACAAAATATATTACTAAGTTACAGAAAGCAGTAAAACTTTACAAGACACCCGCATTGCCATGAAACATGCTACAGTAACGAAACATATGTCAATCGATAGAGCAGAAAAAATGGTGCAAGCAGCTATGTATCATTCAAAATATTAGAAAATAAAGTTATGACACTATGAAGATGTTACTAGGCTCGGGTTGCCAGATTTTTCAAATGCCCATGCGGGTCAAAAAATTTTCTAAGGTTTTTTTTTTAAGACCAAATTTTTTTTCAAATTGAAACGATTTCTTAAACGGTCACAACAAACAAAATTAGAAAATTTTATTATAATATTTAACAATTAAACATCGTGAATAAATTGAAATTATTATACATAATATTGAAATTCTAAATCAATTCATCCCTAAAAAATTTGTTTAAAAAATATTTGTTGAGGGACATTTTGAACGCGGGATTTTGACGGGGGATTTTTGGATCAAATGCGGGACTGTCCCGTAAAATACAGGACGTCTGGCATACTAGGCCTATCATAGCTTACACCATTTGGATCTTTTCTGTTTCATGTACTGTGTCCGATTTTGTTGAAAATAGATATTTAATGTAGGTTAACTGAATGCCCGGTTAGGTCAACTGTACGCCCTTGATGATTGGTTAGGTAAAGTCGTGATATTTTCGTTAGTTTTAACGAAAATATCACAACTTAACCTAACCAATCGTCAAGTGCATACAGATGACCTAACCGGGTATTCAATTAACCTAACCGGGCATTATATCCCACACAAAATTACAATAACAAACTTAACTTTTGAACCACTCGTTTCTCCAAAAATAGACTAACATTTTTTAAATCAGCGTAAAAATCTACATTATCTTATTTTCAACAAAATCGGAAACAGTACATGACACGAAAAAAATCCAAATGGTGTAAGCCATGATAGGCCTAGTAAACAGCTTCATAGTGTCATATCTGTTATTGGTTAATATTCGTTTTTTGACCCAGTCACACCCAGCTATAACAGCAATATATATTGAATAACCAATCAAAACTGAATAAGAAAATATATATATATTATCTTGTGCAAATTTGTATAAAATGTACTTTTTTATAAAAAAAATATTTTCTACTTTCTAATATGTATGTATATAAATTTCGGTTAGTTTGTTTATTTTGGCTACCCTTTTTGGAGATTTTTTGGCTATTTTTGGCTACTTTTTCTTGCTTTTGCCTACTTCTTTCTGTTTCTTGTTAGTGTGGTGATTTTCGTTCTAGTATTATGACGTGTCAATCTTGTGAACTTGATTTTGAAGACGTGATCCGCCATATTGCCCTCGATGAAAACAAGAGTTTAGACCTTTTTTTCAATCACGGAATAATTAAGACATCCGTGACCTGCCCTAAATACAACAGTGCTTGTATTTTAAGAAAAGACCAGAAGGTCTTTAGATGCCGTAAAAAAAATCCTAAAAATAAACGTGTCATTTCAGTTTAAGGGCAGGCGAAATTTAGCGGACTACCCATGCAAGGTTGGCACATGTTATTACATTATCATTTGTATAATTTAGGTCTCGGGGTACGGGGGCGGAGCCCCCGTAAAGATCACGCATCACAAATTGATCGGTCCTAATGTTTTGCGGACAGTTCAGTACGTGACACCGGTTAGGTCAACTGTACGCCCTAGAATGATTGGTTAGGTTAAGTCATGATATTTTCGTTTAAATTCGTTAGTTTAAACGAAAATGACGAGTGCAAACTTTTCTGGTTAATTTTGAGGTGTTTTGTACGAAACTGCCATCCGTTTCCTGTGCAAATGCGTAGTTTTCAAAATGACGATATCTCGAAAACTACGCATTTGCACAGGAAACGGATGGCAGATTCGTGCAGAGCACCTCAAAATTGACCAGAAAAGTTTGCTCTCATTATAAAAAGAGACTGGGTCAAAAAACGAATAATTACCCTGTTATTTTCTAATATTTTCAAAATGATACATAGCTGCTTGCACCATATTTTCTGCTCTATCGATTGATATATGTTTCGTTACTGTAGCATGTTTCATAGCAATGCGAGTGTCTTGTAAAGTTTTACCCATAAGGCTTATATTACAACCATTTTCATACGTTACGAGAGTTCTCTTACCGGTATTGCCAAATTTCAATACGTTAACTAAACCAGAGGTGAAGCTTCACATTCAGAGCCCATATATGAAAACACTAATAAGTATTTACATTCATTATTTGCGTATGCCAATTTCAACACGAATTCATAACTATTACTAAAACTTATTTTGAGTTCTAATTTAATATTAGGATAACTATTCACCAACATTATAAGGCTTAATATAATAATTAGTCAGGAAGGTCAGAAACTGTAGCCTAACACTAAAGCCAACTAATGCGTCCCATTGCGCTAACTCTAGGCTTATTACCACCAGCACCATCGCGATTTGAACCCCCGACCTCGGTGTTTTCACTTTGCTTACAGAGAAACCGTATTACCTACCGAACTATGGGCTCTGAACACTTAATATACTCAACGTATTTAAACTATTACAATATGTTCTGATCTGAGAACAATAAAGAAAATTGTAACACACTACAAAAACATTCACTTCACAAACACTCCAAAATGTTCATCTCAGAACACTATCCACGAAAGGAAAAAACCAGTCAGCCATGACGCTGCGTTCAAACAATTTTTAATCAACCAACCACTCCTCAATTTCACCTACCTTCCTACCACCCTACTCAATGACCCTATCACTACAATTATTTTATAATTTCTTTCATTACAATTGCTTAAAATTCTATTTGCGTTAGTAATTATTTTCCTAATTAACTTTCGTGTATATTTGAAGCGTTAATCAAATATAGAATATAGTCGCTAAATTGACTTTCTCAGCATATACGGTTCATATGCGCAGATCCAGTCAACAACTGTATATATACAAGATCCCTTCCAAGAAATTACAAATTCAATTTCCACTATCTTATTTAACATACACTCAATATGCGTAAATATATCGCGAAAAAAACCGTACTTCCTCGGCAGTTTACCAACGAATGTCGTTATACAAAGTCTTTTATTGGATGAAAGTTACCTAATAGTCAATATCAAGTTTTATCCCTTCGTGATATACATTGCACAGAGTGACACATTGAAGAAGTTGAACGAAACGACGGATCGCTTTCATTCCACCAAAATGTCTCAGACTTCGCAAAAAATATCGGAGAAAACTTTTTAATTTATTCTAAACGAAGAAGAAGTAGTAGTAGTAGTAGTAGTAGTAGTAGTAGTAGTAGTAGTAGATGAGATCAGACAAGCGAATATCAAAAAATGGCGGATTTTTTCTCCCTTCTCTTAGTCGAGTTTCATTTTTCAATTTTCATTAAATAAAAAAAATGTGTCGACCGCAGCTTTAGATTAAAAAGGAAAAAAAAAAAACAACTGTAATTTCGTAAAGAATCGTCAACATCCGTCGAATATAAACTTTCCAAAGTGAAGTTTCACGGATCTATTTCTCGTAGAAATCTTTTTTCATTTTGTCTGTAAGAGTTCCATTGACTTTCGTCTCTTTCCTCAATCTTCACATGAAAATTAAATATATTTTTAATAATGAAAAACAAAATATTTTGGCATTCATATACAAAATATTTTATTCATATTTGTGGATGAAGCAACATTTAAAAAATGAACAACTTACTAATGAAAAATAATATTAATGACTCTGTGTGTGTGTGTGTGTGTCTCTCTCTCTCTCTCTCTCTCTCTCTCTCTCTCTCTCTCTCTCTCTCTATATATATATATATATATATATATATATATATATATATATGTGTGTGTGTGTGTGTGTGTGTGTGAAATGATGTTTGCCTGTCTGTCTGCTCTATATTTGTTAATACACACAAAAACGGAGAGGTTAATCTTCACTAAATTTAGTATACACATTAAAGAAGAACCAGGTAAGGTTTTAGGAACACACCCGCCCCTCCCAGTCCTTCCCTAGGTTGTGCTTCGGAGGGTTTTTGCTGTCCAAATCGCAGCGGGCGTTCTAGTATATATATAGTAGTGGTGAATACGAATGCACGGCCGATGGCAGGTGGCGTTCAGCTCACCCAGCTGTTCATCCTTCTACACAATAAAATTGGCCAGTAGATAAATGGGTACCCTAGTGGTTAAGATGCTGGGCTGATGATCGGGAGGTTGTGAGATCGAGTCCGGGAGAGGACTTTGTAATTTCTGATCACCCGTGGTCGGTTGTGGTTCGTATTCCTCATTAAGGTGGAACAACAAGCTTGACTTTTGTCAGAATGAACAATTCGGGCAGAAGCGGAACCAAGATTACCAAAGGTAATACATACAGTACACAGGTAATACACAAGTAATACACACAGTATATAAGATCATTGCACTTTAAATGAATTCGTTTCTCGTCATTTCAACGAGAATCACTTTTGATTCATTTTTATGAATTTCTAGAAGTGTCATAAATTACAATACTTTCAACAAATAAACATTTCTTGTGAAAATCACAATCGTCGAAAATTCTGCCCGAATACCCAAAATATGATCAATTCTATTAATAGAAACGTAATCTAAACTTAGATTATATAATTGATGTATTCCTCGAAAGATGCTATTCCTCTGTATAGCAGCCTTTTTCATCCCCTCTGGTATATGAGTTTTTATAGGCACGCCAAAGTGCCATCATTCAAATAAAAAACGTCTTCTAAGACGTGAAATTACAAGTTCCTCTTCGAGGCACTCTTTGGCCCTCGTGCCGACCGTGCGTCATGCGGGGTTATGACGTCATCAAAGGGTAATTAGACTCGTAGGGAAACTGGACAGTAATCGGTAATGGATGAGAGTGGAAAGAATTTATAGTCTCCTTCATCGTATATTACATTTGTCATAACGTAATAGAGTACATTTTTTTATGCAGGGAGGCAGTGCCAAGGGTGAATGCCATAATTTTGAAAAGATTGTGTAGTGCGTAAGAGGAATGTATGTGTAGTGAAGAATAGGAAGAGAAGTGTATGTTTAAGAGCATGCTGGACTGCTGACAGGGTAGATGAGACAGGGAAAAAGACCAGCTAAGGAAGACAGTGACAGGAAAAACGACAGTTCCGGCACTCCTTGTCTCCTGCCTGACGTTCTTTCCGGAGTGCTTCCCTGGTCGATTGGTGTCTACAAACTCCTCCTCCTCCTGAGGATTATTATTATTATTATTGTTATTATAATAATAATAATAATAATAATAATAATAACGGTCACAGGTGATTTTGGTCTAAGAATCGGCTCGTTCCAGTCGTCCAACCACTTCGGACCAGTCCTAATGTAACCTAACCTAACCTAACCTAACTTATCCAGCAGAGGGTTAACAGTTGCTGAAACGGGCATTAAAAATAGCGTTGGGACGAGTTGGTCAGAAAACGGCTGGACCGATTTTGTTGGGTGAATTTCTTCTTGACCCAAAGCTTAAAGAACTGAATGCTATAATTAAATTACATTTTACACTGTAATTTCATTACTAATTTTACGTGTTACTGTGAAGAACACACGGTACATATGCATGTATCATTGTTTTGTTACGCTTTTTATGCAGCATTAGTTACATGCATGATTAGTTTGTATTTGACAAAACTAATAACTCCAGTAATGAGCATAACGTTTCGTCTGTAAAAGAGGGGAACGATAACTTCGAACACACGCGCGCGCGCACACACACACATACACACACACAGATATATATATTATATATATATATATATATGGGAGACTGGGAGGGGCGGGTGTGTTACTAAAACCTTCCCTGGTTCTCCCTTAATGTGCATATTTAAATTTGGTGGAAATTAGCCAGGCCGTTTAGGCGTGTATAAATAAACATAGAACAACCAAAGAGACATTATCCCATATATATATATATATATATATATATATATATATATATATATATATATATATATATATATATACTATACAAATCCTACTAATAAGCTTACATATATTACGTATCCAATTATACCATTTTTTTGTACGTTTAATTGTATTCGATCGAAGAAACGAAAGACCAATACGAATAGTCAGCTTAGACGCATCAAATTTATAGTCTTTTAATGAAACCAAAGTTTAAAAGAGGCATTATTAAAAGAACAAATGAGAATCACTGAAGCAAGATTTTGATAATCCCAAATAACGTCGATTCGTCACTGACCCGCACGGTAAAGGGAAGGGCTTAAATAATAAATTAGGAGCGGGTTTCCAGTAAAGAGAGAAAAATTATTTAGTCATGGGAAAATTTATTGCTTTTGTACCTGCTGTACACCACCGATTTTAATCAATTTATATTTTTATGCATGTATTAGATAAGGAAATATCTTATATATATATGAAATGAAAATTAAAATGAAAAGGTTTACTAGCACACTATATAGTCCATATGACAAATATTATTAATACAATGACAGTTCACGTACTAAGGATAGAAATATATACAGTTGATTAGAAATAATACAGTAATAGTGTAATTCTTTGCATCAGACTGTATTGAGCACGTCTTGTTACCTCCGGGAAGCTCGGGACATTGGGGGTAGAAAGAGAGGCGTACTTAGCATTTTGCCGCCCCGACGCAGGGAAATTGTCACCACAGTGGTTTATAGTTGTGCCATTTGATATTGCCAGTTTGCTATTAGAGGCTGCTGTTCTTTTTTATTTTAAAACTTATTTGCAAATTCATTTAATTTGTTAGTGCTTGTAAGTTAATTATTTTCTATTTTTGTTTTCTTTGCCCTATTTAGGTTGAAATGCCGCCCGAGGCAGGTGCCTACTCTGCTTATACGCAAATCCGCCTATATATATATATATATATATATATATATATATATATATATATATATATATATATATATATAATTATAATCTGTTACCAGGTGATCCCTCAGCCCATAATGGTGCACTTAGGCCGCATATTAGGCTGAAGTTAACAGACGACCAGCCAGTTACTTAGGGTACCTATTCGGACCTTAGCACATTTCATGAACGGGAATTTTATGATACTATTAGAAATTTAGCCTAACCTAGCGTAACTTAGCCAAGCCTAACGTATACTCACCTAACCTAACTTAGCTGAATCTAACCTCCCAACAAACTTGTCGATCGAACGTTTTATTGACGAAATGTCTTCATCCCCGAACAAACGACATCTGATCAACGTGACATAAAATCAACAAATTATTGTGGGTTAGCTTAAGTTAGGTTAGGGCAGCATATGTTAGGTTACGTTAGGTTAAAAGAATTGAACCTCTAGTAGGCTACAAGCCTAGGTATGGGCGCTATTGTCTGTAGCTCAGTGAAGTGGGAAACACCGTTTCCCAATAAGCGAAGTGAAGACACTGAAGTCGAGAATTCGAATCCCACTGATGCTGATCATAATAACACAAGAGTTAAAGCAATTAGTTGGCCCGAGCGCTGTGCCAGTTTTTGGATCTGACTGATTATTATGGCACTAGCTAAAGTGGGCCCTACGGGCCCATTTAACTACGCCCGTGGTGCTGGGGCCTTTGGCCTCAGTAATTGGGGAGCCGCAGCCCCCCCCCCCCCCGCAGTTACCGGGGAGTCAATTATTCAGTCAATAAAACTATAGAAAAGAATGCAGCCATAAAAATCTTAAGCTTCACAAATCTTGATACAATGTTTATTCTGTAATGGTTGCAGCACCAGTATGAAAGTGCATAAAAAGAACTCATTTGGTAAATTTTTGAACTTAGCCGCAGATTAAATTTCGGCTCAAAGCTGAACGCAAAAGCAAATATTTTTTACACTTTTTAAAATTATAATTAAAAGTAGAATTCATTACGCCTTTTTCTAATGCATTAAAATACAAATATCGCCCATATATATCAAGAATCTTCTTCTCTTTTCGAGCGTGACAGACTGACAGACATTCCTGGGTGTTTATAGTATTAACTAGTGTACCCGTGCCGTCAAGAATGACGGCAAAATATACTGTATATGAACCACGAAAATGGAGACTGCTGCAGAAATAAGAAGACGATTGGCAAGAGAACGACAACGTAGGAGAAGAGCAAGCTTATTAAGTCAGGAATGATACCTTGAACACTGTTAGTATAAAAAAGGATAGGAGCATTATAAAATATATTTATTATTATTCCCGTCGCTTCGCTGACGGTTAGACAGGCTAAACTACAAAAAAAAAAAAAACCAGCCGTGAAAATTTTGAGCTTCACATTGTGTCAACATTTCTGAATCTGGTATCTCCCAAAACCTCCTCACCATTCATACAACTTGGGGGCTAACCCACTCCCCCATTACCCCCACCCCTCCCCATTACCACACCCATCCCCCATTACCCCCACCACCACCCTTCCCCCCTGCCTCACCCTTCCGCCCACCCCAACCCTTCCCCTCACCCTCACCCTTCCCCCATTGCCAAACTACAGAAAAGAAACTGTCATGAAAATCTTGAGCTTCACATTGCCGCCCGTAATACAATAATTCATAGCTTCTAATTATTCCTATCTAATTCCTTCAGAGCGTGACACAATTCTGCAACAAACAGACAGACATATAAACAAACAAACAAAACTTGGCTATTATTATAATGGGGATTCCTTCAGAGCGTGACACAATTCTGCAACAAACAGACAGACATATAAACAAACAAACAAAACTTGGCTATTATTATAATGGGGATTGTTTGGGTATGACATTCAAAATATTGGATTTAAATATATTACATCACAAAACAAAACGAAGCTTCATTACCTAGTGTTTATTTAGAAAAGGATTACGTCTAACAAAGATAAAGTTATGAGGTAATTTACCGTAAGGCCTTACGTAACCTAGTCTCATGATATCATATGAGCTCTAGCTTAGCTTATTATAAGACTAGGTTAAACCAGCCTACTTTTCCACTGTTTTACTTAAATTCATTTAATTAAAAAAAAAATTTGTATTTTAAAATTTTAGATGCATGTGCTTTACTCAGATAAAAATTAAATTTCAAATTCGCTTGGATATACTGTATAACGCTGGACATCTGAAATCCACTCACCACCACGGTTGCCAATCTTCCATATTTACGAGAGAGCCTTGTATCAAAGATTATTTAAAACAAAATCTAAAACTCCACAAACCTTTGCGTTAGCGTTTTTTCTCGTCTGCCATCTAGTGTTTGGAAGGGTAATTAAATTATTTGCGAAAAAACATCACCATAAATTATATTTCAAAATGTAATCAAATATAGGATCAATTAATAAATTTAGCCTTTGAGCTCGTATTTTTTTTGAAGAATAATGTGATAATATTAATTTTTCATTAATACTAGCAAAAGGGGGCCCTACGGGCCCATTTAGCTAGACCTGCGGTGTTGGGGCCTTCGGCCTCCGTAATTGGGGAGCTGCAGGCCCCCCAATTACTGGGGAGTCAATTATTCGGTCAATAAAACTATACAAAAGAACGCAGCCATGAAAATCTTAAGCTTCACAAATCTTGATACAATGGATTTGGATGTGAAATTCAAGATTTTCATTGCTGCGTTTTTTCCTATAATTTTAATGACCGAATAATTGAAACCTCAGTAATTGGAGGGGGGGTCAATTATTCAGTCAATAAAACTATAGAAAAGAACGCAGCAATGAAAATCTTGAGCTTCACATCCGAACCCATAATGTATCAAGCGATGAAAATCTTAACGCGCTTGAGTAAAAAGTTGAAGCAAAGTGCAGAATGTTCAGAATCGCTTAATAGTAAATACATGGTGTCTACAGACGCACAGACAGGACTGCCTTTTTATCGTATAGAATAATAGATACTTTTAAATCATGAAAGCAAAGCCTAGTTCTTAGTTTCTTACTCTATACGCTCTGGATAGCGAGTATCTAATATTCATTTGGTAATGATGAATAATGAAAAATATCGTTAGTTTCGTATCTTATATCCATTCGTCCATCCATCCATCCATCGTGTTCTGCCTATCAGGCAGGTCCAACTCGTGTGTCCAGCCAAAGTGTTCTATCCTGAGCTATCCTTTTCATCTCATGGTAGCTCCTGCCTTTCTTCAAATCATCCAGCATTGTTTTCCTTTCCCTTCCCCTTGGCCTTCTACCTTCAGATCTACCCTCTATCACCTCCTTCAACAATCCTTCTCCTCTCAACACATGTCCAATCCATTTCTTCTGTCTTTCTCTTATCACCTTAATGAGTCTTTTTTCCTCCCTCACCTGTTGCAGTACTTCCTCATTACTTTGGTGTTCCCTCCAGCTTATCTTTAGCATTCTTCTCCAAATCCACATTTCAAAACTTTCCAGGAGTTTCTTTTCAGTTGTTTTCAGTGTTCATGTTTCTGCTCCATACAGTACCACACTCCATATCAACCTTTTTACTAACCTTTTCTTCAGCTCTAAGTTGAGTTTACCTGTAAGTAGTCTTTTCTGTCTCTCAAAAGCTACCTTACCCATACCAATTCTAGATCTTACTTCCTTTTGCAATCTCCAGTGTTGGTTAATAAACTTCTCAGATATTTAAACTGCTCAGCTTCTTCTAAGGTCCGATTTCCTATCGTTACGTTCATTTGTACTCCTTTCCTTCTTGCAATTTTCATTACCTTTGTCTTGGTCTCATTAATTCTCATTCCGAATTCTTCCGCCGTTGTTGTCAAGCTATTGGCCATTCTTTGCAGTCCTTCCTCAGTACTACAAACAAATGCCTTGTCATCTGCAAACCTTACAGATTTGACCAATTTACCTCCCACTCTGATTTCCTCTTCCAGATCTGAGAGTACGTCTATTACACTGGTATGCATATGAAATGTTTTTGTCTGCTGTGAGGGTTTTTTCAACTCATATTATATAATTCGACCATGCTGAATTCGAAAATGACATTGGTTTTCCTCAATCAGGTCAGGTTTTTTCTCTATTGGCCATTTATTATAAGTCCAATTTTATCCCCAATTTATTGATTTTTTTAGCTTAAACACTGTAGATACGAGTAATATAAGAACACTCGTGAAAAATGAAAACATTGTGTGAATAAATACTTTTATTCATACAATGAATATGGAAAAAAGTTTATTGAGGAAGGAATGAAGTTTTTTTGGCTTTCCGTCTGTGTTTTTCTTCGGGCACGTCTCGCTTCAAACACCAGCAATAGTCCGCCATCATATTGATATCCCAGTTTCCCTGGTACCTCTCTTCCATTATTTTGATATCTTGGTGAAATCGTTCACCCTGTTCCTCACTATAATCCCCGCAATTTTCAGGAAAATAGTCCAAGTGGGACCACAAAAAGTGCATTTTTATGGACATGCGCGACCCATGAGCTTTGAAAACTTCCATCAAGTTTTCGACAACGGACTCGTATTTTGGACTTCTACGCTTGCCAAGAAAATCAGTGACAACTGATTTGAATGCCTGCCAGGCATTCTTCTCAGTTGGAGTCATTGCGTTTTCGAACTGAGTATCCTTGATCAAAGTTCGAATTTGAGGACCATCAAAAACCCCAGCATTTAGTTTAGCATCTGGTATTGTTCTGAGCCAGGCGTTATTTGAAGGTTTCCACCACTACACCAGTCGTGTATGAGGAAATTTACTCTCGAGATATCGGAATGCTGAACCCTCCTTATTCATTGATTTGATGAAATTTTTCATCAAGCCCAGCTTAATATGAAGTGGTGGGAGCAAAATTTTTGTTGGTGGTACAAGGGGCACTGAAACGACATTATGCGACCCAGGTTCAAAATTCTCTCTGGATGCCCATTCACGCTGTGCATAGTGCTTCCCATCCGCTCGGCTATCCCATTTGCAGAGGAAACATGGGTATTTCGTGTATCCCCCTTGCATTCCCAATACAAATGCCACAATCTGAAAAAAATGAAAATATTTAAAGAATTTAGAGAATTAGTTCTATCAGATAAAAAAATCTATGCATTGGACTGTATCACTTCTGTAGGGAAGTTAAGTGTTCTTATACGCTCTCAAATAACCTTTGGAAAAACAACATAGTCAATAGCAATAGTTTACTTATGATATTAGTATTACCTTCAAATCTCCACAGATCCTCCAGTTATGTTGGTCGTATACGAGAGCATCCAGTAAAATTTTCATGTTATCGTAGCTCTCAGTAAGTTGTACGGAATGTGCTACAGGGACTGATGCAACCCTATTCCCAATGTTGAGAAGTACTGCTTTCAAACTTCGTTTAGACGAGTCTATAAATAGCCTCCATTCTGATGCGTTATATGGCAGGCCCAAGGATTCGATTAGCCCCTCAACATTGCAGCAGTACACTAAGGAAGAGGTATTTTCGTGCACTGCAAAAAACTTGCGGAATTCTTCCTCTCGTTTCCTATACCAGGAGAATGTTGTTCCCGGAGCCAGCAAGTTGTCCTCTCGAAGTCGTGAGCCCAAGATCTCGGCAGCTAATTTGGAGTGTCCTAAATCCCTAGTAAGATCATTAAGTTTGGCCTGGTTGAGGCCTCGGCTCCTCATTTGAAGCGGTATTTTGAGGTATATACGACTGGGACTGGTCATTGGTCATTGATTCATCATCAGAATCATCGAAGTCCAGGGTTTGAGGTGGGTCGGGTATTGGAATTCCAGGACCATGGGGTACAGGTCTCATAGCAGAAGGAATGTCAGGGTATACAACAATGTGTTTATTCTTCTTGTTAACTCCTGAAAATAGAAACACAGAAACATGGATATAAAACTTGCATATGAAATAGAAGAAGCATTCAGACAGTGGCGGCTCGTGAGGGAAGGCTGCGGTCTGTAAGATATGAAATAGGTCGATGGAGTCTGTATATTTTCTTTCTTTTTCATTCATATTGTCCCTTCGGGGACAATATGAATGAAAAAGAAAGAAAATATACAATCATTGTATATGTAAATGTAACTTGTATAACAATATGTATGTGTAAATGTATTTTCTATAACAATATGTATATGTAAATGTATGATTACCATTATGGTGAATATTATGCTATATATGGTGAATATTACATTATGGTGAATATTATGTCAAGTTTCATACGAGGATTTCAAAATATTTAAGAAAAATAAATTTATAAGCCCACCTTGGAGGTTTGTCATGCAGAAATAGCAATCTGTCACGTGATCCTTTCCTTCTCTCCAAATCATGGGAATTCCAAAAGGCAAAGATTTCGCTCTGCCTTTGCTCCATCTTCCCAAATTTTCAATGCACGTCTTGCAGCACATATGAGGGGCGAAATCTTTGTCCTGGTCCCCTAGCTTAATTCCAAAGTATGCTCTATACATTGTCTTCACAAATTTAGTGATTTGGGACTTGTTATTTGGCATGGTAACCGTCCCACATATGTAGCAGAATCTATTGGGATCATTTTTACACGCTCTATTCATTATGAAATATTTTATCTATATGCCTGAAAAGTAAAAAAAGATATTATACAAGTGAAACAAGTGATGATAGATGTTACTGTTCCAATTCCGCTTTGACAAAATCATGAAAAATTCTATTTTACTTATGAGGCCATAGCCGGATAACCTGAGCTGATTGAGAAAAACGGATTGCAGATTCGAAATCAGCAGGAAGAACTCTATAAGAATCACTTACAAAACCCTTGACAGCAAAATTGATGCATACCAGTGTTATCATTGCTTCCGTATAGATGTTAAATAGCACGGGGGACAGGGAGCATCCTTGCCTGAATTCTCTCCCAACCAATCCAGGCTCCGATTCTCCTCCTGAAAATCTAACCTTCACAGTCTGGCCAAGATATAGATTTTTTATCAGCCTACGGTCCCTCCAGTCAACATTAATATTCTTCAATATTTCCATTAGTTTCCCCCATTAGACTCTGTCAAAAGCTTTTTCAAAGTCAATAAAACAAACAAACATTTCCTGATCATGTTCCAGCACTCTCTCTCCCATCATTCTCATAATACCAATAGCTTCTCTTGTTCCGCATTTTGACCTAAATCCAAACTGATCCTCTCCAATGTAATGCTCAGCTCTGTTCGTTAGTCTTCTGGTTAGTATCCTTAGCATTATTTTTGATGCATGGTTGACCAAGCTTATGGTTCGAAATTCTGAACACTTGGTGGCTCTCGGTTTCTTGGGGATAGTAATCATAGAGACTCTCATAAAGTCAGCAGGCCAGTCTCCACTTTCGTACATGTTTCTGCACAATATATTCACCTCCTCTCTAGCATCGCCTTCAAGACTCTTCAGAAGTTCTGCTGGTACATCATCTGGTCCTGGGGCCTTGCCATTTCTTAGGTCTTTCAGCCATCTCTACTTCTCTTTCCAATATGTCCGGTCCCATACAATCTATTTCCACCTCATCTGCTTCCTCCATTTCGATGTTATTAGGTTTGTTCTCGTTATCATACAGTTCTTCAATATACTCAATCCATCTCTTCCTTATATCTTCTGGTCTTTTCAGTTTTTCTCCATTTCTCCCCTCTATTTCTGGCACTCCCAAGCTACTTCTTTTCCATCTATTTATGTCCTTAACTTTTTGGTACATTAAATCAGTTCTTCCTTCCCGTTCTAATTCTTCGAATCTTATACACACACACACACACACACACACACACATATATATATATATATATATATATATATATATTAGTGATGTAGGTCACATCCGCATCCGCATCCGCATCCGCGGAACATCCGCACATTTCCTCGCATCCGCATCCGCGTCCGCATCCGCACTTTGGACTGCGGATGTCGTGCGGATGTGACCGTTGAGATAAAACGTCATTAATAAGCGGAAATTATCAAATTCTACTATATTAATAGAACTAGTTCATTGTGCGCAAAAGTGATGCAAGCGACAAGACGAGAGGCTGTTCTTGTATGAAGTTACTCTCTTGCAACCTACTTAGATCCACGTTACAAAGCTAAGTTATTTTCACCTAGTACATTAGAACGAGTTAAATCATCACTTGGCAAAGCAGTTGAAGAGCTTCAATCTCTTGAATCTGTCGCTTCGCCACCCACTAAAAGAATAAAAGTTTCAGTGACAGAACCAACACCTTCAACAAGCAAATCTATCACAGAATCTGTCTCTCAGCTTCTTGAGTCAAGCAGCAATGACGAGACCTACGCGATGTCAAAAGATGTAGTAAAAATGATCGAGAGCTATCACCAAGAAAAACGCCTGGCTGCATGTGACAATCCTATTAGTTGGTGGAAAAATACGCAGAATATCTATCCATACTTGAGTAAACTTGCAAGGAAACATTTAGCCTGTCCTCCAACAAACGTACCAAGCGAGAGATTATTTAGCAGTGCTGGATTAATATATGATGAAAAGAGAAACAGACTGGCAGCAGAAAAGGCAGAAAAATTAATGTTCCTTAAGCATAACCTTCCTATAATTAAGTTTGAACATTAAACGATGAACATCTTAGTTTACTTTATTTTAATTACTCATTTAGAAATATGCCTAATAAAACTTTAAACTTAATATAATAGTTATCAAGCTAATTAAAGATCTCTTTCTATAAGGGTGGAGGTTGGGGAAAGAGGTCGGTGGGGTGCATTTGAGTTGGGTTCACGTCCCGCATCCTGGTAACACAATTATGGTTTCTAATTGTGGCTGAAACTCAACAAAATATAACGAATTTATTTGCAGACGAATTCACTGATTGATTTCTATATTAGTTAGATGCTTGATATTATTTTATATGTTCAGAGAAAAGTACAATATATATATATATATATATATATATAATTGCTTGTATTTTATGAACATATCCCCCATAAAAATCATAATCATGCATTAGCCCTAGGAATTACGGAAAGACCGTGATGTAAATTCCCTAAACTTATAATACCACTTTCTTTGGAAAAAAATTGTTTTATTGTAGGGTTCATCGAATATGTACTCCTGATCTAGGACACACTACAACCCTTTTCTTTCGGCCCAACTGATGTGAAGTCAATTTAAATCAACTCAGGTTCCCTCGTTCTTTTGGTAAAAATACTTAAGATCCGACTGGACTTAACCTGACTGCAGAATCAAAGATTTTTCAAGAATTCAATATATTAATTATTTCAGAAAATACATTTTATTTGTGAGAAGGCTAAGCTATATTAAATTTGCAAATCAAAGAATTTTCCTTGCATCATCGCAATTCTGAGCCTAATTTTGGCCTAGACTACCTTAGTTGGAGCGAGCTCAAACTTAGGCCACAGTCTAGGCCTTATTCAGTCTTATTGTGGCCTGGATTCATGATAGAATCCTGAAGCTAAGACCCTGCTGCCCTGTCTTGAGTGTTCAGACTAATATCTAAGCCTTCAACCAATGGAACCAATGGACTATTAAGTAGGCCTATCCAAGAATGGGCCTAACTGAGTTTTGTTTATATTTTACGACATGTTACCCGGTTATATTGTCCGCAAATCGGACTTGAATTTAGTGAAAGAAATTTTTACAGTGAGGGGAACAGCTTTAGACTAATTAATCATAAGATAGGTTCTGGCAGAACCCTAAATTCGCTTTACAGTATCTTTAAGACTGCTGCATAATTTTCCCAAGAGATGCTCAGCTTCTTAAATTTTACAAAATGTAATGACTGAGGTAACGAGATGTCCTCAGTGCAGTCTAATGCAAAGTATTAAAAAACTAACAATCCATTTATCCAAGCTCTCCATCATTCCTGCCATATGTCTTCTAAACGGGCTTCATGTTAAGAAATCGTTTGTTAATTCACTGCACATGTCCATGATGATCACCCTGCGTGAAAGCCAATACGAATTAAACTAATAAATTGCTTTTATATAAGCTACTACACAAACAACAAACCCGATGTACCCCTTAGAATTATTTAAATCTTATGCCATACAAACCCTTTATATTAAAACCATGTCCCGAACTTACGTCACAATGAATCTCAAAGCAAACATTCTTAGAATGCTGATTAACATATCAAAAGCGATTCAAAGCGTTTGGAGCGCATTTTCAGGACCGTTTTTTTCAGAATAATTTTGGGGATCACTTTCAGTACCGTTTTCAGGGCAGATTTTATTGCATCGAATTCCTGTTATATGAGACGATAAAAGGAATTAGAAATTCATTAAACGTGTTATGAAACGTTTATCGATTGAAGATTTCGGTACGAATATTACTTTTTTAAATTTATTTATAATGGTTGCAGATTATATATATATATATATATATATATATATATATATATATATATATATATATATATATATATACTGTGTCCCCAAGAAAAGTGGCCACCTTTTTCACCGGGCTAACAAAACCACAATTCCAAGGATAACCAAATGAAACAGAAATCAAATTAAACCCTTTGTACTGTCCTTAAAATGAGAGGTAGTTTATTTAAATCGGATGAATAGTCTTTTTACAAATTCATCTTGAACAATAGTTGTTAAAAAATAAAGTTGACAATATGCAAAAGTAGAAAAAATTGCTAAATTCATGTTACTAAATAGTGAAATCGTTATTTTACGGTCAACTTTGGGATCACTCGTCGATTCATGGCGGGCCTAGGTTAGGCTAGTGGGTTCATTGTTATGGGTTTGAGGGCTGGGTTAGGCAGGCTAATAAGTGAAGTACGGCTAGGCCTAGACGGTATTGTTGTCACGGCAATCAGTTTGATTTGTCGGCGAACGAAGGAAGTTTGTTAGTTCTGTTATTTTATGTGACTTGTTATGGCACGTTTAACTGAGGAAGCCAAAATGAATATCAAACTTCTTCACGAGGAAAAAGGCTTCGGTCCTAAAAGAAAAGTAAAACAGAATTCTAATCGACATTGGTCTGTACGTTTGTTGGAAAAATTTGCGAAGTAGGAACTCATGCAAGAAAGCCGGGAAGTGGACGGTCGCGTACAGCAAGGACCCCGGCAAATGATGAATCTCCAAGTGAACATGCACCCAAGAACGCAATCCCCGTTTAAGTTTAATTATAGAGAGAACTGTTAATCGCACCGGTTTTAAAAAATTTGGCGCGTCGAATTGCAGAGAAAGTCCTTGATCTAAAAACATTTAAGCGTTTCCAAGTGCATCGCATGTCTGAACAGGCCAAAGCAAAACGTGTACAATGTTGCCGTCGACTGCTTCGCTTTTTTGGATCAAATAACGATGTGGCTATAATTTGGTTTACAAATAAAAAGGATTTCATTATTAAACGGTCTCGAAATGGCTTGTGTATACTAACGGAAAAAACCCATTTCAAAAAGCAGGTTCCTTCGAGAGAGACATCATTTCAGTCAGTATGTGACAATTTCTGTTGGTGTTCCTCATTTAAGAAAACCATCCATTGTTTTCGTCGAAAAAGGTGTGAAAATTTATTCAAAACATTACCGTGACGATATCTTGAGTAAGATATATGTTGCCTGAAGTTGAAAGTTATGGCAGTTATGGCGAGAATTATAGTTTTCAGCAAAACTTGCACGTATACAAAGGTGTGCCAGGACCGATGAGCTGGGGTGCCCATCGGTCCTGTCACACTTTTACATACAGTTCGCCAATGGCGCACAAAACTACAATTGAGACATCGCGTGTGCGAGGGGCAAACTCGCCACATTAGCGATTTTGCGATTGTTCCCTCATAATACCCCCCCCCCCACCTCGTACGATCAAAATGTAGTTATTTTCAATGCGTGCATTTGTGCTATGTGCCCCTCGTACACAATAGTCACAAAGTTTAAATGCGTCTATCTCAAAACTGGTTTGGCGAGTTCGCCCCTCGTACTCGCGACGCCTCAATTGGTCATTGATAATAATAGGTTGTACATTGAACATTTCCTGCGTTAATGTTTTATTCTTATTTTTTGTTAATTGTAAAATTCTTTACTGGTCAGCTAAGTCTCTAATTACCCTCCTTGTCAACTTCATTTTTTAATAAATATTGTTCAAGTCGAATTTATAAATAGATTACTCATACGATTTAAAAAAAAAAACTACCTCTCATTTTGAGGACAATATGAAGGATTTAATAATTATGATCTCTTATATTTAGTTATGCTTGGATTGTGGTTTTGTTGGCACATTTTTTTGGACAGTGTATATATATATATGTAAAAATGATAATTCTAACATTCATTTTTGCATATAAAGTCCAAACTCGCATGACACTCTAACTGTATATAAAATTCATGCAAGTTTGGAAAATAATTAAAATCTTAATTTTCTTTCTATTTTATTTTTGCTAAGTAATTTCCTATCCAATACTTGATGAATTATTTCTTTTTTCTTTTAATTATCTATTAATTTTTTATATTAAGTTTAATCATGTAATCTTGTTAAATTCTGCAATGTCCATTTTTTTTATTCTCTCTTAAATCATAAAAGATGAAGTCATATCCTGAATCGGTATTTAATTTTACATTTTAAACATTTAACTTTAATAAAATGCAGATCTTAATTTCCATTTTTAGTTGACACCCCAAATCATGATAACATCAGATTTTTTAATGTGATATTACAGCGGAATTTGCCTTCATCTTCAAATATTTTGCTTTGTCAGTTTCTGCAAGATCCACATAATATGGATTAAGTTAGCAAATGAATTCCGCCTATTAAGAATAGGGAAAAACAAGTCAACGTTAAATAATAATGACGTCACCAAATTAAATAGTACTTAATCCATTGTCATCTTTCAAATTATTATTCTGTTCTATCTGATCTGACCTAGAGGCTGTAATGTTTTAGAAGCAGTAAAAGTCAGTAAAATATATATTTAACTCTACCCTTGAGTCCGTATTCTCCAAAGTATTTTTTGTTAGAATATCAGCATTTTCAAGAAGCACTAAAGTTAAAAATCAGTACGTCTTAAGACTGAGACCAGTATTGCCTCACAAACTTCTCCGATACGATACAAGCAAGAAGTCAGATAACCTAGTAAGTTTTCGCAGAATCCTCCGATCCGCTACAAAAAGAAATCAGAGTATAGTATAAAGCAATTATTACGATTCCCTACGCCCCTAAGCAGTATCAGCTACCACAGTGAGAAATCCGTTGCTGCCACCTAACCAGAACCCCCGTCAACTTCAAACCACCCAAGCCCATCGACGGAGGGTTAACATATATATATATATATATATATATATATATATATATTATATATATATATATATATATATATATATATTTCGTCTTGCGCGGAATATCTCCTATACAAGCGTCGTTCTTTACGTTATTTATACTGCGTGTTCTTTGCAGTTGAATGTGTATATATATATATATCTTTCTTAAAGAAACGCGAATGTAATTAGTGATACTTTGTTGTTGTTGTTGTTGTTGACGTTATAAGAGGTGAAATTAGAGTTGTAGGAGTGATAACAGAAAGTGGGGAAATGGGAAATATAAATGAAGAGTTGATAGGTCCTCGGGCTCACCAAGGATGCGCAGTTTTTTTTTTTTTGATGGGGGGTTTAAGGACTGGTGATAGGTGATTCACCTTCCTTGCGCGTTCAAGCTTTTGTAGGGTGCTTGACTTGTTAGCTTAGTTTGGGTTTTCTACCTCTTTTATCTTTTTATTTTATTTATTTATTTTTTTATTTATTTTTATTTTTTTTTTTTATTTATTCATTATATATTCTTTATTTATTTATTTATTTATTATTATTTTTTTTTTTTTTATTTTTTTTTTTTTAATCTTCTATACGGTAGTGATACTTTAATAGCAGTCATACCTTCCCCTTTTGCTAATTAGTTTACGTTTAATTAGTTTACGATGTTTATAAATTTGTGAAAATATAACGTAAACTAATTAGCAAAATGGGGAAAATATGACTGCTATTAAAGTATTACTTATTACATTTATCGTACATGTATCTTCGACTTATCGTAGGTTTCTAATTAGTAATTACTAGAGTTGAATTTTGTTACAACTATCTGCAGTGGTGTAGTGCTGTGGGAACGTGGGAACGGCGTTCCCTTACTTTTTTTGGTAGACGGAACGGCGTTCCCTCACTATTTCAAATAAATCCGAACTTACAAATCTCTAACGTCATGAAATTTTAATTCCCACCCCTAGAAGAAATATGAGAAAGAATCATTAACTGCTTCATTTCTTTTAGCTTCGACTGAGGCAATGCTAGCCTATAAAGATCTGGTGAAACAGTCACCAAGGCGTACCAGTTGTTAACTTTTTTTTAGTTAATCATTCCAGTTGTTAGCTATTTTGATTGATCGTACTGGATGTCGTATATCTAATGACACTGGAAATACTGCATCTTCAACCTTGGAATATATCCTAATATCCAGTGCATATGACCTCAAAATATCCCTGAAATTGGTCAGATTTCAAAAGATTTCCCGGGGGGCTTACAGTGCCCCCGGACCCCCAGCTGTATGGGCTCGCCGCGCTCGCCATTGTCCCCCCCGCATTTGAGTAACACTTTCAAAATGCGTTCCCTCACTTCTTTATTTAGCACTACACCACTGACTATCTGTAATAAAACGAATGGTACTTACGTATTAACGGGGATCCACCACATATTGATGATTGGTTAGGTTAAGTTGTAATATTTTCGTTAGTTGAAAATTTCTAATACATCATATTTTTTAAATAGCAATACTTTTTAAGTTAACCACAAGTACAATTTCGTCAAACCCGGAAACTGGTACTCACACACAAGAGATCGAAAGGCTCTGGGGATCAGCTAAGTGGAGAAATAAAAAGCATCGAGGCACGGCACGCCATCACCTAGACTCTAGAGTCATATCTTGCTGAATTTATGTGGCGACAGTTGGTACATGATCACGATCCATTCAATTCCATTCTTAATGCTATTAAAAACTTTTGTCCTCCAGAAACAAATGTTGTTTCTAATGTGTAACATGTATTAATCATTGTAAATATTTGAAATATATATCATTGTAAATATTTTTAAAAATATTGCTATTTAAAAAATATGATGTATTAGAAATTTTCAACTAACGAAAATATTACAACTTAACCTAACCAATCATCAATATGTGGTGGCCCCCCGTTAATACGTAAGTAGTACCGAACGAATACCATCTGTTCGTATGCCCGGATCTTTTCGGTTTGACGGCCTGTAATATTTTTTAACATTACTTGTTTTTTATTGTCCAGTTTTAATGGAGGATTTCAAAAATAACATTCATGTTTTAGAGAAACAAATAGTGAGGCAGTTATATGCAATTTAACAAATTTAAAATATATATTTTTAAACCGTATTGGGATCTTTTTGGTTTGACGGCTGGCGGAAAAAAACGAGTCATGGCTACGGGACCGTCAAATTCTAGACTCTACCAACTGGTTAGGTTAACTGAATGCCCAGTTAGGTTAACAGAATGCCCGGTTAGGTCAACTGTACGTCCTTGATGTTAGGTTAAGTCATGATATTTTTGTTAGTTTACTGTCAAAACAAACGAAAATATCACGACTTAACCTAACCAATTGTTATGAGCGTACAGTTGACCTAAAACTTTCAGGGATTTTGGAATCTTAAAGCGTATATGATATTCTCTGAACTGAAATGTATAACTGCCTCACTATTTGTTTCTCTAAAACAATGGTTCCCAAACTATGGGTAAATTACCCCGTTGTGGTAATTTGGCTTTTTCAGTCGGGTAATTTGGTACTCTGCAAGTACTTCTAAAGTACAGAAAGTGGATAAATAAACGATATGGCAACACTGGGACTGGCTTTACGTGGGGTACAGGTAGGGTGGGGGGTCATTATGAAGGTATCCATGTGAAAATGGGGTAATGACTCAAAACGTTTGGGAACCACTGCTCTAAAACCTGAATGTTATTTTTGAAATCCTCGATTAAAACTGGACAATAAAAAACAAGTAATGTTAAAAAATATTACAGGCCGTCAAACAGAAAAGATCCTCTTCATTAATTCACTGTTAATTTCCAAAAACAATTTTATTGTTATGCATTTCTTTTGTTGACAAAGTATTTAGTAATATTACTGATGTTATTATTCATTATTATGCTGATTTAATGTACACCTTTTCGGGGGCGTTTCTTATCTTTTTACGACCGCAGAAAGCAGCACTACTCTTTGAGTACTCTAATTAGTGTTGGTGTATTCACTTACGAAAAATTAGGCCATTAAAATATCAACACCCTCCCCAAACAAGAAGTTTTACGAGAGAAAGCAAACACTGTCTAATGTCTAATGTACTGAATGTTTATAATCGTTTGAAACGCATTTATGA
Source organism: Bathynomus jamesi (assembly GCA_023014485.1). NCBI lineage: Eukaryota > Metazoa > Arthropoda > Malacostraca > Isopoda > Cirolanidae > Bathynomus > Bathynomus jamesi. Next base: position 33,142 of record JAJOZX010006100.1, read on the forward strand.
AAAGAACGAAACATAAATGGAATTTGATTCTTTGTACTGTTATGTACCAACACGAATTAAAACGAAAATAAATTTCTTAAAAAAAAAAAATTAGAAAGAAGGGCACAAAGCGCTTATGAGGTTTTGTGATATCACTGACAGTATTGTAGTGTGTATTTTTTGAGGTTGTTTAACCTCCTTCGTAAAGGCAGAGGTCGTATGACGGGGGGGGGGGGGGGGGCAAAAGCTTTTACGTGGGATTCGAACCAATGGTCGCCACATAATCTAGACACAGAGAACAGTCACCCATCCAACTATTACCCACACTGTAAAAATGGATGTTAAATTAACGGTAAATGACTGTCATTTGTAACAGTATTTCCCCATTTTTCAAAATAACAATAAAATACACTTTTAACTCGGGATTACAAACACTATTTATTTGAACAAGATTTTGTTGTAGCTTAATATTAACATTTGTGTTTATCAGTTTAACAATCATGTTACTTTAAGAGGTTTGTACTGTCAATATAATAATGATATCCTTAAAAAATGTATTAATTTTAAAATTTTATTGATTTTAAAATTTGAATATTTATTTTATTGATTTTAAATTTCCATGATGGTGCAATATTCCGCTATTTTAATAGGATATAATATTTGCTAAACAGTAATTGTAAAATAAAACTGTACAGTAACAGAGGATTTACCAGTTTCAGACTGTAGATTTAAAAGTTAAAACTGCAAATTTTCGGATCACTGATGCTACTGTTCTTTTAACGGTTAAAATAACTGCAACCAGTATATTTACAGTAACTGTTATATATATATATATATATATATATATATAAAATTGACCAAATTATTACTGTTAATTTTCAGATTAACAAGTTCACTGTTATTTTAACAGCAAATAAATGTTCTTAAAATAGTGCCTGTAGTTTGGGCGCATACAGTAACAGCTGAAATGACAACTTATTACCGTAAATTCAGAGAATGTATTTCCTGAACTTAGAGAATGCATTTCATACTAAAAGTTTACTGTTGTTTCAACAGTCAACAATTGTTCTTAAATCTTCCGTACTTAAAGGTAACATTTGAATCGCAAAGTTAGTTCTATTAATCTGGAGAATGTATTGTAAATTTTTATATTACAAGTTCAACTGATAACGAACGCACTCAAAATATTTCTGCGTTAAAATATGTACTAGAAAAGCGTATTAAACGTCACTCAGCGCACACGAAGGCTAATCCGTGTAAAATTCACAATTACCACGTATCAATGGTACTTTATGAGTTTTACACGGACATACTTTATGTAAGGTATTTTCCGAACTATATTTTGAATCTTTAACGATCCTAATTAAATAGTTAAATAAAATGAATTAAAATTGACCGTTAAAAATCGTATTTACATCCGAATATTTGAAAATAACTGGAGATCGAGACTCACGCATTCCGTTTACTACAAAATCCATCCGCTAATTTATCCAATTTTAAAACTATCATTCACAGATGCAGTTTTGAAACCTGTTTCAATCAACAGTAAATATTTTTGCTTTTACACAGACTGTTAAAATACGACTGAACTATGCCGTTCGAAATTACGGTACGATATGGTTAAATTTACAGTGCTTGTTATATCGCAAAAAAATTACTTGTTAAATTAACGGTACTTAACTGTTGCAATAAAAATGAATTTTACTTAAAAAAAAAAGAAAAAAATAAGAAACGTGTATAGTTATGATGCCTGTTTATGAGGCCTGTTTTAGCGAATAAAATGTTAAGTCGTAAAAATACAGGGGTTCTTTTCCCTGTTGATTTAATGTTTTTGGAATAAATTTGTTAAGTACAGTAAGTATTAGAACCACTGTTAAATCCTTGTATTATGGAAGGCAATGTTAAATAAACGAAATCTTGGCCACACTAAACTCTTAGCACCCAAATTTGCAGGTAAATTGCTGTTAAATCGACAGTACTATTTTTACAGCGCGGACCAATGTCGCTTAACTTCGTTGATCGAAATGAAGCGGTTACGACAATGTTCAAGACGTAACCATCACCGACGATATATATATATATGTTATAGGGAATCTGTGTAAGTAGGGGGGGGTACTAAAAATGTTCAGTGATTTCATGTAAGGTCAAGTCGTGACATTTTCCTTAGTTTTAACGAAAATAACACAACTTAACCTAACCAATCATCAAGGGCGCACAGTTGACCTAACCGGGTATTCGATTAACCTAACCGGGCATTCAATAATTTTTCCGTAGGTTTAACGAAAATATCACGACTTAACCTTACATGAAATCCCTAGTTACGCAGATTCCCCGTAACACATATATTGTAAGTCAGGGGGTTCGAAAACAAAATTAATGTAGATAAATATCTAAACAAACGCTTACCCTGCAATTTCCGGTATTGACAATCATGAAATATTAGATATTAGGATTTGAATAGCGAGTTGGTAAGGAGAAAGATCCCAATCTGAAAGGTCTTATCAACGAGGAACATGCTGAAAATTTAGTCAATTCCAGTAATATCGTACCCTGTGAACCTGAATGTTAAAAGTAAGCTCGTTTGCTCAGAGAAAACTTATTGTAATTCAGATGGGTAAAAAGCATCGTACACAAGTAACGCAATTTTGTACATATCTGTCAGATTGCATCTTATAAAACATCAGTTTTAATATCTCTTTATTTACAAAAAAAAAAAACTCTTCTGACCTTCAAAAAAGGAGTTTTATTTGCTGGTGTTCACGTGAACTTACGTGATTTAAAAGATTAATTCTTATTTGGTTTCATTCCCATTCCCGTTCACGAGTCTAAAGATGGGAATTCTCCAATTGGGAATTCCAGGCAGGAGTGGAAAACTGATATACGAGTATATACATCAATTCGATTTTCGACTTCAGTTTATGAATTATATCGACATTTTCTTAGTTGCGATAAACTCATATATAATTAATATTCATATCTTTAAGTTATATAGAGGGTTTCCCATAAGTCCGGCATCATAGGAAAAATAATAAAAAAAGGCAAAACAAAGGCTTTTATTTACAGAACGTGCTCAATATGTCCACCATTGTTTTCAATACACAAATTCAGACGTGATACCCAGTCAGCAAGCACACGGTGAATGATGTCAGGAGTAATGGTGTTACATGCCCCAATAATGTGCTGCCGCAAATGTTCAACACTCCTAATTTTCTCTGCGTATACCAGCGCTTTCAAGTGGCCTCAGAGATAAAAATCTAGTGGCGTGAGATCCAGGCTTCTAGCTGGCCATTCCACAGGCCCTCGACGTCCTATCCAATGACCAGGGAATTGTTGGTACAGGTATTCCCTTACTTGGGTGCTGTATTGTGCAGGAGCGCCGTCTTGCTGGAACCATGTTGGGAAATTTCCTTCTTCGTTCAAAACACTGGGAAATGCTTCTTCCTTGAGCATACGTAGGTAGGTGCCTCCAATGACATGTTTATCTAAAAAGAGGGGGCCTATAATGCGATCCTTCCAAATGCCACACCATACCATCACCCGAGATGCACCTTGTTCCTTTGAAGAGGTATACCAGTGAGGGTTGTTTTGAGACCAGTAGCGGGTGTTCTGTCGATTTACCTCACCATTTCCATAAAAAACAGCCTCGTCACTGAACAGAATAGTGGACGGGAAATTGGCATCCCGAGCATATTGTTCCGTAGCCCATTCACAAAATTCCATCCTCCGGTCGGGATTATCTTCGCTTAATTTCTGTAGGATCTGAAGTTTATATGGATGCCATTTGTGAGCCTGAAGAATGCGATGGATGCTACTTTTCGACACTCCTGTCTCGGAGGACAATCGCCGAAGAGACTTATTGGGACTTCTGTTAAAATGAGCCAGGATAGCAGTCGCTGTATTATCGTCAGTGGACCTCCTTGAAGGTCCACTGCGTGGTTTATCGTCTATGGATCCTGTTTCCTTTAACTTTGCAACAAGTCTGCTAACACAACTCTGTGTTATTGGCTCGCGGTCTGGATACAGTCTGTTAAATTCAGCAGCGGCCTCTCTTTGACTCCGATTTCCTATGAGTAGAATTATCTGGATTCGTTCTTCCTTGCTCACAGACATTATGGCTTGTAGAAAGAGAAAAATATGAATTATGGTTTGTAGAAATAGAAAAATATGAATTTCTCCTATGATGCCGGACTTATGGGACACCCTGTATATTCCTTTTGAAGCCTTTTATTATTGATTTGATTCCGTATCATACTGTAAGGAGCAGTTATTATTATTTGTCAGTAAGATTGAGATCTTTCCCTTCGAAACCTTCAGATGAAATGATACTGTCCTTAAAAATTAAGCGGTGTCCTTAAAGTCACACAACTGTCTGATTGTATTTTTTACTTTTGAGCTAATCCACTTCTCATCTTGGTGTGACTTTTCTCTTTACCCGTGATATCTATCCACCTATATGAAGAGGGAGGCAAATATATTAAAAAGATAGAACCATAAAGAAAAAGCTGGTAAGTTGCCTGTGTATATCTATATATATATATATCTTCAGAGATAGTCTTACGGGATGAGACGAAGTGTCCAGTATCTATAAATCAAAAACATTTCTATCACGTCTCAATACACGAATGTTTATTTTTATTTTTTTTAGTTGACAAGTTATGTCTGATGTTAGTAACTTTGAATTAAAGATATCTTAACTTCTTTAAAAAAAATTCGGATCACCTGAAGATCAGGGCCTCCAGCCTTCTTTAGTTAGCTTTATAAGGTTAACTAACGAAAATATCTCGACTTAACCTAACCAATCGTCAAGGGCGTACAGTTGACCTAACGATTGGTTAGGTTAAGTCGTGATATTTTCGTTAGTTAGCCTAATAAGGCTAACTAACGAAGGCGGGGCCCTGATCTTCAGGTGATCCAAAAATTCTTTAATTTATAAAACTTAACCAAAAATATCGATTTCGATTTTAGTTTTGAGTTTTTCATTTTATTTTATTTTATTTTCAGTTTTTATTTTAGTTTTGACAAAACTTTTCGCTTTGTTTTTTTTTCCGATTTCAGTTTTTAAAAAAAAATTAAGTTTTATCAATTTATCGATTCCAGTTCATATCGATTTCCCATCGCTGATTCCAGGTTTGATAAAAGAGCTTCCGTTTGGACAGGGTAAAAGGAAACCGTGACGCAATTGCGGGCACGAAGGTGTTTTCTAGAAAATAAAAATCACGCTTAAATGGGGAAATCCTACAGTGAGACAGAATGGCTCCATATGAGAATTGCTTCCTTTGATATTTCGCTTTCGGGTTTCTCTTTCTCGAACCAAAACTGGAATGGGAATGAATGAGACTGGGAAGAGACGGGTTTAGAACTATTTTAGACCTCTATTTAATAAAACTGATGAAACAGGAGCTGTAAATTTGATTTTAAAATTTCAATAACAAACATATTTTTCCCCATCACACGTATAATACCACTTATTTATAAGAAACTTCGAAGTTGAGAAGTAAAGTTCAAATCGGGATATTTCTTCAGTTACAATAATGCATTTCAGTCTGGGTTAAGCGACGTTATAGGTCTATTCGATAGGACTTAAAGCTGTAATCCCCCGCCCCCCGTCACATGACCTTAGCCGTTATGAAGTTGGTTAAAGACCCACAGACATCAATATTATTATTATTATAAATAAGTTTAGTAAAATGTGACAGGTCGCACGTAACCTACTTGCAACAGTCCCCCCCCCACACACTTTTAGGTCCATCCAGTTAGAGTTTACGAGAGTCTCTTTCAGATAACCCCGAAAATCTCTCATTAATTCAGACAACTAATTATCTGAGCTATAATTTTGATAACCATCCCCATGATTCAGTGGGAAACAGCATTTCCTTATAAGGGACAATGCGGTCGAGTGTTCCAGTTTGATAATAATAATTCAGAAATTAGCGCAATGGGTCGCATTCGTCTGGCCTGAGGTAATTGTGCCAGTTTCTCGCCCTCCTAGTTTGTAATGATAAAGTTTATTGGCTACAACGTAGCCCATAAACTAATTAAACAATAAATTTTTAAAAAGCACTACGATAATAAAGAAATAACGATAATAGCCTTAATAAAATGATTAATAATAAAATTAATAACAACAACTATCCAAAGCTAATACTAAAAAATAAAAAAGTACGTGTAATGGAAAAGCCAATGCCGGTGTTAACTTTCATACTAAGAAGCCCATAGTCTAGAAGATATAAAGCATGACTAATGAATAACTTGGACAGTTGGATTCTTCGCATTAGACTGTATTGAGCATGTCGTTTTACCTCAGGGAAAATCGAAACGTTGCGGTTAGAGAACATTTGAGAGGCTGAATATCTTGGAGGTAACTTATGCAGCAGTCTAAAAGATCTGTTATAAAGCAAATTGAGGGTGCTGCAGAAACCTTTTTTTTATAATTAACCCAGAGTTGCTGCCCATAAATTTTAGTGCAGAAAATATAAAAAAGAGTGTCTTTAGCTTCGCTTGTACGGAATGTGAAGTTCCTTTTAATTATATTTGCTTTATTACAGTAACTTCGGTATTGCTTCTTTATATCTGAGTCATCACTCAAGGAGCTGGTAATAGTTCAACCCCGATACTAAACTTTTTGTATTTGCTCCATCGGTTTGTCTTTCATTTTGAAAATAATATTAACTGTTTGGTTTGAGCTTTAGTAAGGAATTGCGTAACCTTAGTTTTAGTAACACTAAAATTAATGTCATGGTTCTGCTGAGAATATGGTTCTCAAATTTTTCTAAGATGATGCAGACCTTTAACCCAAGTGCTTATTAACACCATAGCATCGGCATCGATCAAGTTATTTACTCTCATGTCATCTATTCAGCATCCCACTCTTGCCTCATTACGAGAACCAATTAATCCATCAATTAAGCAGCAGAGGAGAAAGTAAGGAGCCTTGTCTAACTCCGCATGAGGAACCAAAACATTCGGACAATGCATTGCCCCATCTAACAGCAAAAGTTTGGTGTGTGTGTGTGTGTACCAAAGTTTCACTAAATTTGAAACATATGGTGAAACATTCCTGCCTTCTATTTTTTTTAAATAAGATCTTGTGATTCACTCTATCATATGATTTGATTATATCCAGAAAAACAACTATAAATAGTTGAATTACTGTCAGTATACCTAAATACAATCTCCTTCAAAACATAAATACATGGGTAAGTTGAAAAGGACCTTTTAAAACCAAACGGATTCGAAGACGTCCATAAATAATAATTTCGTCGGCTAGTTGACAAAAGTTTCTCAAATAGTTTTGAGAAGCAAGAGGCAACGGAAATATATAGTTATCGCTGGATAGAATGTCCCCTTATTTATTTTTGATAAGGATGCGGGACAATGCAATGTCCCGCATTCTTGTATTTATGCAATTTTCGTACAAATGAAATGTAATTTGTATTCATTATCGTAGATCTGGCATCCGCGCATCCCCTCATAAACGTTTCAAAACGTTTTTGAAACCTCCAGTACGACAGACCTCGACGGCCGACGCTCGTCAGTTAAAATTTTGAATTATAATGGTGTTGACGTGTTATTTAATTGTCAGAGTACCCATACATTTTAAAAATGACTTCAAAAAGAAAATGTACTGTCAATGAAGATTTAGAAAAAGAATATCCTTTTATTAAAAAAGCAAAGAGTGAGAGCACGGTGAAATGTATTAAATGTTTTTCTACTTTTTCAATTGCAAGTGGTGGGAAATGTGACATTAAACGTCATTTAAACTCTACTAAGCATAAACAAACTGATGCCTGCGCTTCATCAAGTAGGCCTTTGACAACGTTTTTACAGAGTAAAGATTTTTATGAAGAGAAAAAAAGTGTAGCAGTAGCTGAAGGAACTTGGACTTACCATTCATTCAAACACAACCTATCTTTTCGATCTACAGACTGCACTTCAAAACTAATCAAAAGATGCTTCAATAAGACATTTTCTTGCGCTCGTACTAAAACAGAGGCAATTTTAACTAATGTCTTTCAACCTGATGTTCTGCAATCATTAAAAGACCACCTTTCGTTTTCCAACTGCATAACAATTTACAGTGATTGTACGAACCATGGAAATGTCAAAGTATGCCTTTTATTGGTTAGGTATTTTTACCGACAAAGGGAGTTTAGGTAAAAATCCTAGAGGTGACAAGTTTAGCTGGAGAGACATCTGAAATAATATTCAATTTCATACATAGAACTTTAGATTCTCATCAGCTGACAAATAAAATACTGGCATTATGTGCTGACAATACAAACACTAACTTTGGGGGGGTCATCAAGAGGTGGCAAAAATAATGTTTTCTTCAGGCTACAGCAAAGTTTGGGTAGAAAATTAATTGGTGTCAACTGTCCAGCCCATATTTTGAATAACTGCATGAAAAGTTCATGTGACTGTCTGCCTATTGATGTGGAAGTGATAGTTGTGAAAATCTACTCATTCTTTTACATTTATACAGTCAGAGTGGAAGAACTGAAAGACATATGTGATTTTGTTGGCGTGGAGTTTCAAAATATATTAGGATACAGTAAAACCAGGTGGCTGGCTTTGAGGCCAGCCATCGAAAGGGTTCTTCGGCTATTCAAACCTTTGAAAGTGTATTTTCAGTCTCATGAAAAATGTCCTACTATTCTCAGACAGTTTTTTGAGAACCCTTATGCTGAGGCATTTCTGTATTTTGTACACAATCAGAGTTCATTATTCCATGATTGCATCTTAAAAGTTGAATCTCAAAAAGCTTCCTTGCCAGAAATAGCCTGCATTCTTAAGGACTTAAAGCTAAAATTAACTGAAAGAAAACAGGAGTCATTTTTACCCTTAACTGTGGATAAAATGTTAAAGGATTTAGAGAGACAAGGAAAGGATATAGAAAGTTTCAAAAATACAGCTTCTTCATTCTATGCTATTTGTGTAGAATATTTGAATGAGTGGTGTCAGCATTTTGAAGAAGTAAAAATGTTTAATTGGATTCTTCTTCGCAACTTAATCTCCTGGAGTGAAGTTAAAGAAAGCATCGAATTCATTCTCGAAAGGAAGTCCAATTTCCCTTTAAATGACAGTGAACTATTTGATGAAGTAACTTGTGTAAAAAAATTTGTAACATCAGAAAGAATTAAAGAATGGAATGACATGGAACTAGAAGTTGACAGTAGGTGGGTAGAAATATTTACACATTTCAAGAGTCAGAAAATTCCCTTTGAAAACATTTCCAAGGTAATAGAATTCTGTTAGAGTTTATCTGGATCAAATGCTCCAACAGAGAGGTATTTTCCATAATGAATAACTTTTGGACAGAAGTAAAAAGTCGGTTAAATATAAATACTCTAAAAGCAGCGTTATTAACGATATGTAATTACGAGATGAGTTGCCTTGAATTTTGTGAATATCTGACAAAGAAATACCTCTCCTTAAGAAAATACATTCCAGTGCCAAGTACAATTGAATAAAATGTTTTTCAATAAATTAGGTAAGTAAACTATATAAAATTACTTTTTGGTAGTACAATTATTTGTCCGTTATATATCTTTGAAAGATAAAGTAAAATGCCTATAGAGTGCTGCCAAATGCTTTTAAAAGGTATTGGTTGACCTGTGGAGTGTTATCGAGATATCATACGAGTATATTAGTGTACCAATGGATCCGTCCCGCATTGGGATCGCAAAAATCTGGTCACCCTAAGCATACTTTAAGTGCTCATTCGACGAGTCATCTATACCTTTGCGGGGATCGGGGGAACCCGTCTTTAGCTCTTCAATCACACTCTTAACTTCAGGCAACGAAGTCCTCATATTTTCATGTATTTAATGTAATTATTTATCATTACAAGAAAAATATTCCATATGAAAAGGTAACTTCTAATTTTCGTTAGTTGTTCAATTAGCAAAATAATAATAGGAAAAAAGTATCCAATAAATAAACACAAAAACAAGATTGAATTGTTCTAGTCTTAATAATTACTCAGGAGTTCCAGAAACTGGTACGAACCAGACCAGACGAACCAGCATCATCGAGAGTCGAACCCCTAACCTCAATCTTCACTTCGTTTGTATAGGGAAACGATGTTACTCATCTAAGCTATGATCGGTGGTTCGTGCTTTAGTACTGAATTAAATCTTTAGCTAAAAGTTGGCAACCAGTCGAGTTTCTCAAAAACATATTATAGCCAAACATTACGACTCATAAACTCGTTAACCAAAATAATCTTTCAATAACTTATATCGAGTCCATTCCAAAAGTCCATCGGAATGAAAGAATTTCAAATAGGCCATTATTATCGAAGGCATAAATAAAACTCAATAAATAGATACATAAATATAGAAATAGACAAACATTAGATAAGTAGATAAAGACGTTCTGCGAAAAAAATCCATAAGTATATAGAATTCATTATAACTTTCAATAAGCATACAATTATTAATATATATATATATATATATATATATATATATATATAATATATATATATATATAATATATATATATATATATTATATATATTTATATATCCAAACAAAGATTGCATCAAATAGGAAACAACATACATTCGTCTCTGTATTGATTTTAATAGTATTCGCTCTATCTTACTTTCCATTTTTTTTTTTTTTTTTAAAGATTTCAGCAATAAATTCTTTTTCCAATTTTTTGAATATCGCTCAAAATTTTTATGCGAGTGAAAGAAAATAAATTCTTTTGAAATTTATTTTTGTCATTAAAGTTGTTATTCCAGAATTGGAAAACAATTATTGTCCTCATTATTTTGTTTTAGGTGAGTTTCCAAAAAAATCTCTCTCTCTCTCTCTCTCTCTCTCTCTCTCTCTCTCTCTCTCTCTCTCTCTCTCTATCTCTCTCTCTCTCTCTCTCTCTACTGCTAGGATAGTTGAAAGAAAAATAAACTTTTACAAAATTTTCCCTGGCACCCGTTGCCATTGGTACCTCCTCGGTATGGGCCGCAAGGCCTTTTGAGGTACTTCTTTTCCTTGTAACTCCTTGTAACTCTCTCTCTGATATTTTTAATTCTATACTGAAAAAGAAACCTACCCAATTTAATGCCATTGAATCGAGAAGTATGTAATAAGTTGTCCGGACGCATTCATGGCATGAAGGTTGTTTTCCGTGAAATGCGTAAATAGAGAAATACCAGCTAGCAGATCCCTCATTTTTAATCTACCCTAACAGGAATTTAACCTAGATAAAATGCTTCTTCATTCCAAACTGTTATATCTCACAAATAAATCTACCCCACTATAAATTAATTACACTGGTCAACAAAGATTTTTCATCAGAGTAAACTTTGTGTTAGCTGGATAGCATTTTTCACGCTGATTCCAAAACTGCATTCAGATTTTTTCTAGCACGTATAGTTTTCAAGATGAAGGCATATATATAACTACACAGATTTAACCATTTTAAATAGGCAAAATACGAATATTTCAACATTTGATTGTGTTTATTTTATTGTGTTTTTTTAGTTTATTCATCTTATTTATTTCAATTATCTTAATTATACATCTTACGTATTTCAGGTGTGAGCTTTTACGTCTAGCAGCATTGTGATTCAGGCAACAACGCCGTGCTTTGTGTGTCAAAAGATCAGTCCAGTCCAAGAACTTGTGTCAAGTTGGTGTACATTTTTTTTGAATTTATAGTTTGCTCAGGTCAGTCAACATGCCTCGACAATGTAAGAATGACCCCGACAAGTTCTGTTTCGTATGCGGCCAGTTGACAACTAAAACACAGCGACGAAGTATTACAACCGACATTAAGAAAATATACAAGCTATACTTTGGTTGCCATCTAGGTGACCAAGATAAACCATGGGCGCCACATCAAATCTGTTCTGGCTGTTCAAATGGATTACGTGATTGGCTTAACAAAAAGAAAGCTTCAATGCCATTTGCCATACCCATGATATGGAGGGAGCCGAGAGATCATCATGAAGACTGTTATTTTTGTAGTGTGAACTTAATGGGGTTTTCTGCCAAGAACAAACACCAGATTGTATATCCAAACTTGGATTCAGCACGTAGACCAGTAAAATATGATGAAACATTGCCCATTCCAATTCCCCCAAGTGATAGGCTAGATTCTATCATAGATGACATGGAAAGTGATGAAGGTGCAACTGGCGTTTCCGGACCATCTACAGAACCAGAGTACACTTTTGAAGGTAGACATTTAGAGCCTAAAAGGTTAACCCAAGGACAGTTGAATGATCTTGTTAGAGACTTATCGCTGTCTAAAGAGAAATCAGAGCTTCTCGCCTCAAGACTAAAGGAGAACAATTTACTTGAGAACAATGTTCGTATTAGTTACTACCGAAAGCGGAATTTTGAATTAACAGCATTCTTTTCAGTAGACGGTCCTCTCTGTTATTGCCATGACATCAATGGACTATTTACAGCCATATCTCAGACGTATGTGGCATCTGAGTGGCGCCTCTTTATTGATTCGTCGCAGAGAAGCCTGAAAGCAGTTCTTTGCATAATGGTAATATAATGCCATCCATCCCCATTGCCCATTCCGTCCATCTAAAAGAGACATATGACAATATGGATATACTACTTAAGGCAATCAAATACGACAGTCATCAATGGAATGTTTGTGGAGATCTAAAAGTTATAGGAATGCTTATGGGTATGCAGTCAGGATTCACAAAATTTTGTTGTTTCCTTTGCCTGTGGGACAGTCGCGCCACTATAGAACATTACACCAAAAGTGACTGGCCACTTAGGTATACATATGTCCCAGGGATAGGCAATGTCCAGTCTGTCCCTTTAGTGGATCCCCAAAAGATCTATCTGCCACCTCTTCACATTAAACTTGGTTTAATGAAGAATTTTGTTAAAGCAATGGGTAAAGTCAATTCTGAAGGGTTCCAATACCTTTCAAGGAAATTTCCGAAGGTTACTGCAGCAAAATTGAAGGAAGGAATTTTTGTTGGGCCACAAATAAGGGAGGTTTTGAATGACACTGAATTTGAAAAAGTCCTAAGTCCTAAGTCCGCTGGAATTGAAGGCTTGGCTGGCGTTCAAATGGATATGTGAAAACTTTCTTGGAAGCAACAAGTCACCTGCGTATAAGGATGGAGTCAAGAACTTCCTTGATGCCTTCAAAGAAATGGAGTGTCGAATGTCGTTAAAAATTCATTCCTGCATTCCCACTTAGATTTCTTTCCTGAAAACCTTGGTGCAGTGAGTGACGAGCAAGGAGAGCGCTTCCATCAAGATATTCAGATGATGGAGAAGCGCTACCAAGGATATTGGAATGAAAGCATGATGGCGGACCATGTTGGATGCTGTATCGTGACAATCCAGGCCAAATTTACAAAAGGAAATCACACTCACAGCGCTTTTAATAAAATAATGTATATATTCTTTATTTATAAGTACATTGAATAAGGTATATGATGTATTTGTTGTTTAGCATTCCTAAGTGTGATCTATACATCCATAAATTTTCTTATAGCAATATCAAAAACTTAAAAATATCAAAACCAGTGTATCTATATAACTATACGTGCTAGAAACAAAATAAAACCAGATTCGGAATCAGCGCGAAACATGCATTAAGAAAAGTGTGATCATGTTTGTGATGAGAAAAAAAGTTTCATTTTGTTGGCCAGTGTTATCACAGGTTTGACCTCACTTATGCACAGTTACCGTGCGCACGCACACACACACACACACACACACACACAACACACACACATTATAATAATGTTAAATGTAATGAGGTAGAAATTTATTCATAAAAGGATTTTTTTCAAATGAAAATTTTATATACAAAAGGATTAATCCACAAATTGCAAATTCACAGTTTTACACTACTGACCGCGAGGTACGAAAACGTGCAAATTGAGGAATTTTTTCCCAGTAATATAATCATACATCCATTTATCTAACTATCATTCTATCCATATCATAGAACCTGCGTGGTTCATATAAAGTTTCCAAAGGTAAAAAAAATAGAAATGAAGAAACTGAGTCATTGTTTACGTCCATTAAACGGGTCTCGTAAATGACCCTCAATACAGGTCTCATTTGCTCTAATACGCTGACTCGTATTTCCCCAAACTCATAAGCGAAACAATAACACACGACCTATTAAAGAAATATATCATTATACACGATCCCTTCTAATTGCGTATCACCGCAGTTAGAATAAACCTTGCACAGCGCAAATTGCATGTTATTTCATAATCATGATGTCATTCCAAGCCAAGACATTACTGGTTGTTGAGAGGGGAGGTTCTCTCATATTGTTTGTACTATCTATTCCAATAGTCGGGGTACACCGGACCGTAAAGTATAAATGTGACCCAGTATCTCACCATTACTGGAACCAATGGTTCAAAGACAGACAAACAGATAAATAGACGTGTATACACATATATATTCAAGTATACTGAACGTATAGTGTATAAGCCGGTGGTAGGCAACTAGATTCAAACGTGAACCATGTCGTAAGCGAGGCGAGTGGCGACGAGCCAAACCCGCTGTCCACTTTTTTCAGAGAGAGAGAGAGAGAATTTATTAAGAGACGTAATTCCTTTAATAAAAGAGTATTTTATAGATAAGCGCAAATACGGCACAATATTTTTCAGGAATTGAGAACATACACTAGAACGAGACGTGAGGATATAAGCACTCTTCTGAAACATTAATTTTTTTATTATCTTGCAACAGGCAACATACTATCGAATTATTAATTGATTTTCTAGAATTTATTCAAATAAATTACAATTTAAATAAAAATCAATATTTTTTAATACTGAAAAGTCAGTTTTCTAAACAAAAACTATTAATTTTTGCGAGCATAGATAGGTTAGGGTAGCCGTTGGGTCAGACAAAACTCGCCGCCGGGCCAGATGGGGAACGTGGGCCGCCAGTTGCAGACCAGTGGCAGAAATTTCATTTACATTTAAAATTAAACATTTAAAGTGCTAACACCTTATTCTGAACCCAAGTTTGAATTAGATTATAGTCTTTTCTGTATATATGTTACGGCTTTTTTGTGAAATCGGCGTTTTTGCAAGAAAAGACCGATTTAGGTTAATTGAATGCCCGGTTAGACCAACTCTCCGCCCTTGACGATTGGTTAGGTTAAGTCGTGATATTTTCGTTGTTTAACGAAAATATCACGACTTAACCCTTTTGCAAAAAGCCCGATCTTTTTGTAAAGCGGCCGTAACATATATATATATATATATATATATATATATATATATATATATATAAGCAAACAACCACAGAGAAAAGGAAAAAGAAACACGAAATCCGAGCGCTTTCGTGATATATTCACATCTTCAAGGAAAAACAAGTAATTTGAAGATGTGAATATATCACGAAAGCGCTCGGATTTCGTGTTTCTTTTCCTTTTCCCTGTGGTTGTTTGCTTATTAATAAGATCACGTGTTATTCTGTGATTTTACTGCATATATATATATATATATATATATATATATATATATATATATAAAGTGGCCCAAGATGAAGTAGTCCCATTATTTCTTTTAACAAAACTCAATGGGGCTACTTTATCTCGGGCCACCCCATATATATAAATATATATATATATATATATATATATATATATATTAAACCATGGTCTTGTGTTTCAAGCCATATTAACTTTCATATCTATTTATACGAACTAGGAAACAGAGCGCGCGCCTAATGTATTAAACGTAATGAAATAAATTTCTGAAGGAAAATGGGGAACTTGGAGATGGAAATCAGACGAGAATTATCTCTCGGAATAAAGAGATTCCAACATGCGATTTCCCTCATCAAACTATTTGATTTATTCTTCCGGATTACATCGATTTTGTATTATATATAAATGGAAAAATGGTTTTGCATGTGCGCCTGTCTTATAACACTATATATTTATTATTCATGTTCAGAGAGCCATAAATGCAAAGAGTTCTCTCCCTATATACAGTATATATTTCCCTGACGAGGTGTAGCTCTGAATACACGAAAGGCCTTGGAATCGTTTCTCTTTTTTCTTGTGGGTTTGCAGCATATATATATATATATATATATATATATATATATATATATATATATATATATATATATTAAGTTCGGAAAGAACCGATTCGCCTCTATTTAAAAGGGCATATCTCGGCGGAAAAACAAAGAAAAAGTGAGAGGAAAGACAGAGGAAAAAGAAAGGGTGGAGGGGACAGTCGAAGTGGAAAAAGACCAAGGATGACAAGGACTGCAGGGTCGAGTCCCATCATCCTTGGATGCTAGGGCCGGGAGGGGCGCACATGAAACCTCCAGGAATAAGCACGTAGAAACGAGCACAAAGAGCACTCAAGAGCACGAGCTTAGAACCCCCTTGCGGGGATATATTATATATATATATAATTCGCTAATTCTAAACTAGTATTTACTATTAATTCCGATGTAAAGTATGTTTTTAACTAATGAGGTACTTCTTCCATTTAAAATCTTACATTTTTCTATTCTTATTTCCTTACAGAGGTAATCATGAGTTCAGGTATTGGGGTTCGACACGTGGACCTGATTGAGTCCCTGCAGCTATGGAACACAACTTACCCCGGTTCACCGTTATCCCGGCCACGCCCGATCGCCCCAGCTGTCTTCCTGCAAGGTAGGCTCGAGGTTTAATTAACTTTCACGTCTACGTCATACTTCCTCCTTCGCACGCAAATGCAACGAGGATGACATCAACATCAACATCTACAATAACAACACATTTTTTACCCCCAAATATCTGTTGTAATAACATCTCTATATTATTATTATTATTTAATTGCATTTCATTTTTAATTTTCTTTCACCAAAATTACTCTTCTGTATTTCGCCACTAATTTAAGTTATTAAAGGATACGTGTAAGAAATGAACTAATTAACAAAATTATATTTATTTTTAATCATTTCAGTTACGATTTTGTGATTTACGGTTTTACGTCAAAGATTTCCAAAATATTTTCAAGGATTTTCAACAAGATTTTCGATAATTTTATATAAACAATATTTTTTTTTTATAGCAATTACGGATATGATTTTATTACCTCATAAAAAAGGCTTCAGACTTATGGTATAGAACGTCAGTATTAATAATATTACTCCTTATCAGGCGACAATCGTGATGTGAGGCTCCCTCACACAATTCAGAAGGTTGCCGAATCCCTCCTGACGGGGACGAAAGAATTTACGTTCATGGCAACACTTCAACAGGAAGAAAGAAATGCTGGGACAATCCTCGCGTTCTCCAAAGGACCCCAAAGGTATTCTATAAGAGTCCTGAAGTCACCCCCACAGAGGAAAAAACCTAATGTATTATTATAATATAAAGAGCTCAAAAGTAGCTTTTCAAGAGCTCATGTACCCCTCCTACCCCCCACTTTTTGAAGCCAGGGACAAAGTATCAATTGTACTCCCACCCCCACTACTCGTATTTGGGAACTATTAGGAACTCTTAATAGGGTAACTATTCCAAAGTAATAAGAGGAATAATAATACATGAATTATTATTATTATTATTATTATTATTATTATTATTATCCCATTGAGACCCATGACCAATATGCGGTGTTTATTTTCGAGACGATTTTTGCGACGAGTATTTCAATTTCCGCGCGGTTATGGCCACCAATCATGAAAATGGACGTCCCAAGCAAGTCCCAAGAAACTAATAACGAGCAATAATATTGCTTGTTATTAGTTTCAGTTGTTCTCATTAGGTACTGCTTACGTGATCCACAGCGACATTATCATTTCATTTTTGTTACGATATTTTAAATACATGTACTAAAAATCCATTAATTTTTATATCCAAATGTACCCCCACACTTTTTTTATAGCGATTTGTGCCCATGACTAGCACCATCGGGAACCGAACTCCCGACCAATGAAATGGGTATAGACTCTATTTGAAGTTGTAAAGATACAAGGAGTTTCTTATATTTTTAACTAATTACTGAGTTAACGGTTAACGGAGGATTATCACGTATTATTACATTAAATAAACTGTGATTTATTTTTGAATGCTTAGCATCTAAAAGACTTTAAATCTGTGAAACTTAATCCACGTGTCATGTTTTCAAAGATATTTGGAACTTCAATCATCCGGACGTAAGGACGAAATTCGATTGCATTACATCTATAACGGTGCCGTTCACGTCGAAGTTTTTCCATTTCGATTAGCGGATCAAAAATGGCACAAGGTGAATATTTGTGAATTATTAAGATATTTCAATACCATTCAAAGGAAATATGAATTTAACTTTTGAAGTTATTGTTTTTGGAGAGAACTAGCAAAACTTCTGAACTTAACCAAACAATACTACATTTTGATACATTCTTAGTTTGTTTATTTAAGAGTTTTATCCTCACTTGCGGGAATATATATAAACTTAGCCATCATAACCCTAAAAGATTTAATCTTTAACCGCCCAGGAACCTCCTGAGTTGGAATAGATCGTGACTTATACCGTAATATAAGAGTCATGTGTCACGCTGGGCATTAAAGGGTCAATTTATTTGGGCAGGTTCATTGATTTCAGAAGATTCAAGATAATTTGTGTTCTCATTCCATCATGTCCTCGTTTTTGTTTTATAAGATTGCTGTCTCTGTAAGTGGAACTGAAGTTGAAGTCTGGATTGACTGCAGGAGAATATACCGAAAAGCCGCACCTCCACCTTTCACCATTTCACCAAACTCGCAACCATGGATCCACCTTACGACCCTTCGGAACCGGTTTTACAGACATCTACTTCAATGCCGGATATGGAAGTCAAACTATGGCCTTATTCTTAGGGCAAAGAAATCCCGGCCATTTTTTGTTCAAAGTGAGACTCTCAATTTCCAATGCATTATAAATGTACATAAATCCATCTGTAAACGCAGTATCCAATTACTATGGTGAAATTTTATTTTTACGATATTAAATTTCAACAGGACTATTAAAAAACAAAATCTAAAAGAAATAACATTACACACACACACACACACGTGTGTGTGTGTGTGTTTTATTTTTTTAAAGCAGTTTTCAATAAGACTTGTTTTTATCATCAATGGAATGGCTAAACTATTATAAAGTTTGAAAATTACAAATAAAATAATTATAAATATTATAAAATTATAAAATTATGAAATTAGAAATATATTGTATTAATTTAAATTTAATGAAGTAATTATTGGTATTTATCGTTTAAATCACTGAAAATTATCAAATTATTTTACATTATCTGAATATCGTAAATGTAAGACTATTAAATTTATTATAGAAAAAGAAAATACTAAATTATCATTTGCAAATATATTTATTAAAAAGAAAAATTTATTATATCGATCTTCAGAAAAGACGTTCACTGGTTAACCCTTTCATATTGTATGGCAACATACGTGGAACGTTAACTCGCGTGGTATCTTCGCCCCTATGAAATCTCATTAAATTATAGGGAAATTAATTTTATTTTTATTCCAAGAGCTTATAATGTTTGCTTTAATTAACCCTTTAACGCCGACCGTTTGCCTTATGACAAATGAGCTTGACAATCAATTTTCAGCCTTACAATCTGAATACTAGAGGTTATTTTGACTTGAACAGAAAAAAAATTTTAAATACAAATTTTAGAATTCAGGCATGAAAGGCTTAGTACAAATTATCATGTCACGTTTGGAAATGGTTTTCCTTTCAAATATTTGAAAAGGTTTTTAGGGATTATTTAAGTGAGTTCTCAGGAAATTACAATCGTGTACTTTACTTAAATTTAAATCGACATCAAATTATAAAACTAAAAAAGAAATTTAATATTTAAATAAAAAGATTTTAGCCACAAATTAACTTAAGATGTATTTTCATTAATGATCGCTCACTTGGAGCTTTTCTTCTCATAAAAGAGAGATTTCCAGACCATCTTTGATTATGAACTGTCTATAGTACGAATAGTTCTCTGATAATGATAAGTTTTATTGGTGAATGTCATTCATTCATTTTACATTAGCAAAACGGCTCATCAATTTCAAATTCGAATTGATAAACATAGAGGACGTTGCAGTCGCTCAAAATATTTCAAAAGAAATCCAGATTTGAATGACTGTATTGCTTTTCCATATTATAAATAGTTAACTTTAAACTAAGTACATATTAATTAATAATTTAGATAAATGTTAATTAATTAATTAATTACAATATTTATAATTATTTCATTTGTAATTTTCCAACTTTATAACAGTTTAGTCATTATGTTGAAGATGATAGAGGTCTTATCGAAAGCTCTTCTATCTAATAAATATGTTTTAAATATATTACTTTTTATATGTTTTTTAATAAAGAATTTTCTCCTGAATCTAAATATGTAATTATTTTTATTAAAAATTGAAAAACAAAAGGTTACAGATGTTTAAATTATAATTATTATTTTCGAGACTTCATGTGCGATATTTTCTAATATTTTAACCGACTGTTTTGAGATACTTATGTTTAGTGTTGATATTGAAGCATAAATGTTGTAATTATAGTTAATTCAAAAAATTTACAAATTCCATGGTTAAATGACACTTTATCTAAGATGTTCAAATTGTCGTTAGAAAAGAACAAACGTCGCAGAGTTATAAGATGTGAGATAAGGTTAGAGCAAAACTGTAGTCTTGCCTAATTAGAACTCAACGAAATGGCTAGGCTAAGCTAGGCACTAAACATAAGTATCTCAAAACAGTCGGTTAAAAGCAGGCCAGGCCATAAAAAAAAATATTAGAAAATATCGCACATGAAGTCTCGAAAATAATAATTCTAATTTAAACATCTGTAACTTTTTTGTTCTTCAATTTTTAATAAAAATAATTACATATTTAGATTCAGGAGAAAATTCTTTATTAAAAAACATATAAACAGTAATATATTTATTATCCTCATAGCTGGTATTATCGAACAAAGTGGGTATACATTTCTTTGGGACCAAAAGTTTGTAATATAATTTTCAAGATAAATAACACAGGTCAACAAAAAAACTTTTTTTTTCGTTGCCAAGGAAATTCATACGAATTTAGGGTATTTTGGGGTTGCTGAATTCCAAATGAAAATAGTTTTTCCGATTTGGCTCTAGTTCTTGAGATAATGAATACCCTCAATTAATAGGAACGTAACCATAACGCGTGCATATGGGAAACTACCGGAACATTCTAGATGGTGAGACGAATAAAATGCCATTATGTATTTCATGTGTTTACTTTTGTATGATTTGAGACAATTTCAATGCGATTTGTAAGTAGGCTCCGCCTGAACATTAAATTTTTTGCATTTTACGTGTTTCAATGGGTACCAATTATCTCATAAATTAGAGCCAATCTAGCAAAACCGATGTCATATTCGGAATCAGCACCACAAAGTTACCCCAAAATCACTCTAATATGATTGGCAATAAAATGAGTGTTGACCAGTGATAATTGAAGCCTTTCAACTCCATCGTATGTAAAAAGAGTCTTCTGATTTGAAGGGTGCTTTGCAAGACGTCAGAGTGGTGGAGGGTGCCTCTGGGCATCTCCTTCAGTGTCCACAGGCTGAGGCACAGTGCCCAACCTGCGGAAGCTTTCAGCAGCTGGCGGAGCAAGTTGCGGTGCTGCAGGATCTAGTCACGCAACTCACGCAGAAGGTGAGAGGCGATTTTGTTAGCGGAATTAGGGGTTTAACGAGTTTTATGTCGTTTTTGTGTTTAGGACTCTCTCTCTCTCTCTCTCTCTCTCTCTCTCTCTCTCTCTCTCTCTCTCTCTCTCTCATAGCTCTGTACCCTTAATGCTTCTACGTTTCTCTTCCATCGATCCAAGATATAATTCCCATAAATCCACGAAATCATCCGAGGCACGATACATCAAATCGTAACTTTATTTCAGATCATAAACCGCATAAAGTAGTTACGCAACTAATTTATTACAGTATTAACAGTATATATCACACGAATCGGGTTTCATCTGTAGTCATACTCGTTCGCTTTTTTGAAAATAAAAAAAAATCCAGTTGAAGGATTTATAAGTTTTCTAAAGTTTTCTTCAAAATAATTAATCAGTCCCATTCGTTTTTCACCACTGAAGAATTTAGTTTTTCCACGATTCGACCATAAATTTTCCATTTTTTATTTCGAAGTGTTCATTATTTTCCATTTTATCGATTTAAATCGAAAATATAATAATGTTGCGCGCCTTATAACATCTGATCGACGTGACAATTTAGCGATAAATTATTATTAGGTTAGATTAATTTAGGTTAGGTTAAGTTAGTTTTTTAGAGTGTAGATATTTTGGTATTGTCATCGAAATGAGTAAAGGTCCGTTGCAGTGGACACTCTTAAGCTTAAGGGACGGAGAGACAAATTGTTGTACGAGTCAGAGAGCTTAATTAAGTTGCAGTCACAGTTTCGTTTAAGAGCTTTTCTTTACATTTAATCAAAATTTAGCATCAACAAAAGTTAATTATTATAAAGCAAAAGACAGTAATAAGAAAGGAACACTACTTGTTTTCCCGTCTGTCCTCGACCAACATCTTTCTTTCGCATTCGTTCCTAATTCTTTCACTGTGATCTCCTTCTCTGCTTTTCTGCCCACTGTTTCTGGTGGTTCTCTTTAGTCTTCCGGGTTTTCTTCATCTTAAATTTCCTCGACATTACATCGCAGTTTTGAAATTCCTTCTGGAATCTTCATTGTCGGACATTGTACGAGTTAAAATAAAGTCTTCTAAAAGTTTTCCCTTTTAAGCATTAGATTTTAATAAATATGCAACGACAATGTTAAGAGCTATTTTGAACTTTGTAATGTATTACCTTTATGATTTATGTTGAATATGACGATTCGCATAATTTTATTAACGCGTTTAGCTTTTCATTTGTTTCATGTTAAAAATGACAAACAAATATTACACGTCACGAATCAAGTTTTACTTTTTTTCTTTTCTTTTTTAGAAATTTAAACTAGATTTACGTTGTTTTGATCTATTAGTTACAAAAATATATTAAATGCTAATACTTTAACCTTTTATTTGAATGACTATTTATTACTTACTTCGGATCACCTAAAGATCTGAGCCCTCCAGCCTTCGTTAGTTAGCTTTATAAGGCTAACTAGCGAAAATATCACAACTTAACCTAACCAATCGTTAGGTCAACTGGGATCACCTGAAGATCCGTCACCCCAGCCTTTTTTAGTTAGCTTTATAGGCTAACTAACGAAATATCACGACCTAACCTAACCAATTGTTACGTCAACTGTACGCCCTTGACGATTGGTTGGTTAGCTAACTAAAAAATACTGTGGTGACGGATCTTCAGGTGATCCGGTCAACTGTACGCCCTTGATGATTGATTAGGTTAGGTCGTGATATTTTCGTTAGTTAGCCTTATAAAGCTAACTAAAGAAGGCTGGGGGCCCTGATCTTCAGGTGATCCCTTCTTTTTAACTAACGTAATTTTTCTTTTCTCCACCCATTTCTCAAAGCGTCCCTCTCAACAGTCACTTCATGCTTCGTGTAGGATGGTTATGGTGCAACTGACCTCTGATCTTTCTACTATCTCTGATTAGAGCAGCGAAAACTTTGTGGTTTTCAATGAGCTCAAAAACTCAGTCCCTTCATCCGTATTCTCATCACAATCTTCCACACTAATATCACTTTTCCTTTAACAGAGCATCTCAACCCTTCCTCTTCTCTTAACATTCTTGGCGTTTCCTTCCCTCGTAATCTTTCCTGGAACGATAACATACTGTATACTCTCTTTTCAAAACACCTTCTAAGGTTAGGTGTGCTATACCGGCTCCGCAGTTTCTTCACCCCCCCACTCAATTGCTCTCTCTGTACAGGGGTCTTGTCCGCCCCCGTCTGATTCTCATTTGTGGAGTAGCTCAACCCACACAGCTCTACTTGACCGGGTGGAATCAAAGGCTTTTCGTCCATCAATTCCCCGCCTGTTACTGACTCTCTTCAATCTCTCTCTCTTCGCCGCAATGTTGCTTCATTCTTTCTTTATTATCCTCCTTTAAGGAAAGTACGTAGTTGGGGGGGGGGGGGGGGTCAGCGTTTTTGCGGGCATTCCCCTTGGCCCCACCTTCCTACATTAAAAAATGGCATTGAGTTTTGTCGCGTAGAAAGTAATGAAATTTAATGTTGTCCTTGTGGTTGAGAATCTGGATGGAATTACATCAGTAATACGCACAGTATCTAATCATCGTTGGTCTCGAACCTTAGTTTAATTTTCGTTTTGACATTTTTAGTCGTTGAAAATGTATGTGAAATATAGTATTTTCTTATTTAAAAATTTAGTAAGAGCGACCACAAAACACAACGTACTCACTCGTACTACAATTTTTCGAAAATGAACATATTTTTTCAGTCGGAGGACGCTGCAAAATACTAGCGTAATATCTGCCTTTTAACTTACTTAGGGATATGAAAATATATGAATAAAAATCCTGGGCGTTAACAACCTATGTATTAGGTAGATATTGGTATAACTGGGTATAGAATGTAGAGTACCACAGGCTAAATTTTATATGGGGAAATTAAGAAAATGTATAACAAGAAGCAATTCGTTTCGCCTTTCGAGAGTCAGACAGACATTCGCGCAAGCAAAGGTCAACAAAACTGCATATAAAGAAGAGTTTCCGTGGACCCTTCGCGATTAATGTAACTTTTGCATGCAAAAGTAAATATAGAAAAGAAACTGGTCGACTCTTCGAGATTAATTTAATATTTGCAGGCAAAAATAAATGAAAATGTAAGAGTATAGACAGACCTTGGTCAGTCTTTCAGGATGCATCGATCTTCGCTGCTTTCTGATCTTATAACTATTATTAGTATTTTGCCTAGTCTAGTTTATAGTTGTGCTAATAGTATCACAATATTTCATATTCTTATTTATGGGTGATGGAGGAGAAGCGGCTGCAAGTCAGTTGGAATGGAGGAGGTTTGTTAGAAGTATGTAAGCTCGGGACTCTGACTCTGTCCCCTTTATTTCTGACAAGGGCTGGCCTGGAAGTGCCACCACGCAAGACGTATAAAGCATGCAAGGTGTAGAAGTTTGCCATGCTCGGGGGGCTGGTTTACTTTCTACCTTTTTCCTTTTCACTAACTTCTGCATTTTACATCTACAGTAGATTGTTTTCTGCCTTCTCACCCCAAATCCTTGGGAAACGAGATGTTTTATAATGGATGTATGTATGTATGTATGTATGTAATTTCTTAAAAGTGTAGCCTACATATCCGTTTTGTCTTCGGGGATTTTGGTCTTATACTGATTAATACAGATTGTGACTTTTATATGTAAAAATCCAATTTGCTACGTCCGAAATTATTCGGACGCAGCAAATTTGTTAATATCCAGCATCCAATTATTTATAATTGGATAAAATATTTTATATAACAATTATACTTAATCAATGAATCCGTTAGTTAATTCCATAGAATTAACGAATGAATTAATCGACAAGCCTTGAATGTTCACGTAGACCATTGCTGGCCAACTAGCGGCCCGCGGGCCAGTGTTATTTAATATTTCTGACCTTTACAATAGTGTGTTTTTATTATTTCGTGTTACAAATTCTAAACGTACTTTACCCGGTCATATAGTTTTTTCGAACCCTGACTACAGTCAAGGTATGAAACTGGCCCGCGAGCATAAAGAAGTTGGCCATCCCTGACGTAGACCAACGAAAACTTCTGTTTCATTCTTTATCATAAGAGTACACACACACACACACACACACACACAGTATATATACTGTACAGTATATTTAGACCGATAAACAAAACAAAAAGAGTCGCGGGACAGGTACTAAGAACGTTTAAAAGGAGGGACAAAACAGTAATGATTCCCCTGCTGAGAACACTGATCATGCCAAAACTTGAATACTGCTTAGTTTTGACGTCCCTATATAAAAAGGAAGAAAGTAATAAACTAGAAGAAACGCAGACACATTTCACAACCAACAGTGATGGCTGCAAAGAACTCAACTACTGGGAAAGACTACGTAAACTAAATCTGTATTACCCGGAAAGAAGAAGAGAGAGGTATATCATAATCTACATATGGAAAATTATCGAAAAACTGGTACCAAACCTCAAACTAAACCTAATTAGCATCCAAACAACGCTGGAAAATAGGAAAGGCAGAATGTGTAGTGTTGCCAAATTAAAGGCCCGACAAGGGACCTCCTCATCTCTGAATGAAAATAGCTTGGCTGTCAGGGGGCCAAGAATTTTCAACCAGCTTCCAAAGGACCTCAGAAACGTTACAGGGGTCAAAGTTGAAGTCTTCAGATGCCTGGTTCAGGACGGTACCTGATGAGCCGGGTGTACCTGGCTATGTACGGTGGAGAGCGCAAGAGAGCAACTCGCTCCTCCACCAAGCCAGGCCTAGAGGCGGGGCCACCAGCTTGACCTTCGTGTGAAGAAAGACCGACGCACGGAACCCTAACGAGGTTAACGAGGTATATATGAGGAAATTATAGACACCAGTCGACCAGGGAAGTACTCCGGGGTAGACGTTAGGCAGGAGACAGGGGGTGCTGGAACTCCCATTTTTCTTGTCACTGTCCCCTTTAGATGATCTTTTTCCGTGTCTCATTTACACTGTAAGCAATCCAGCATGCTCTTAAACACATACTTATCCCTCTATTCCTCACTACTCATGCATGCATCTTACACACTCCACAATCTTTTCCAAACTTACAAAAAAAAAAGTGGCATCGTTGAACCTTGGATACTTGTTTTTCGCTCTCCTTCTTCTTCTCTGGAGGGGTCACTTTTGCGAGCGTTTGCCCTTGGCCCCCTCCTTCATATATATATATATTAGTGATGCACCGATTAATCGGCATCGGCATAATCAGCAGATAATTGTTTATCGGCATCGGTAAAATTTTGCCGATTATATGCCGATTAATATTAAATATTCCAAATTTTATAAATAGATTTTCAATGATTATTTTAAGTTATAATGTCTTAGGTTACTGACTTATTGCGTTTTAAATTCAAATTTAAATCATGAAATGAGCATTTTAATTATAGTCACCCTGAAAAACTAAGAAAACGGTAAACAGAAAATGGGACAATCACACTTAGTAAAACTTAGTGAGTAAATATGATCTTAAATCTGACATAGGATTTTTCCACTTAGATACCCATTACCCATATTATTATTTATGGTAAATTTTAATTTCTTGACAAGAAAATACAAGTAGAACTCGTTATGAAATGGGTACAAGCTATCGAGCCTATGTAGAGCTAGCTACCGAGCTCATTGAATTTAATATTTTGTAATGAAAATATTCTGGAATATTTTTTAAGTATCATAATGAATATTGTAGTAAAATTTGTATTTCAAAAATACTAAAAAATTGGTGTGTGATATATATATATGTATATGTGTGTGTGTGTGTGTATGTGTGTGTGTGTGTGTGCTTTCTGAATTAATAAACACTCATTTACTCTTGGACTTTGATAATTTTTGTTCCTTCTTTCTAAGCATTCGAGGAGCAATATATGAAAATCAGAAAATAAAGTTCACCATGTGGGTGTCCACTGTCCACTCCAATGATTACCAGCCTTTTTAGCTTTTACTAAGCTAGGTGGACACTAGGAAAATACATTATAGGGCCTATTTAAAACTATAGCTGTATTTAAAAAAAATAAAACATTGTCGTCAGAAAAATAAATTAAAAATAAAATTTAAATCCATAAGTTACTCAGTAAGGCAAAAAGTGAAAGAAAATATACTTATGCTATTATTAATATAGAACAAATATTTTCCCTAAATTTCATTTATTAGATAATCGGCATCGGCAAAAATTTGGCATCGGTACATCACTAATATATATATATATATATTATCATAGAACTATTAAAAAATGCTATTTCAGTTTCCTTTTCCTCCTATAGAATAATTATAAACCCTTGCAGGTAACTTCAACGGAAGCTCGTCTCGCCAGTATTGAGGAATGCGATTGTCAACGGTCATGTCGGGTGAATGGGACAGTCAGACAGGACGGAACATCTTGGAAAATAGGATGCGAGATTTGCTCGTGCAGGGTAATTGCAATGGTCACTTTTCTTTGGTGAATTTTTACGCGAGTTTTAGCGTCATTCAACTGTTTATTTCTTTCATCGTTCTATGCGAGATAGAGGGTATATATGGGACTTTAAAAGAATATATTAATTAACGTATTTAATAAGTTTTAAATGGTCTAATTAGCTTATTTTGTTAATATTAAACTATTAAATTAAATGTTCTTAAGTACCAAAATTGGGAATTTCCCGAAATGGAACATTAACTGCGAGTAGAAATTGAACTATTATTATTTCTTTTTTCAGCAAGGAGAAGTAGCGTGTCGGCCAGTGCCTTGCCCTAATTTCTCTTGCAAAAATCCTGTCTACACTGAAGGAGAATGTTGTCCTCTATGTCTGAGTAAGAATTTTAACAATGTTATACGAGTATAAAATGGCAAATACTGTCTGTATTTTCAATACCCCCCTCACTCCAGTGGCAATTCTAAAAAGAATTATTTCAGGGAGTGAGGGGGGGGGGGGGGAGAGACTTAAAAATTTCCCCAAGTAGAATGAGTGACTGAGGAAGCATCCAGACGCAGATCGTTACTTGTGGAGTTTGGAAAAGTTGTTTTATTAATACATTTTGAAGTGGTTACACTCACAGATTCACAGAATAATGAAATTATTTCACAGAATCATGCTCTAGAATTTGAAGTATGATTTGGTTTATTTATATCATGTCATTATTGTCATAATGGTTACTGATAGTGTTAATATGTATCTTGCTGTTTTTTATATATACGCATAATGCATTGCAACAATAATATGTTCGGCACACATTACAAATTTACAAATTACAATTTATAGTGACATTTTTCTTTTCTTCACACTGTTAAAACTAGTAATAATTTTGTTGAAATGAAGGGTTTCTGCTAGGTCCCTCTCAATACTAATCAGGGTAAGAAAAGATAAACGATCTTCACCCATTGTCGATCTTAGGTAGCATTTAATTAGTTTCATTTTACTAAATGTCCTGGCACTTATTCCTTTTTCCACCGCAATTTCTTTTTTCCCGGTTAGGTTAACTGTCAGCCCTTGACAATTGGTTAGGTTAAGTCATGATATTTTTGTTAAAATATTCCACTTATTCCTTTTCACCCCGCATTTCTGCATATAATATTCAGAAATGCGGGAAAACCGGGAAAAACTGGAAAAACCGGGAAAAAAAATTGCCGGAGGAAAAGGAATAAGTGCTACTGTCCTTTCTGCTCCAGTTGTAGAGACAGAAAATACGTAAAGAAGAAATAAAATGAACTAAAGTTTTCTGAGAAACTTAAATAAAACTTTAACAACCGAGTAATTCAAAACTAAAAAATGTACAACTAGGCCCGATGTACTATAGAATGGTCAGGTTGTCAGTCAGTGGAACACTTGACATGACATAAACCAATCTCACTCTTACCTTGCAACTTTCCGAAATAGGCATAGCCTAGCATATGCGATTGTAGCCTCATCGTACATGACAGATTAGTAAGCGAATATTTATTCAATTAAGGAACGTCCACTTCTTAATTTAATCATATTTTGTTACTCAACAATTTAAATCTGAAACTGCGTAATATAAGAATTAATTTCACAACACAACACTACACAAAACAAAAACATTGAACAGATTTTACACAGCGAGCGGATAGCAAAGTAACCGAAAAACAATAGGCTTTTAACTTTTCATTAGTCTTGTGCATAATGAATGTACAGTATAAGGATTTCAAAGGTGCGTACAGACGGTACACACCGTACCGTACCGTACTGTACATTTTCCTACCAATTCTGTGAGGTAGGTTTGCAATATTTTTCCGAATTTTTTCCCAAAATTTTTTCAGGGGGGCAGTCAGCCACCTTGCCTTCCCAGTTGCCACGCCCCTGCTCCTCTCCACAATGAAAGGGCAACCCTGTAAAAAAATCTTTACTCAGGAAAGAGTTACATGGCAAGAAACTATCTTTCAATAAGGGTACCCCATCCTTATATGGAAATTTGACGGTGTTAATAATTTTATTTCATATAAATATCTTCCTTTGTATTTCTTAGCCATTTAGCAAGTTATCTTAATATTTGCCATATATGTTAGTCATAGAATATCCGCCCAAATATTTATAAATATAACGATCGTTTTTTTTTCTCCAGAGCAATGTTCCTTGAAGGGAGTTGTCTACGACCACGGTGAAACGGTTTCTCCTCGGCAGTGTGTTGACTGCGAATGCAGAGACGGAAAAATGCAGTGTCGAAGGATCGATCCCGAAACTGCCTGCCCAGAACTATCCTGTCCTTCGTCGGAACAGTTTTCAGTTCCTGGACAGTGTTGTAAGTTTTGTCCTGGGATTGATTATTGCGCCAAGGACCATTCGTGTCATCAGAATGCATCCTGTATTAATCTTCAAACCACCTACACCTGTCACTGCAGCCAAGGATTCACAGGAGATGGACAAAACTGCCAAGGTTAAATTTAGCTTCATTTCTGTAAAATATCATATCGAATGATAATAACTGCAATCATACAATGACTGAAAAAGATATGTCATTAATATATGATATAATACAAAAATGTTTGTAAGTTATTTCAATAGTCTAACACCTAACACCTAATATTCTAACATGTTAATATGCCAATCTTTATTAACACACTTCACAGACATTGATGAATGCCAAGCCATAGGGGCGCACCACGGTCATTACTGCCAAGCACATACGACCTGTATTAATACTTTAGGTAGTTACGAGTGCAGATGCGAAGAAGGATTCACAAAACACGACGAATTTAGCTGTGTGGAGCACGACGAATGCGAGGCCGGGGCCCACGAGTGCCACGAACATGCTGTTTGTATAAATACGCAAGGAAGCTACAAGTGTGAATGCATTGAGGGCTATCAAGGAAACGGAACCTCGTGTCAACGTACGTTTGATGCTTAGATAAAAAAATTTAAAAGCAAACCTAAAAACTATCCACTGCTACGGACTCAATTATAAACATTTGAAGACGAGGGTAAGGTGAACATTTTTCTAAAAAAGTCAGGAAATTTTTTAAAATTTATAATCAAGTTTTTGCAGAAAATTTGGGATTATTTGTAGGTCTATTGGGTTACTGACATTTTGTAGTATTTAAATTAAACAAAAAGATAATCATTATATCAGCTTTCAAAAAACAGACCAGCATGCTGTACCTTCCTCTTCAAATGTTTGTAAAATCATTCATCTATTAGGATTATATCATGACCATTTTCGCAGCACCGCTTCCTGTCGATTAGTGAGGTTAAGCGACATTTGATGAGGGACCACCCCTCTGCGTCCAGATTATGTAGCAACCTGTGGTCCAGATCCCATGCAAATCTGTAGTTCCCTTCTATCATATGACCTTAGATGTTGCAAAGGAGGTTAAACACCCAAATAAAACATACATTCAGCTTATATTTCAAATGTAGCCTATTTTTAATTTTTGCTACTTTAATTTTTAAGTCTTTCTAGATTACAATGTGTAAATTAAGATAAAAATAAGCTTGGAAAGCTCCTTTGGTATTCTAAAAAAATGGCGTAACCTTTTTTTCTGCCTTTAACAGCCATCTGTATGTCATCTTGTCTTAATGGAGGAATTTGTGCAGAACCAAACGTTTGTGTATGTAGGCTCGGGTTTACTGGTAACAGCTGTGAAACAGACGTAGACGAATGCTCACTAGAACTTCACCGCTGCCCAAAAAATTCTGTATGCATCAATTTGCCCGGATGGTATACCTGTCAGTGCTCACCGGGATATTCCTCTTTGTTGTCGCATAAATCCGAAAATCATTTCTGTCAAGGTACATCAATTTACTTGATTTAAAATTTGAGAAAACTTATAAAATAGTTATATGACACGATTTGGATAACATTTCACGGATCTTTTCCGTTTGACTGCCGCCATTGAAACATAAGAGGTGAGTGTCCCCAGCCTTCTTTACTTAGCCTTATAAGGCTAACTAACGAAAATATCACGACCTAACCTAACCAATTGTTAGGTCAACTGTACGACCTTGACGATTGGTTAGGTTAGGTCGTGATATTTTTGTTAGTTAGCCTTATAAAGCTAACTAAAGAAGGCTGGAGGCCCTGATCTTCAGGTGATCCCCTTATTTTTCTGAGTACACGATTAAAACTTAAAAATTAAGCATGAATCTTGAAAGTAATTAAAATTGTTTATAAGAAACAAAATTTGAAGGGGAAATTAAGAAAAGCTTTTTTATAAAGTAACTTATTTTGTATCATCAAGACATTTCAGTTAAAATACAAAAAGTTTAATTGTTTCAATGGCGGCAGTCAAACGGAAAAGATCCCATTTCACTTTTTGTTTCCTTTATGTTTCTGTCTGATATGTAGTTTCTTGGCCACCAGATTTTTGACAAAGTTGTAAGCCACGCCTTTTCATACGAGTACTAATCAGGATGAATGTTATGCCCGGATTAGGCGTACGCTAGGTTAGGGTGTAGTACAAGATTTGTTAACAATTTCCCACGTCATCAGCTAAACGCCATCAGAGGCTATGGATATTACTAAAAAATAGGTGGCCCCCAAAACTACATATTTACCATTTTCCCTTTTAGGCAGTTCCATTTTTAATAATTATCAAATAATAACCTAATTTGAGTAGTATACTCTTGCGTATAATAAAGATAACACCTTATTTTACTATGTCATCACGTATAAGCTAAAAGAGTAGGTATTTTCTGTATAACCTGTCTCCTAAGTCTGATTGGTTGTAATATATCTGCCTTAAATTAAATAGCTTAGGCCAGGTGAGCTACGTCCTTGTCCTTATCACTTCACTCACTAAAACTGTATTGAGAAAATTTAAGATTTGTATAAATCCCTGACACGACATATTTCTTTATTCTTTTATCCTTTTTTAATGCGACGTACTTAAAAGGGTTACGTGTAATGACATCATTATCCAACACTCGTAGCTCAGTGGGTAATACGAAGTGAAGACACTGAGGTCGGGGGTTCGAATCTCGATGGTGCTGGTCATAATAATCTAGGAGTGACCGCAATGGGCTGCGTTCGTCTAGCGGCAGCCTAAGCGCTGTGCCAATTTCTAACCTTCCTGAATGATTACTAATGACATCATTATTAAAAGAACTTCCCCGAATTATTTTTTGTTGTAGACATTGACGAATGTCGTCTTGGAACAGACACTTGTCATGCATCAGCCCAGTGTGTCAATACAGAAGGTTCATTTGAGTGCCAGTGTAAAAATTCAAGTAATTGTTCTTTAAGTAAGTGAAATGTTCAAAATTTGTTAAGTTAGTTTAGCAGCTTTAGCACCTAAAAAAGTTTACTTTCATGCATGGAGTAGGTCAGCATAACGTGAATTATCACAATTATCTTTGTTTTAAATACTAAAACTTGTATAATAAAATTTATTAACTTACTTTGATGCAATTGATATTTAACAGGTTTAGGATAATATTGTTGCTTCAAACTGGGAATTTCATGAAACATAATTACAATACATATGCACTGTATTTTCATACACTGAACCTTCTTAACAAAAAAGAACTGAACTGAACTACTTCTCATAATACAGGTTGTCTAACTAACGACAAAGAACACGCGAATGGAGATACATGGACTCCAAAGGGTTCGGAATGTTCTCAGTGCCTTTGCTCTGATGGGAAAGTGGTTTGTGATCATTTTGTTTGTGACTGCTCCTCTCATGTGGATCCATTGTGCTGTCCGCAGTGTAACTTAAAATCATTTTGCCATCATCACGAAATGAAATTCACCAATGGACAAAAGTGGATCTATCAGTGTCAAACGTGCGAATGCCTAGTAAGTCAATTTTTCTGCTGAAGGTTTAAAATTTATAAAGACTGGAAGACTCTTTATATTCAGTTAAGAAGAGTAATATGCACTGAGGAATGTGGATTGCATTTTAAATCATTTTAAGAAATAAAAGAGGGGTTTTTTAGGAATTTCTATTTTCCTTTAGTACGGTGAAATTGACTGTTGGCCTATGGAGTGTCCGCCTATATCCTGCACACATCCTATTAGGATTCCCGGAGATTGTTGTCCACGATGTCCCGAAGATCCTTGCTCTATTACTTCGCATCAGACCAACACTTCGAGCCCCGAAACCTCCTCCCCGCAGCCATGTCACTATCTCGCCCAATCGATGGAGTGGTCTGCTCTGATAGAGGGACGCCAAGGACACAAATGTCAGGTAATTCTTCATCTTTCAAGGAGGGAAATTTTTTCAGGAAGTTTTGGTATGATGGTATTTTGGGCATCTTGCGTTAGATTTGCTCAGCTAACTTAGTTTCTCAAAGCCCGATTTACAGTTTGACATATTTTCATCAAATTGTTATGCGCAACATTTTCTTCAATTTTGTCGTCAGATTTGTCATTTACTACTTCATCGCTGTTGTACTGAACAGTGTTTCGTTCCTTTAAATATTTGATCAAACAACTTGATAAAAATGTTGGTAATGGTAAATCGGGATTCGGTAAGCCACTTGCATGGTTACGATGGTGTTCAGTCAGAATTCAAGAGGGCGCTTAAATATTTGTTTTGGTAAAATAGTTTCATTTTGAAATGTTCTCTAAATTTTTTTAAAGATATCCCAATTTCCAAACCTGGAAGTGGTGTACTGTCAACCACATATGTTCTAATTTATGTTAGTGAAAAGCAGAGTGAGTCTTAACACCTGGATTATTTCTTTTTAATATTCGTTTGAAAAAATGAATAAAACCTAGATGTGCTTAATCAGGTGATATAAAGAGCGTTTAGGTTATTTTGAATTATGTGCATGTTATGATACTTGCTATGGGCTTATAGAAATATTGCTTTTAATGAACACAAAAAAGAGTATTAAAGAATTTAGTTATTATCACCATTAAATTTCGTTCGCTTGAAAGTCAAATCTCAGTTCTTGCTGTATATTACCATTCAAAGTTCGTATAATGAAAATCACTGAATGTGATAAATGTAGTGATTCAACAGGAATTTCCTTGTCTCGTTGTGCTAATTTTGTATTTTTAACTTCAGTTCTTTTCATTAAATTAATGCATTTTAACTGATTCTATTTCAGCCAAATAACCGAGCTATTGTTACAATTCCTAGCATAAAAGAGCCTTTAACGGACTATATTTTCAAGTACTAATTATAATCACCTCATTATAGCGAACTAGTGGATCACCCAATCAGTAAATTCTGAATTAACTTTTCAGAGTCCGCAAGGTCGTTTTTCCTACATAAGAAAACAGATGGAAAAAGTTGGTCAAATGTACCTGGTGAGATCTGAAAGGTTAATGGTGTAAACTCCCATATAATAATTAACAGTGGGTACACAATGAAAATATAGTAATAACATTTTATGTGGAATGTTCTTGTTCGTAACATGCAGAATCTTCTGTAGATCCCTTTCAAGATCATTTAATGGTGTATAATGAGTAGAGTAGACGTTCTTTTACATGCTCAGCTAATTGGCATATTGGCTAAAAATGAAGGAGTTTTTTGATGTTTTACGATGTGAAGGGAGTCTCTTTAGTCTGTACAAATATGTTTCCCACAAAATGTGCGAAGGATATCTGTTGTTCTGCCTTCAACAAACCCCCTCCAAAATGAATTCCTCTATAAGTTAATTACTAAAAACCTTCCAATTTCTTGCAGATGCCTTACTGCTCAGAGCTGATCAATCGGGGGGGCGCGGGAAACGTTCTCCGGTAATCAAGTTGTGACTTCTCTCTTTGTTGCACGCGCGTTGTTTTCGCAGGGAGGGCTAAAAACTAGCGTCGGGTAGACATCTTTCCACTCTCGTTCTTTCACACTTTTTCGTTATGCTGGACACTCATCGTGGTTCACCTACCGCTCTCTCTCTCTCTCTCTCTCTGTCTCTCTCTGTTTGTTGTTATAGAATCACGTGTGAATTTCTTTATATATATATATATTCTTAGATATGACATGCATTTATGTTATCAAATTTGAGGTTTCCACTTGACATAATCTAAATAATTATAATGTGATGCATCACATTTAAATATTTATTTCAAAATTTTTAGTAGTTTTAGTAAACACTAAATTTTATTGCATTTAAACAAAACTATTTTGGGTGTGTAATTTAGCTTTAAGTAGGCTGACCATATTTCCTTGAGACAAAAACGGGACATTGGGATGGCAAAAAAGGGACGGGGTTATGTAATATTCTGTATTCATGAAAAGTAAGTACATAAACCGGGACAAAATTGACATTTTTATTAAAACGACGGGACGGCCAGGAAATATAAAACAAACGGTACTGTCCCGTTCAAAACGGTACGTATGGTCAGCCTAGCTTTAAGGAATAGGCTTTTCACGGTAATACGTTGTTACCTTCGAAGAAATAGGCCTACGTTGAAATAAATACTTTTTGTTGGTATTATTAATTATGATATAGGTCACGCACTACCCTGGGTTAGTTAAATATGACAAAACATTATCAAATCGAGGCTTTGCTCCCACAAACTAGATAAGAATAAGAAATAACCTGTCAAAATGCTTAAAATCTGAACTCGGTTGGTTGATTGTCTCATTAAACAAACCTCTTACATTCAGTAGAATTTTGTTCCTTTCAACGGAAGCTTCAAATTTTTTAAAGTTTTTCAGAAGATTTTACAAACCAACAAAAATATAGGTTAAAATTTCGAACGTATGATGCCAGTTCACTATGAGAGTTTGTTTTATTGTTTTTATGTCCTATATTTAATTCACTTTTTAACCAATTTTCACTATCAAAAAGCTTTCATGATGTCATTGCTTAAATTGTTCATGTGCAATAAAGCGCCATTTCGACCTCAAAGGACTAGTACTGTAATACCTTTCAAGAAAAAAAGACTATACCATAGCAGTTATGATTATCGAACTAATGAAACCAAATAATAAAATGCAAGTTATGGAAAGAGTGATGAATATGTCAAAGCTATTAACTTTCAGATCCAAAGAGTAACTTATCTGTCTGTCACTATAAACAACTCATTTCTCTTCAGTTTCGTAGTTTATACTACCTACTATACAGGGTGTCCCTAAAGTCTGGACACATAGGAAATATCACTAACTATAACTAACTATATGTTATTATTTTATTATTATTATTATTATTATTATCTTAAATTCATGCAACTGAGGCCTAAGGTAGGCCCACATCGAATCAGCAACCCGAGGTAGGACCAAATAGGACCTCCAAGTCCATAACTTATGGACTTGGAGGTCCTATTTGGTCCTACCTCAGGGTTGCTGATTCGATGTGGGCCTACCTTAGGCCTCAGTTGCATGAATTTAAGATAATAATAATAATAATAATAATAATAATAACATATAGTTAGTGATATTTCCTATGTGTCCAGACTTTAGGGACACCCTGTATAACACACACAAATGTAGGACCTACGTTCTACGTAGATCAACAGTTTTTTTCCTCTATATTATGCTTCATTTTCCGCATGCTTTTAACTTTATCAACACTTAATAAATTTGTTTGTCTAGTAGAAGTATTTCTCGAATCTTCAGTATCCTCAGAGATAATTGCAATATTAATTAGTCATAATGTTTCTACAAATATTATCTGAAATTAACTTCAAACTCAGCATCACTTCACTGGTAACTGAAATGTTTATAAAATGAACGTTTATAAAGAAACTTTACAGGCACATCGAATCATTGTTATATTTTTATATCTTTTCTTTTCCAGAGTAAACTGCCTGGTTGTGTTTCTACCCACGATGTTCTCTCTGTTGTACATCTTCCTCCCATGTTGGTCACATCCCTCGCACACCATTCGCAACGTTCTTTTGTTCCTCTGCAACACCCTGGCCTCCATCAGTATTCTGTTTCCCGAAACGTTTTCACAATTACAGTGAGCGAAAAGCGCGTCCAGAGACCCATCTACCTTTTGTCTCAAGAAGCACCACCACCAAAGGTAGTTCCGCATCGGAGGAAAGCGGGTCGTCCCAACCGTTTGCGTCATTTCCCTCACCAAATTTCTTCTTCATGCTTGGGGATGACTCCGAGATTTTCGAAGGCGAAAAACAAATGGAAAATCGGGTCGTCAGGTTGGAAAACAAGGTTGCTTCAAAGTCCCAAGGCAAAGCGATCCAGAAGGAAGGAAATCGTATTTTGGACAATACGAAAAAAAAGAGCGAGAAACATCCCAAGATGAAAAGGTTTTAAGAGGTTATAAAGAATAGAAAGGAACACTGTTTACAATTTTTCATAATAGGCAATTTTAGTCATAATAGTCATTTCAGTATAGCAGAGCTTACTCAGTGTTTTAAAAACGGATGATGTGAACGTGTATGTTAATCAATACAGTGATAATTTGAACAAGTACGTACGTTTGTCTGCGCATAAAAGTTTCTCTTTGACATTATATCGAGTGCCTGCAAGGATGCAGTTGTGCGTAAGTCTTCCATCGAAAGAAATACGGACTATACCCACATGCTAATTATAAACTTTTAGTTTTATCCCATTATCAGTTACTTGTTCCGACTATCATCGCATGAGTTCTCATTCTATAAATTGTGACAATATACAGCACGTTAAATTTATTCCTTAGTTTCTGCTCTTTTCTCTTTGTACATATCATGTATATATATAAATTTAGCAGAGTTATTTGCAGAAATAGAAGCAGATAGTGTTTTGCTGAATATGAGCGTCTATCACTGAGCTGGGTTATTTATACTCCTAACTCTCCTATAACAGTACTAGTCATGAGATCTCTGTCAACTCTCATTTGTATGCGTATGAGGTTAAAACGAATGTTTAAAGGTTGGTTATTTTCGTAATAATTAAAAGCGCGTCTGTGTTTGTATGTATATGTATATAGATATTTCTTTTACATTCCTATATTTTATTTAACTAAATATTTTAAGTCAACTCGCAACATTTTTAGTCATTTGATACCAAAAATTTATAAATAGAATGTTTTCTCTTTGAACTAAAAAAAAAAATGGAAGAAAATTTCTAGTCATTTATGAAAAAGATTTTATATCCATAATATGGTTAAAAAACAACTATTTTTCTTTGTATTTTGTATGAATTTTTTTTAAAGTTAATTTTAACTTAAGTATTTTTTTTCTTTACTAAAATGAATTCAAAATATGCCTATAATGAAACAAAAAGCACAAAATATAGAAAATGTTCCTCAGTTTATTAAGAATGAATCACATCTGTAGTGTAATGATAAAAAAAAAAAAAAGAATTAAATTATCCGTCGTTCCATGTTTGATGTTAAAAATGAATTATAAAACTCTTAAATGAGTACTTTATTGCTTCTAGTCAAAGTTAAATCACATAATATATATAGTAATTATCCGTGGATGTACATATAAATGATTTTGGTAACTATCAAACAGCTATTCTCGGGATATCTGAAGTGGTTAATCAATGTAAAAGTTGTTGAATTCTTTTGATTGTTAGACATAACCGTAGTGAAAAATTTATGTAAATAAATCACAGAAATTTCTGCTTCACTGTTAGTAGACGGACTTTTCTTGATGAAAAATTTTGTAATTGTTTGTAATTAATGATGTGTCTGTAACAAACGGTAAACTACGCCAAAACTGAATTCACTAGTTCGAATTTGGAATTTTGTAGATAAAATAAATGATAATGAAGAAAATGAGGGAAGTATATGAAGAAGTTCAAAATGCATTTATTTCATTCATCAGTTGGAAAAAAAAAAAAGCTTTAATTACGTCTCTGATTGTCGCTTTTATAGCTGTACTAGTTACACCAGTTACGCTAAAACGAGGAAAGAAAGAGAGATATGAGAGTATTCATAATTTTTTTATGAATGAACTGCTAAGTTATAAAGTTAAACAGTTTCAGTGCAGTATTATCTGTTATAATGATGTTCGCTGTAGTTTATTTAGTTGCTCAATTTCAGTCTTATACACCAACAAATATCTTTGTACTCATAAATTTGAGTCAGTAACAAATTGTTATTCTCAACATCTCAACAAATTGCAGATTTTTCATTGAGAAGCAATAATAACCAGCATACAATAACATACAATAATTACGTATAATGTAGGTTCATAGAACACCATAGAGATACGTAGATTTACGATGCATAAAGATGGGATGTCGTACGAATTTTTAATGCATGAACATGGTATAAACTAGTTCAGAAAATTACGATACGTGAATCTATTACGGATAATTATAATTTCTTAAATAGTAAATAAAAGTATATGATGCATTTAACATGACCATTATTAATAATTAAACTAGTTTGATCATTACAATCAAAGCATAGCCTATTTCGTCTATATACCTTGAATTATGGATAGGTCTGTAGACATAAGAGCAAATAATAGCTCTCTTAATGAAGAAAATATTCAAGGTTTCCCAGAACTGGAAGATTAGCGACACAGAAAATATAAATCTAGCGCAACATGCATTAACACGTTTAAAAACTTAAATAACATACATTTAAATGAGTAACTCCAAATGAAGAAATGTATTTGTTAATCCATGCAGTGAATAAATGAAGAGAACAGACTGCATTAGAGCAGTAGTGATATAAATAACAGGTGGACTGAGTGTTTTGCTTAGAAATTTTGATCCTCAGTTTTCATTCGATTCTACACAATTTGCTGGTAAATTTTATTATAATTAACAGGGTATAAAAAATGTTTATGCCCCTTCTTTTAATTTGTTAATTACAATACGAAATTTTTTACTACATTTATAAATTATTTATAAAATTTAACTATAATTTGTCATATAACGTGACTTTGGTTCTTTTTAACCGATTTAAGTTATTCGTAATCAAATATCTTATACGTGGTCAGACTTAAAAATTTAGATATACGTACGTCAAAGTAGACCACTCAGTCTTTCACACACACTCACACTTACAGTATATATCGCTACTGTTTCTCTGGCTATATGGTATAGGATTATATTTGCCTTAACGATTGCTGTTAAATATTTTTTAAGGAATTTAACAGTGGGGGTACAATCAATATCGACATTAAGAGCTTCACTTAGTTTTGGTTTACAACTACTGTAGTAATTTAGCTTTTCACTGCGGTACTTTAGTTTTTGAGTTAATTAATTACCGTTTCATTCATTTTGAGATAAGCATAAATATTAAAGGTTGACACAGTCAAAGCTATCCGATGAAGAAGACAATGAAATGTCTTCAATTAGTAACAGAATGAGGACATTAAAAAGAAAAATGTGACATTAAATACAGAGAAATATACATTAAAAAAATGACTGCAGAGCAAAACATTATTATTATTATTATTATTATTATTATTATTACTTAGTTAACGTTTTAACAATTATACATCAAAGGCATTCTGACTAAAATGAGACACAAAATTAATATATGTATTTTACTTAAACCTATTCATTATAATTGCATTAAAATGTTCAGAAATATGATATAAAATAGAATAACTTCGCTTCTTCAAATTCTGAATGCAAATTTAATTATTACTTTAATATTAATAGAGAATCTATTCAATTGTCAACTGGATTAACTTTATATAAAAAGAAGAAGTAAGCTTTTGGATTCAATTAATTTATTGCCTTAAATAATAATAATAATAATAATAATAATAATAATAATAATAATAACTGTCAGAGCAATCAACATTAATAAGGTATTATATATATATATATATATATATATATATATATATATATATATATATATATATATAAATTAAATTGTACATATTGTATACAATATATATATACATATACGAGTTGCACTGTTGACAATTATACAGTATATGTTATATATGGAGTAGATTTCAATAAACATTATTCCTATTATATTTTAATATATACAGTACATATTATTTTGTTTTAAAAGTTCAATGTAATTTGCGTTCCATATATATATATGTATGTATATATATATATATATATATTTATTTATTTATTTGTAGAATAATCATTTGATGTATTTTTTATTACGTACATAATGTAACATAATTTCACTAATACTTTATTGGTTTCCTTTTAGGCCTATAATAACCTAAAGAAAAGAAATCCAGATTTGCATACGAACTATACTGTTCTCTCAGACAGCTAATACTACTAACTATTGCACAAAGTTACATCCGATGATACTTGAGTTACGTAATAAATGATGTAATTATTAAAGATTATATTGTATAAATTTGAAAAGAAAACGACTTTAGGATGTCTTTTCACTATATAGTTCTACTGACCGCTGCTAGTCACTACCAAAGCCTGTTCTTGTAGAGAAAAAAAGAAAAATGTAAACTTATCTGGAATGTATTTGCAATTTTTATTTTTCGAATTATATTATATGTGTATATTATATATGTATATTTATATGCTTCATATATGTATATAATATATATATATATTATATATACATACTGTATATACATAATTAATTATGTTGGTATACATTAAAGTTCGAAGCATTTGGGTCTCATAATAAAGTGTGCCAATAAATAAATATTAAGAAGTGCATCTCATTTTACCCTTTTCGGTTGGTTAACCTCCTTCGTTACAACAAGGGTCATATAACGGGGGACGGGGGACCTAAAGTTTTACGTGGGATCCGAACCAGGGGGTCGCTACATAATCTAGACACAGAGGACGGTCCCCCATCCAACTACCACCCAGACCCAGTGTCGCTTAACTTCGCTGATCTACGGGAAGCGTTGTTACGACAAATGCAAAAGTTTTCTACGTGAGTGAAATTGATAAGAAAAACCCACTCTAATAGACAGAGTTTATTTCCACAACAGTTTCGATGCCCACTGGCATCCTCTTCGGGTGGATACAGAAAAACGAATCTTTCGTTTTTCTGTAGAAATAAACTCTGTCTATTGGAGTGGGTTTGGTCAATTTATAGTATTACACCCGTCTCC
The DNA here is from genome assembly GCA_023014485.1 of Bathynomus jamesi. Classification (NCBI taxonomy): domain Eukaryota; kingdom Metazoa; phylum Arthropoda; class Malacostraca; order Isopoda; family Cirolanidae; genus Bathynomus; species Bathynomus jamesi. The sequence continues at coordinate 76,077 of JAJOZX010006100.1, forward strand.
CTTTGGAGGTGAAATTTATGTTTTTCCTATGGTTTTTGATGTGTTTTGAACGAATCTGACCTTCAAAACCGTCGGAAATGACTCGTTTTTGAGATAACCCCCCTCCCCCAGCCGGCAATCTGGGGGGACCCTGGTGGGAACCGGGAGTTCTCGGGTGGGGGAAATCACAGAGAACGAGTCATTTCCGACGGTTTTTGTTGAATATAAACATAAATTTGATTGATAAATATTTACTGGTAATTATGCCCATTTACTGTATGTATATTTTAGTATACCATTATTATTTTGTCGTTTTCTATTTTGTGTTCTTCTTTTGTTTTGTTTTGCGTTTCGCTCATTCGTCTGTCTCAGCTGTTCCAAAGTACACTTGGATAAATTGTGTATTTGGTGTTTTATTTTCCCCACAATGCTCGTATTTGTCATCTCCACAAAATGACCACATCAACAGGTTACGGGCCCAGGTCACGTCTTTATTTTGATGGAGATGAGGGAAAATACGAATTGTGGGAAGTTAAGTTTAGAGGGCATCTCCGACTTCAAAAGTTGCTTTCGGTCGTAGAAGGAGCACAAGATGGCGATGTTGATCCTGAGAAAAATGCCGAAGTTTTTGCCGAGCTTGTGCAAGTGCTCGATGACAAAAGTTTGTCTTTAATCATTAGAGATGCAAAAGACAATGGACGAGAGGCATTAAAAATTCTCCGTGAGTATTATCTAGGTAGTTCCAAACCTAGGGTAATCTCCCTCTACACTGAGCTCACATCACTAAAAATGAGCAGACAGGAGAGTGTGACAGCATATATGATTAGAGCGGAGACAGCTGCCGCATCATTGAAGATTGCTGGTGAGACAATTTCTGATAGCTTATTGGTAGCAATGATTTTAAAAGGATTACCTGATGACTTTAAGGCCTTTTCTACAGTGGTCACTCAGAGGGGTGATACCATGAATTTTGTGGACTTTAAGTCTGCATTGAGAAGTTATGAAGAGTCAGAAAAGTGTAGGTTAACCTATAGTACTAGTGATGACAATGTCATGAAAGTCAAATCTAATGTCAATAGTAATTCAAAATTAAGGTGTTACTCATGTGGAAAACCTGGACACAAAAAGTTTCAGTGTAAAAATAAAAATAGTTCTTTAAAATCTAGTAGATGGTGTGACTTCTGTAAAAGTAACTCTCATGATACAGAATTCTGTAGGAAGAAAAATTCTGTGAGCCTTGTTGTGGATGATAATAGAAAAGATGAATCTTTTATTTTCAAAGTAAATACCAGTGTAACTTTTGATGAACACAATAATGAGATAGATTCATGCAATATGTTGATTGACTGTGGAGCAACTGCTCATATACTTAGGGATAAATCAAAATTTGTTAATTTGGATAAGGATTTTGATTCATCAAAGCATTTTATTGAGCTTGCTGATGGAAGCCGATCCAATGGCATTGTGTCTGCCAGAGGTGATGCTAATGTTGTTATTAGGGACTCTCAAGGTAAGAAAAGGAAAGTTACCCTTAAAGATACATTGTGTATTCCTTCTTACAAGCAGGATATATTTTCTGTTCAAGCTGCAACAGAGAATGGAGTATCTGTAAAATTTTACCCTAATTCCGCAGAACTGATAGCTCCAGATGGTACTGTGTTTGATATAGAAAAATCTGGAAAATTATATTTTTTGAACAATGTGAAAACACAAAAAATGCATTCTCTTGAAGAATGGCATAAAATTTTAGGACATTGTAATGTCAAAGATCTGTTGAAGCTTGAGTCAGTTGTTGAAGGAATGAAAATTATTGGTAAAGACAATTTTAACTGTAAAACCTGTGTTGAAGGAAAAATGTGCCAATACAGATGTAGAGAACCTGATAAAAGAGCTAACAAACGTTTAGAATTAATACATTGTGATTTAGCGGGCCCAATAGATCCAATTTCAAGAGAAAATTCTAGATTTGCAATTATATTTGTTGATGATTATACAAGTGTAGTATTTGTTTATTTCTTAAGGAGTAAGAGTGATGCTACTTCTGCTACAGCAAGATTTTTGGCTGATATCGCTCCATATGGTTCTGTTAAAAGATTTAGGACAGACAATGGGACAGAATTTACCAGTTCAGAATTCAAGTCTCTCATGGTGAGTAATAAAATTAAACATGAATTTTCAGCCCCTTACTCGCCGCACCAGAATGGTACTGCTGAAAGGACATGGAGAAGCCTTTTTGAAATGGCCAGATGCTTAATATTAGAAGCAAAATTACCAAAGAAACTATGGAATTATGCAGTTAGAGCTTCAGCATACACCAGAAACAGATGCTTTAATCAAAGAACTGGGAAGACACCTCATGAAATGTTCCATGAAAGGAAACCTGACATCAGTAATATGCACACTTTTGGCTGCAATTGTTTTGCCTATGTACAAAAGAAGCAAAAATTGGATGCAAGAAGTGAGCAGGGAGTTTTTATAGGCTATGATGTTAGCAGTCCTGCTTACCTGGTATACTTTCCAGAGAAAGATGAAGTTAGAAGAGTAAGATGTGTCAGATTTCATGAAGTGAACCAACAACATGAAGTTACCCATGATGATCCATTAGATTTTATACAACGTAGAACCCCAGAAGAAAATGAAAAAGTTGAAACCCCTATAAGAAATTTAGAAGGTGAAGTTGAGCCAAAGACAGAAAAGGAAAACCAAAAGCGCCCACAGAGAAGACGGAATGCACCCAAATATCTGGAAGATTATGTGGACCCAGATAGCTTAGACGCTGCAAGCTGCACTATTGATTACTGTTATAGAGTCAGTAATATTCCTAGGACTTACAATGAAGCCATTGCATCTCCCGAAGCATTTAAGTGGAAAAATGCAATGAATGATGAAATAAGATCCCTAGAAGAAAATGATACATATGAACTTGTACCAGCGCCTAAGGATCGATCCGTAGTAGGTGGAAGGTGGGTTTACGCCGTGAAGCTAGGACCAAACAATGAAGAAAAATTCAAGGCTCGTTATGTGGCGAAAGGTTATTCCCAAATTGAAAACATTGACTATGTAGAAACATTTTCTCCAACTGCCCGTATTACATCAGTCCGTTTACTCATGCAGTTAGCTGTCCAGAATGGTTTTGTTGTCCACCAAATGGACGTAAAGACAGCTTACCTTAACGCTGACATAGACTGCGAGTTATTTGTTGAGCAGCCTGAAGGTTTTGTAAAAACAATGAAAAATGATGAACGACTTGTATGTAAACTAAATAAATCTTTGTATGGACTTAAACAAAGTGGTAGAAATTGGAATAATATACTTCATGATTTTTTTATTAGTCAAAATTTCAAGCAGTCATTTTGTGATCATTGCGTTTATACTAAACATAAAGATGATTTATGCATAATAATAATTGTTTGGGTAGATGATTTAGTTATATCTGCTAGTGATTTAAATACTGTTAATGATGTCAAATTTTCTTTGTCTCAAAGATTTAAAATGAAAGATTTAGGTCAATTAAATTGGTTCTTAGGTATTGAATTTCAGTTTGAAGGTGATAGTATCAAAATGAACCAGACAAAATATTTGGAAAGAATATTGCGTAGATTTGATATGACCAATTGTAATCCTAAATTGATTCCATGCGATATGTGTGTGAACAAAGATATAGTTTCTGATTCCAAGGAATTGATTGATCCAAAATTATATAGAGAAATTGTTGGTAGCTTAATATATGTCATGACTTGTACTAGGCCAGATTTATGTTACGTGGTTTCTAAACTGTCTCAGTATATGTCTAAGCCTACCAATGTCCATTTGAACTTAAGTAAGTTTGCTTTAAAATATATTAAAGGCACACTAGATTATGGTTTAACATTTCAAAAGTCTTGTAATGATTTGAATTTTGTTGGATTTTGTGATTCAGACTGGGGAGGCTCTAATGACAGAAAGAGTATCTCAGGTTATTGTTTCCAGTTGAATGATAATGGTCCATTAATTTCTTGGAAATCTAAGAAGCAAAATTGTGTTGCCTTGTCCTCATGTGAGGCAGAATATATAGCGTTAACATTTGCCATTAAGGAAGCAAAATTTTTGCAACAATTACTGATAGATATGCAAGGTTGTAGTGAATTATCAGTGACCTTATATGTTGATAATCAAGGAGCACTTGAGTTGGCTAAAAATCCAGTGCACCACCAAAGAACAAAGCATATTGATATTAAATATCATTACATAAGGTCTCAAATTCAAAATAATAGTGTTATTTTACATTATGTGCCTACAAATGATAATGTTGCTGATATATTTACTAAACCTGTCAATAAAGAAAAGTTAAATAGATTCAAAATTATTAGAGGTTACAAGATTTGAATGGTAACTATGATTTATATATATGGTATATATATTATTTGTGATATATTGATATATATTGATTCAATTTGATTATGGTATGGTATTGTATTATTGATATATGGTATATATATGTATGATTTATATCAGGTAGTATAATATATATTCTGTGTTATATATGTATTGGTATGTATACTGGATATAATGTATATTATATGTATGTATATTTTTTTTTTTTTGGTTTGTCATACCTATGACTAAAGTGTAACAATATTTTATTTTGGAGGGTATAATTTTGTATCTTCAAGAAAAGGAAACTTAAGTTTAAGAGGGGGTGTTGAATATAAACATAAGTTTGATTGATAAATATTTACTGGTAATTATGCCCATTTACTGTATGTATATTTTAGTATACCATTATTATTTTGTCGTTTTCTATTTTGTGTTCTTCTTTTGTTTTGTTTTGCGTTTCGCTCATTCGTCTGTCTCAGCTGTTCCAAAGTACACTTGGATAAATTGTGTATTTGGTGTTTTATTTTCCCCACAATGCTCGTATTTGTCATCTCCACAAAATGACCACATCAACAGTTTTGAAGGTCAGATTCGTTCAAAACACATCAAAAACCATAGGAAAAACAAATTTCACCTTCAAAATTGACCTAACCTTCCTAACCTAACCTAACTAAACCTAACCTATCATATCCTAACCTAACGTAACCTATCCTAACCTAACCTAACTAAACCTAACCTATCATATCCTAACCTAACGTAACCTAACCTACTGTCGGTAGAAATCCGTGAGCACGCAGAAACTCAACACTTTTTTTTTAATTTTCATAGAAAGCGACAATACAGCGGTAATAATCGAACGAGTACGTGTCACACAAAGCCATTCCGGTAGCAAAGTAATTCAAATTCGAAGTGGATGGAGCGCAGTGATTAGGCAAACATGTAACGGTCAGCCGCGCACGCACACCAACGAACGTACGAACACACACTAGATACACACCAAAAAAAAATTTATATCTCGTAAACGAAGCATTTGCGATGGAAATGCTATAGAAGAAAAGTGTCTTAGAATTAAAAAATGTACTTAATGAACATGTAATAATTGCTGGACGTTAGATGGGTGTAATACTATAATAATACCGTGGGTTTTTATTATCGGTGTTACGACATTGGCCACAACGTAACCCCAGAAAAGTGACAACACAAATTAGGAAATGTTTGAAAAAGACTCCCAAAATCAAATGAAGCAATGGCCGTTCTCAGTTAAATTAACTCAGTTGGGTAATGAAAAATAAATTCAGAAAAAAATACATCACTGTTGTAAATTATTATTGAACAGATTTTAATGTGGAAATTTTAAGACAATATTTTTTGTTTGTGAAATAAACTGCCCAAAATTACTAAGAACTTTATAATAGTATACCTTATTTTATTTGTAAAATCAAAGAAAACAAATTTTAAGATTAACATTTAACCCTTAACTGCCGTAGTGTCCTTTTACGGACATATTTTTTTTCTTGAAAAAATAATTCAGGCGGTTAAGGGTTAAGAATGTTTAAACAACGCCAATACTGTATGTGCTTACTTTTAAATGTATCATTGATAACACTGGGGAACAAATTTCAATTTTTTGTCTATTGAATTAGATTTGACAGTTACTTCTAGGTAATTTGGGTGCGCTGAGCACGAATTTTTACTCGGTTTTGCTCTATCAGGTCCTGATTTTGCTCAACACCCCTCCTCTTTCGTCGTATTCATAAAAAGGTTTTTTTCTCAATACTCGCTAAGTCTTTTTGCAGTTACACATTATGCAACTAGGTTTTTATCTAGGTATTTGTACCTATTGTTATGGTATTGTTGTATTATGTATATTTTTATATGTAACACCCTAAAAATATTTTTAATTTTGTCATTTTTAACCCATTTTAATATTAGTAAATTAAGCTAAAAATATCATAGAATTCTAAAATTCTCTCGAGCGTTCCTGTTCTCTGTAGAGTATTCTAGAGGGACAACTAAATATATAAAAGCGACTCGTTTCCAGAGTTAATCAGTCAATTCAATCAGTCAGTCAGTCAGTCAGTCAGTTGAGTTAGTTAATTAAGTTTGGGCATTAACATAATTTTGAATTGGCATATGATTTAGTGAGTAATTTTGTCATCGTGATTTAATATAGTTGATTTAATTAGACGTAATTTATATTGTACCTACTCATCCGTGTTTCTAGTTTAATTTCATAGATTGTAAGTACCTATTTCATAATAAGTACCTATTTAAACTAATTTTTGTGTTTATATTTCAGATTTTCTTAAATTTATATGAATTAAGGGCTTTAAATACCTTTACAAATTGGCAGAACAATCAAGCAATATGTCATCAAGCACTAGAAAGTTCAAATGCAAAAACAACCCTGATTCCTTCTGTTATATATGTGGAAATTTTACACTTCCACATCAACGAGCAAATATAACTGACTTCGTAAAAAGAGCTTACTTAGCTTATTTTGGCATAAAACTGGGGGACCAAGATAAATCGTGGGCTCCACATAAAGCCTGCACTGTATGCATTGAAAGACTGCGACATTGGACGAAGGGTTCGGATTCAAAAATACCTTTTGGAGTTCCGATGGTAAGTTTATGATTTCATAAAACTACGTAATTTAATCACTAGTATACTGTAACTTACCTAAATGTAATTGTAACTTAGGTACATAAACAAAATTTACAGAAAATGTTTATAAGAATCTCAAATATTGCATAAGGTTGAAACACATAGAAATGTTAAATGTTTGGGTGATAACTTTTGATAAAATTCATAAAAACAAGTCTCTCGTCGCTTTTGTTAACGCTTTACAATTTTTTTTCCATATCAGGTGTGGCGAGAGCCTACTAACCACGAGACCGATTGCTACCTTTGCTTTGTCAAGACTTCGGGCTTCACTAAGAAAAATAAACATTGTATCGAGTACCCAAATTTCGACACCGCGATACGACCTGTGCTACATTCAAATGAGATCCCCATTCCAAAATTTAAGGGTCTGCCAACTCAAGAATTAGTTGAAGATGTTCCTGAAAATATTGTTATGCACTTTGAGGAGTCAGACACCGATTTTGACCCCAGCGTATTTGAAAGTCAAAACGATCCGCAAAAGTTTAACCAGGCCGAGTTGAATGATCTTGTAAGGGATCTAAATTTGCCAAAAAAGGCTGCGGAAATTTTAGCTTCAAGACTTAAAGAGAAAAACTCGCTTACTTCAAACACATACATTTCATTTTACAGAAAAAGAGAAGAAGAACTTGTTAAATATTTAGAACAGAGGATAGTTTAGTATATTGCTGCGACATAGTTGGTTTGTTAAAGAAGATGGGGTTGAGTCTTACGATGCAAATGATTGGCGCTTGTTTTTAGACAGTTCGAAAAGAAGTCTTAAGTGTGTGTTGTTGCATAATGGCAATCTATACGGCTCGATACCGATTGGGCACTCAACAAAATTAAAAGAAAAGTATGAACATATAGAAAAGGTTTTAAATCTTATCAAATATAGGGAGCACGAGTGGATCATATGTGTTGACTTAAAAATGGTTAATTTTCTGCTAGGACAACAAGGAGGGTATACTAAATATCCCTGCTTCCTTTGCTTATGGGACAGCAGAGCCAAGGAAGAACATTATTTCAAACAAATCTGGCCAGCACGAACATCACTTACTGTCGGAGAAAAAAACGTAATTAATCCACCTTTAGTGAGCAGAGATAAAATCATATTTCCTCCTCTGCATATAAAACTAGGCCTCATTAAACAATATGTAAAAGCTTTAGATACGAACGGCGAGTGTTTCAAATACATAACTTCAAAATTTCCAAGTTTAAGTTATGAAAAAATCAAGGCGGGAATTTTCGACGGTCCACAAATAAGAACAATGATTAAAGACAGCAATTTTCCTAATGTCACGAATGAACGCGAAAAAAATGGCTGGTTCTCATTCGTGGACTTGATAGAAAACTTTTTAGGCAATTATAGGGCAGATAACTACGAAGAAATCGTAAAAAAACTTTTAAGGGACTACAAAGAGTTAGGTTGCAATATGAGCATAAAAATGCATTTTTTGAATAGCCATCTTGACCAATTTCCAAGTAATTTAGGTGATGTAAGTGACGAACAAGGGGAGAGATTCCACCAAGATATCAAAATTATGGAGGAACGGTACCAAGGCCGCTGGGATTCCCACATGATGGCTGATTACTGCTGGTGCTTGAAAAGAGACCTGCCATCAACAAGCAAATACGCTAGAAAGTCTTACAAAAGAAAATTTTTGCCACAGTGAAAGCTTCATATCTGTTTGTTTTTTTATTTTAAGTCATTTCTATCGTTATAATGTAATTTTACTGTAGTTTGAACTGCTTGTATTCATGAAACTTGAAAAAAAAAATTAACACATGACTTAATTTTTTAGTCCTAATTTGAAAAATCTGGAAAATGGCACATAGGCTGTCGACAAGAATCAGGACCTGATAGAGCCAAACCGAGTTGAAATTCGTATTCAGCGCACCCAAATTACCTAGAATCAAGTGTCAGATATCATTCAATAAAATACGTGTTGCCCAGTGTAATTTGTATCAAGTATAAATGAATGATTTTATGGTGTACGTTTGGTGGTCCTTTAAATGGGTGAAAAGATCCACGATACTGCTGGTATAGGCCTATGACTTATGTAGATTTAAATGGGTTAAAAGATCCACGATACTGCTGGTATAGGCTTATGACTTATGTAGATTTAACATCTAAATTACATAGCCTATGTAATCTAATATACTATTTCAGAAATGAAGCCTTATATATATATATATGTAACAGTTTTTTTGCGCACACCTACAGGTCGCTACAATTGGTGTAGAACAATGCGATTTTCACCATTCGATGCGTCTTTTTATTGTGCAGTGCCCATGCTAAAAAAAAATTCCCGAACATAAATCCTGCCCCCCCTTTTAGGGGTACAGTTCTTCCCATTTCTTCATTTTAATCATAATTTTGGCACAAAATGGGGGAGGGGTGGGGTAATGGGGGAGGGGGTGGGGTTAATGGGGAAACTCAGAAAAAAAAATGATAACCAACATCGATTCCGGCAGGAAGATCATGCTTATCACAACTAATGGAACACTATAACAATATTATTGATGCACTCGAAACAATGAAAACTATGATTTGGCGGGCCGCAGGGCCCCCAATTACTGTCGGTTCAGTTATTTGGTCAATAAAACTATAGAAATGAACGCAGTCATGAAAATCTTAGGCTTCAAATCCGAGCTCATTGTATTAAGATTTGTGAAGCTTTAGATTTTCATGGCTGCGTTCTTTTCTGTAGTTTTATCCAAAAAAAATTAAAGTAAATCCTTTGCAAGGTGCCAGCCCCCTTCCCCCCTTGGAGGTAATGGGGGAAGGGTGGGGGTAAATGGGGGAGAGGGGTGGGGTAATGGGGGAGGGGGTGGGGTTAATGGGGAAACTCAGAAAAAAAAATGATAACCAACATCGATTCCGGTCAGGAAGATCATGCTTATCACAACTAATGGAACACTATAACAATATTATTGATGCACTCGAAACAATGAAAACTATGATTTGGCGGGCCGCAGGGCCCCCAATTACTGTTGGTTCAGTTATTTGGTCAATAAAACTATAGAAATGAACGCAGTCATGAAAATTTTAGGCTTTAAATCCGAGCTCATTGTATTAAAATTTGTGAAGCTTTAGATTTTCATGGCTGCGTTCTTTTCTGTAGTTTTATTGAATGAATAATTGGTTTGCCAGTAACTGGAAGGCCGCAGGCACCCCAATTACTGAGGCCCAAGGTGAGAGGAATAGGAATGATATCCAGATAAAGGGCTACTGATGTTCAAAATAAAATACGCCGTAGGCCCACAATTCAGCCGAAGCACCGCAGATCTAGGAAAATCGGCGCGTAGCGCCGACCTTTTGCTAGCCTTTTCACTAATTAAACTTATTTTTATAAGTTCATTTAATAGACCCAAAATATTTGAATTTGGGGTTTGTGAGGTTATAATGAAGTCAAACGCGTCAAAAGGTCTTATATTATTCATTATACTGTATTTATATAAATTTTCAGGGGTATCAGCTTTTTGACAAAATCGAAATTTGTTACAAAGATCCTGACAAATCGGAACTGATTACGTAGGAAATAACTAACCAATCTATTATAAAAGGAACATCTAACCTTCACAATGATTGTTTACTGGTACACAGCAGTGTTATTTCACGTGTTACTTTCGTGAAATAATTTACATATATATATATATATATACATTCAACTGCAAAGAACACGCAGTATAAATAACGTAAAGAACGACGCTTGTATAGGAGATATTCCGCGCAAGACGAGAAAGAGAAAACAACAAATGAAAAAATGAAGTACCACCTGGGAATCGAACCCGGGATCTTCCGATTGCCGGTCAGACGCGATAACCACTACACCATGGACTTCACTCTTCCAAATGCCGTAATTCCTCTACATACTCGCAGAAACCAATGCCCCAAGGGGGCACCTCCCGCATGCCGTAACATTATATACATTCAACTGCAAAGAACACGCAGTATAAATAACGTAAAGAACGACGCTTGTATAGGAGATATTCCGCGCAAGACGAGAAAGAGAAAACAACAAATGAAAAAATGAAGTACCACCTGGGAATCGAACCCGGGATCTTCCGATTGCCGGTCAGACGCGATAACCACTACACCATGGACTTCACTCTTCCAAATGCCGTAATTCCTCTACATACTCGCAGAAACCAATGCCCCAAGGGGGCACCTCCCGCATGCCGTAACATTATATACATTCAACTGCAAAGAACACGCAGTATAAATAACGTAAAGAACGACGCTTGTATAGGAGATATTCCGCGCAAGACGAGAAAGAGAAAACAACAAATGAAAAAATGAAGTACCACCTGGGAATCGAACCCGGGATCTTCCGATTGCCGGTCAGACGCGATAACCACTACACCATGGAATATCTCCTATACAAGCGTCGTTCTTTACGTTATTTATACTGCGTGTTCTTTGCAGTTGAATGTATATAATGTTACGGTATGCGGGAGGTGCCCCCTTGGGGCATTGGTTTCTGCGAGTATGTAGAGGAATTACGGCATTTGGAAGAGTGAAGTCCATGGTGTAGTGGTTATCGCGTCTGACCGGCAATCGGAATCCTGGGTTCGATTCCCAGGTGGTACTTCATTTTTTCATTTGTTGTTTTCTCTTTCTCGTCTTGCGCGGAACATCTCCTATACAAGCGTCGTTCTTTACGTTATTTATACTGCGTGTTCTTTGCAGTTGAATGTATATAATGTTACGGCATGCGGGAGGTGCCCCCTTGGGGCATTGGTTTCTGCGAGTATGTAGAGGAATTACGGCATTTGGAAGAGTGAAGTCCATGGTGTAGTGGTTATCGCGTCTGACCGGCAATCGGAAGATCCCGGGTTCGATTCCCAGGTGGTACTTCATTTTTTCATTTGTTGTTTTCTCTTTCTCGTCTTGCGCGGAATATCTCCTATACAAGCGTCGTTCTTTACGTTATATATATATATATATATGTTAAACACAGACCGTGCATGGAAGAAGGAACTCTTCTGGGAAGTTACATCCACTATAGTTCGAATAAGTAATGATAAATGACAAATACTATAGTTTTTTCTTTTTCATGATGGAAAGCCCAATGTGGGCGCCGGGTTACTCGCAAAGAGGCCCAAAATATAGTTTCCCTCACCAGCTATCTGCAAAGTAGATAGGATCCAGCTTTTGGACAGGATCTAGGGTTTACAGCTTATACCTAGCCTACTACATTCAGAACCTCAATATACGCAAGAAACTCGTTGCATTCACGTCGGATTGAATACATCAAAGAAAAAGGGGTAACTATTGTATTTTTAGCCAAAAAACAAAACAAACTTCAACCGGGACATTGAGCGTCCACTTTTCAAGGCACATAACACGTCCGTTTAATGTACACAAACTCAGAATGGTCCCCTGAGAAACTTATATGTTAAACACAGACCGTGCATGGAACAAGGAACTCTTCTGGGAAATTACATCCACTATAGTTCGAATAAGTAATAATAAGGGCTTAAGGGCCAAATTAAAAATAAAATAAAAAAATAAATAGTCGAGCTTCACAATTATTTATGTCATTGTAAAAATTGTAAATTGTAAAAAGACTACTGTATTTATTTTATTATTAATAAAGGTTATTCTATCTATCTATCTATCTATCTATAAATGACAAATACTATAGTTTTTTCTTTTTCATGATGGAAAGCCCAACGTGGGCACCGGGTTACTCGCAAAGAGGCCCAAATATAACTTTCCTCACCAGCTATCTGCAAAGCAGATAGGATCCAGCTTTGGGACAGGATTTGGGTCTCTTTGCGAGTAACCCGGTGCCCACGTTGGGCTTTCCATCATGAAAAAGAAAAAACTATAGTATTTGTCATAATTAAATGTCATTTATCATTACTTATTCGAACTACAGTGGATGTAATTTCCCAGAAGAGTTTCTTGTTCCATGCACGGTCTGTGTTTAACATATAAGTTTCTCAGGGGACCATTCTGAGTTTGTGTGTGTGTGTATATATATATATATATATATATAAATTTTCAGGGGTATCAGCTTTTTGACAAAATCAAAATTTGTTACAAAGATCCTGGCAAGTCGGAACTGATCACGTAGGAAATAACTAACCAATCTATTATAAAAAATTAAAAGGACCACCTAACCTAGCGTAATCTGATCTCCGTGAAACTTAAAATTATATATATATAGATATATACAGTATATATATACAGTATATGATACACACAGACCATGCATGGAACAAGGAACTCTTCTGGGATAATTAAATCCACTATAGTTCGAATAAGTAATGGTAAATGACAAATACCATAGTTTTTCTTTTTCATGATGCAAGCCCGACCTGGGCAACGGGTCTCTCGCAAAAAGGTCCCATAAATATAGCTTCCCTCACCAGCTATTTGCAAAGCAGACAGGATCCAGCTTTGGGACATGGATCTAGGGCTTAAAACAGCCTAGCCCCATTACATTTAGAACCTCAATATAAGTAAAAGACTCGTTGTATTCACATCGGATTGAATAAATCAAAGAAAAAGGGGTAACTATTATATTTTTAGCCAAAACCAAAACTTAAACCTCAACTGGCAGAATTGAGCGTCCATTTTTCAAGGCACATAACATGTCCGTTTCATGATGGGAATGAACTCAGAATGGTTCCCTGAGTTTTTTATGATACACACAGACCGTGCATGGAACAAGGAACTCTTCTGGGATAATTAAATCCACTATAGTCCGAATAAGTAATGGTAAATGACAAATACCATAGTTTTTCTTTTTCATGATGCAAGCCCGACGTGGGCAACGGGTCTCTCGCAAAGAGGTCCCATAAATATAGCTTCCCTCACCAGCTATCTGCAAAGCAGACAGGATCCAGCTTTGGATCCAGCTGGATGAAACAAGGGACTCTTTTGGGAAAATTAAATCTACTATAGTCCGAATAAGTAATAAATAGCAAATACTAAAGTTTTTCTTTTACATGATGGAAGCCCAACGTGGACAACGGGTCACTAGCAAAGAGGCCCCAAAATATAGCTTCCCTCATCAGCCATCTACTAAACAAATATGCTAAGCAGATAGAACCCAGCTTCAATGGTGGGCAAAAAGTAATCGATCACAAATAAAAATTACTGATGTCTGAAAAGTAACAAAGTATAAAGTAGAAATTACTTCTCTGGATTAATTATAATTATAATTAATCCAGAGAAGTAATTTCTACTTTATACGAGAATAAAAACCCACTCTAATAGACAGAGTTTATTTCCACGACAGTTTCGACGCCCACTGGCGATTTTGTGTTTCTGTATCCACCCGAGGAGGATGCCAGTGGGCGTCGAAACTGTCGTGGAAATAAACTCTGTTTATTAGAGTGGGTTTTTATTCTCATATTTTGACCTTCACGTAAAAAAAAGTGAAGTTTTTTGCATCTACTTTATACTTTTAGTTACTTTTCAGACATCAGTAATTTTTAATTGTACTCGATTACTTTTTGTCCACCACTTCCCAGCTTTGGGGCAGGGTCTAGAGTTTAAATCTTACCCGAGACAGCTACATTCAAAACCTCAAGAAACTCGTTGCATTTACGTCAGGCCAAATACATGAAAACAGAGAGTAACTATTGCATATTTAGCCAAAATCCAAAACTAAAACTTCAGCCGGAATATTCGTTGCTAGTGACCCGTTGCCCACACTGGACTTCCATCTTCAAAAAGAAAAACTTTAGTATTTGCTATTTACCATTACTTATTTGGGCTATAGTGCATTTAATTATCCCCAGAAAAGTTTCTTGTTTCATGCACTGTCTGTGTATATATATATATATATGTATATATATATAACAAGATATGAAACTAACGATATTTTATGTTATTTAGCACGTTATCCTGTCAAACGAGTATTAAGTACTCACCACCCAATGTATGAAATGAGAACTAAGCTTTGCATAATGACATACTCGTATGATACAGAAGTATATTATCGTAAAATGAAAATTATCAAATTAATCTTAGAAAATATAATCCTATATGTTTAATTTAGTTACATATTAAATTATATAATAATAAATATTAACATACAATTTACTATAAGTTGATGATGTTTACGGCGAAATTTAGTTCTCCTTTGAAACACTAGATGGCAGTAGAGGGAAATTCTCAGGACGGAGTGTTGGATCTTGTTGAAAATATAATCTTTGGGTGGACGAAGGATGTAAAGAAGAACAACCAACCATCTTCCCATACTGCTATTAAGAAACAACACGTTTCATTGTTTTTTTGTCTGGTCTCACGTGTCTGAGTGTTTGGTTACCATTTAGGCTTCGCCTTTTAGGAATTGTTTTTAAAGAAGTGTACGTATGGTATATATCTTTTCATTTTAAGTGTTAAGTTAATAGTGTGTGAATATTATCACAGCAATATACATAGCAAGAACTTAATGTAGTAGGCACTGCTTCACTTTGTTAAATTTTGAGTTGCGAGTAACTGAACGTTCTTTGAAATTAAAACTGAAGAGCAATCTTTCGTTTTAGGTACATAAAATTAGGCTACGAATAAAACGGCGATCTTTCGTTTTAGGTACCGTACAGTATGTAAAATCGGGAGATCGTCAAAATGCTCTCTGAACTGTGTTTAGAGGCTGCACATGAGGCAAATAAAATGTAAGGATGATCACTAGTTTTGGATCTTTTCCTTTATAGTACCCCCCCAATTTCTTTTCAGTTAGTAAGTTTTGACACAAATTTTCGTTAAAACTAACGAAAATATGGTACAAATTTTCGTTAAAACGAACGAAAATACGGTACAAATTTTCGTTAAAACGAACGAAAATACGGTACAAATTTTCGTTAAAACTAACGAAAATATGGTAATTATTCGTTTTTTGACCCAGTCTCTCTCTATAATGAGAGCAAACTTTTCTGGTCAATTTTGAGGTGTTCTGCACGAATCTGCCATCTGTTTCCTGTGCAAATGCGTAGTTTTTGAGATATCGTCATAAGAACATAAGAAATTTTTATAGTGGGCACACTAGGGGCCACTTCGGCCCATCGAGGTGGCTCCACTATGTAAAAACTGCCTGTACATTGGCAATAACCCATTTTTACAAAACTAATTAAGTATCAATTTAAAACTAATTACACTGGGGAACAAATTTTAACTTTTTTGTTTCTTGGATGTGAACAGGTTGGTCTTATAGGATTTTTTCCGCTGATTCCGAATGTAGCTGTAGAATTTCTCTCTCACCCAAGGTTACTGAGAAATTTATATTTTAATATTTATTAAAAAAGTGTACATAGAAGTTAGGGTAATTATATAGAAAATGGCGCAACCCGAAGTATGATGTAAAAAACACTTTATTAGGTCAATTTCGATGTGCTGAAGCCAAATCTGTTAACCATTTGGTGTGTAAATGCTTCACATTAGAGTAAATGTTATTTATATTTTACTCTTATTTTGAAGCATTTGCCTAAAAAATGGCTAACAAGCACATGAAAACTAACCTAACCTAACCTAAGAGTAAAATAATCACACGTTGGGCACGATAACTCAGAAAGCAAAACACCATGTTTTTGGAAAAATAAAATTGCTTCATCATTATTTTCGTAATACTTTACAATAGCTTCAATGTATCTAACAGAACACCCTTCACACACCATTGCTATACAAACATTAAAAGGGCGCATTTTAAAAGGGTTATAAAATTGCTTCTGTTAAGAACTACTTTGACTCGCGGAGCAAAATTATTGGAACCAAAACATAAATGATGGGCAAATGAATGAACTTCAAAAATTTGTAATTTTATTTATCTGTAAAAATGTAATTTGCACACCAAATGGTTAACAGATTTGGCTTCAGCACATCGAAATTGACCTAATAAAATGTTTTTTACATCATACTTCGGGTTGCGCCATTTTCTATATAATAATCGAAGTTAGTAAAAATACTTCATAAAAATTATATTAGTGGCAGATTGGCATTTAAAATATTCTTCTTAAAACTTCTTTGTCACTGATTTTCTCTTGTAGTTTTTATTAGGAGCTTCTCGCATCAATGTCCAGCAGTAATCAGCTAACATTGCCGGATCCCACCTCCCTTGGTAGCGTTTCTCCATAGTAGCTATATCTTGGTGGAACCTTTCTCCATGCTCATCGCTTACGTCGCCGAGGTTTTCAGGGAAGAAATCTAAATGGGAGTGCAAGAAATGGATTTTTAGTGACATATTACATCCCAATAACCTATATGCTTCAATCATGTCCTGCACTATTTTTTCATAGTTAGAGGCTTTGATGTTCCCTAGAAAATTTGTGACAACATTCTTCATGGCCTCTCAATTCCCATGCCACTTTTTCTTTTCCTCTCAAGGCATCATCAAACTTTTGATCTTTCATGAGCTCTCTGATTTGGGGACCAACAAAGATCCCTTCTTTTATCTTTGCATCGCTAAGTTGTGAAAACTTTTTCTTCAAATATTTGAATGCCTTATCTTCCTTGTTCATTGCTTTGACAAAATTTTTTATGATGCCAAGTTTGATGTGAAGTGGCGGTAAGTATATTTTCTTGGGGTCAACTAAGGGTTCATGAGACACATTCTTCAGTCCTGGGATACATTTTTGACGAAGTGGCCAATCCTTTACAAAATAATGCGAATCTCTGGCTCTGCTGTCCCATTCACAAAGGAAGCAGCAGAACTTCGTATAACCGAGCTGCATTCCCAGAAGCGCGACGACTTTTAAATCCCCACATATATACCAACGAAACTGGTCATAATTAATCTGCTGAAGGATGTTTCATATTTTCGTAAGATTCCTTCATGTGGATAGCGTGCCTTACAGGAATGGAAGGGTATTTATTTCCATTGTGAAGTAGTACAACCTTGAGGCTTAGCTTTGAAGAGTCAATAAATAAATGCCAATCTTCAGATTTGTGCTCATGACTGAGAGCTAACAGCAGTCCATTTACATTATTACAGTAGCATAAACCACCTGATGAGGAGAAATACTGCATCAGATCTTTTTGGCGAGTGCGGAACGCCGATATGCTTGTATCTTTTGCCAGCAAATTCCATTCACGTAACCTGGAGCCCAATAATTCCGCTTTCTTTTTCGGAAGGTCCAAATCTCTCACGAGATCATTCAGCATAACCTGCGTTATCATACGTGGTTTATTTGATTCAGGTTGCTGAAAGTCTGTATCTTTAGTGTCATCAATTTCCATTGGTTCAACTTCAGACTCTTCATCCAGTGTCCATGACTTTGGGGGAGTTGGAATTGGGTTATCATCGTCATGTAGTACTGGTCTCATGGCAGATGCAAGATTTGGGTATTGAATTTTGTGTTTATTTTTGGCAGAGAATCCTGAAACGTTAGTCATACAAAAATAGCAATCCGTTAGGTGATCCTTGGGCTCTCTCCAAATCATTGGTATGGCAAATGGCATAGATTTGCGGGTACCTTTAATCCAACCCCTAAGAGTGACGGCACAGGAAATGCATGAGATATGAGGTGCCCAGGATTTGTCTTGGTCGCCTACCTTACATCCAAAATAAAGTTCGTAAGCATTCTTCACGAGTGGGGTCATCATCTTCCTCTGTGCCATTATAGTCAGTTCTCCACATACGTAGCAAAATGTATATCTGGGATTAATACAGTTTTGATTCATGCTGGCAGAAAATTATTGAAATCACGGAAAACTTTTTGGAATGAAAAACTAATTTTTTCTACTAAAAATTTTTTCTTTTTATTAAAAATCTGTTTGTTTAAATTGCTATATTTTTTTAATGCAAAAAATACTATTAACTATAGTTAACCTGGAAAAAAAAGGTAAAATTAAATTAGTACACTTAATTTTAACTAATATTTTGGGAAAACTGAGTAAATGGAAATATTATTTTCTCGAAAACTATGGGTGATAGAAAACTTCTGAAACCATATTTGGAATCAGCATCAAAAGTTCTATAAGAAACACCAAATAGTTTTCAAGAAACAAAAATGTTGTTCCCTAGTGTTATCAATTTAAAACTAAAGATAGTCTCTGGATCCAGAGGATCAAAGTCATAATAGGCTACTATCCACAAATATGTTACACACTACCTATATCTATAACTGACATGCAAATATATCAGATCCAGAGAATCCAGTCAATTTCATTTTGGTGCCCATCAGTACCAGTACCATGCCAACCAAAAATAAGTCACAGTCCATATCAATTGCGGACCAAGTCACAATTTACATCCATATACATTACAATATATATACTTAAGAAGAAAAGTGTAGGTGTGGCTGTAAAGACTGTACAGTAATGTAGAAATGTGTGTGTACCCATTTTGGGTCTCCCATTTAAAGGTGTTTGTGGGGCAAGTTAAGATCACGAGTTTTTCAATACCTCACAGTACTATGGGGGGCACTGCTCGGCAGAGGAATCTCTTTAAATAGGGTGTGTAAGGACAGAGAGTATCCCCTAACCCAAGATGCTGCCTCCCTATATCCCACAACACCTGTGTTGAGCTGTGGGATCTATCACCCAAATGCACATAATATATATGAAATAAACTAGTACCATTCATGCAATAAAAATGGGCTTAAACACCATCACCAGATGTCCCTTGCAGACATCAAACTATCCAACCTTCTTTTGAAAGAATCAAGCGTATCTGAAGTCACCACTTCTTCTGCCAGACTGTTCCAAAACTTAATTACTCTGTTTGTAAAACTGTTTTCTTAAATTTGTTATACATCTTGGCTTAAATAATTTCATACTATGACCTCTAGTCTGATTATTATGATCTTTAATGAGACTCAAAATCTATCTTATCCAACCTTTTTATCATTTTATACACCTCTATCATATCACCCCTTAACCACCACCTTTTTAATGAGAACATGCTTAGATACGCCAGTCTTTCCTTATATGTCAATTGTCTTAGAGATGGGATCATTCTTGTTGCTCATTTCTGTACTTTTTCCAGTTTTTTAATATCTTGTATCAAATAGGGATTACTAAATTGAATGCAGTATTCGAGGAGGGGTCTCACATATGAAATGTATAGTTGCTTTATAATATTGGGTGATTTGTATTCAATGTGTGTGTGCATGAGATTGAGTCTAGCATTTGCTTTATTTCTGGTTACCACACAGTGATTTGAGGGTTTAAGTTCATTTGTCACAGTGACACCCAAGTCTTTCTCTTTATCATCATTTTTAATCCAAATTCCATTCATATTGTATTCAAATTCTGGATTTTTTGGCCCAATATGCATAACCTTGCACTTATCAACATTAAATTTCATCTCCCACTTATCTGCCCAGGCTGTTACTCTAAGTCTTTTTGTGTTGTCATTGCTCCTGCTACTGACTTAACATTATGCCCTAATTTTGTATCAGCAGCAAATTTTGAGGTTTTACAGGATAGACCCTTCTCTAGATCATTTATATAGACAACAAAAAGCAGAGGTCCCAGAACAGACCCCTGTAGGACTCCGCTCAATACGGGTCTCCAAGTAGACTTATTTCCATTTAGATGAACTCTGTTTTCTATTTCTCAGCCATTCTTCTATCCAATCAGCTATATGACCTCTTATACCATGGGCTCTAACTTTTACCAACAATTTTGCATGAGGAACAGTATCAAATGCCTTTGCAAAATCTAAGTATACTATATCTACTGGCTCTTTATTGTCCAAATGCAATAGGACTCCATCATAAAATTCAATCAAGTTGGTTAGACTGGACCTTCCATTTTGAAAGCCATGCTGGCTATCATTTATAAGGTTGCACTCTTCAACTGGATGGCAGTTTCGTACAAAACACCTCAAAATTAACAAGAAAAGTTTGCACTCATCATTTTCATTTAAACTAACAAATTTAAATGAAAATAATGACTTTTACCTAACCAATCATCAAGGGTGTACAGTTGACGTAACTGGTGTCACATACTGAACTGTCCGCAAAACATTAGGACTGATCAATTTGTGATGCGTGATCTTTACGGGGGCTCTACCCCTGTACCACCGAGACCTAAATTATACAAATGATGATGTAGTAACATGTGCCAACCTTGCATGGGTAGTTGGCTAAATTTTGCATGCCCTTAAACTGAAATGACACGTTTATTTTTAGGGTTTTTTTTATGGCACCTAGAGACCTTCTGGTCTTTTCTTAAAATATAAGCACTATTGCATTTAGAGCAGGTCACGGATGTCTTAATTATTCCATGATTGAAAAAAAGGTTTAAACTCTTGTCTTCATCAAGGGCAATATGGCGGGTCACATCTTCGAAATCAAATATGCATAACTGACACGTCCTACTTCTAGTCACAAAAAAAAAAATGAACAGATGAACAATTGTTAAAAATGATTTATTTGTAAAACAGGACAAATTGAATTACGCAGAAGTAGCCAGAATCAGAGCTGTGGAGTCAGTCATGGAGTCGGAGTCAGAAGCAATTTTGGTGCTGCTGGAGTCGGAGTCAGTAAAAATATACTGACTCTGACCTTGATATAAATTTTCATAAATGTTTTTGTGATATATCACTGGCAGCTATGGTGGTTAAACCACTTAAGGGTCATTCCATGTCAAGTCAGCCACCTAAAACACTCGCCCTTTTCAATTTTGCTCATACTTGGCACAATAGCAGATATACATGCCAAACTTAAATTCCCAAATTATTAGAGCTGACTGACCTTTGGTTACTGAGATACAAGGTCACAAAGTTGTGACATTTTGACCTTTTTTGCGTTAAATGACTATTTTCAAAACGGTGTAACTAAAAAACTACTAAAGCTAGAGCATTGATTTTGGTCTCATTTTAAAGCTCTTTAGTAGCCCCTTGTTTATTGTCTCTTGTTAAATATCTCTACTATGAAAAATAAAAAAATCCCTTCAAAAGTTGACCTTTGACCTTGAATAAAAAAAAAAATACCTTCTCCTAAAAAATTCAATTTTTTTACATTAATACCTTGAGTCATGTACAACAAAATCCCAAGAAGCTGTAAGTGGCTGATAACTAGTTCAATGTATAAAAAATAATGAATTCAAGCAACATTTTGAAAAAAGTCATTTTATACAAAAATTGTCAAAAAGTCATGACTTTGTGACCTTGTATGTCAGTAACCATTTTTGTCTAAGGTCAGCTCAATCTCTTACAAATACAACCCATATCTACATACTATCTGCAGCCTTCTACAAACAAGCAAATGCTTATTTTTAAATATTTGTTCTTTACCCACCTCACCTGTATGTTGTGCATGTATGTGATGGTTTTCAGTAGTTGACAAGATTCTTGTGGGCCACCCAATTTATTGTGATTTCTAGAAGAGAAAATTTTTAATGTATACCTAGATAGCTACCTAATTAACAAATACAAGTAACATATTAAAATGTACATACAATATGTATAGGTATAGTGCTCATTGATTTCCATTTATCACAACTTAAAATGTATGCAGTGTATATATAGTTACATGACCATTTTAATTTTGAATTCTTACCTTTCTGTGCTGTAGATCTGCCAAAGCTTTGGATGCCTTCAAAGTAACTTCTTTGCAAATCCTGTATGTTCGTCCATTAGTAGTAGATGCCTCAACTTGTGTTAGAATATCTGAATATGGTAAGATTAATTCATCTGGTCGACCAGGATACACAAATGATGGGTTTGGGCCATGAGGATGAAGGAATGTGACTTTTACTTCTCTATTCTCTGGTATCTTTTCCAGCACATATGCCACCCACCAATGGCCATCATATGCAGCAGTAACAAAACCATGTATTTTCTCCTCAGTCACAACTTCTTCCTTTTCAGTAACTTTCTCAATATTTGAATAATCTGATAATGAATAATGTTTAACCTTAAGAGAAGTCAATGAAACTGGCTGTAAATGGTGTAATTTCTGTGTACCAGCAATAGTCCTTGCAGTTGAGTGTCTTTCTTGGAGAAGTTGGCTTTCCTCTTCATGCTCTTTATTGGTTGAAAAATGACATTTTATATTTACAATATTTTCACTTGCAAATGTATATAACTGTTCTGCAGTAAGGATCTGTTCATCATAAGGTCGTTGTAGACTAGCTTTTGCAGCTAATCTCTTAACTGTCTCCCCAACACCATCACAGGGTCCCTTTCCATGACTTGTTGCAAAAAAATTCCATTCTGCCTCAATTCCAAAATCATCTCTGTGATGGCAAAGATTCAAAAAGTTTTTGCAGTTCTTATACTGTCCTGCACACCCATCTGAAAAGTAAATTATTTTGTGGATGGAACCAATGGATGAGATATTATCTTTTAGGAATTTTATCAGATGCTTTTGAAACAAATGTACAGCAACTGTGTTATGGATGTTACACTCTGAAATAATAACAAAGCTAAGGTGAGCAATCTCATCTTCCTTTTTATAGTAAATAACAAATGGATGTAGAGTAGCCATCTCATTGTTCCAGTGAAAGCTCTGAACCTCATCTTGAAGAATAAAGGAATAATTTTCAGCAAAATCACACACAGCAAGGACCTCACCATCTTTCAAAGACATTTTTGTTTCACGTAATAAGTTGCTTGCATCTTTGTCTTGAAGTCATGTATCTGGTATTCTTTCAGTTGGTTACAGAATTGGTCAATATATTCATCTGTATTCAGTTCTACTGATTCAAGATTTGACCGATCTGTATTGGTCCACTTTTTAAAATTTATGATATCAATGAAGTTGTTTGTAAATATGTCCAGTAGTCTGTTTTTTAAATCTGATGGATCTCCACATTGTTCACATTGTCTGAGGCAGCATTTCTGTGAGGCAGGATTGCATTCCATAAAGGCAACACAATGACGTACATTCTTAATAGGTGTGTCATCATTTGCAGTTAGTTTTTCTAATTCAGCTCCTACAAACATAAGTTTGGCATTCTGATGAATTGTACAGACACATACTGAGTGAGTTCCTGTTGCTCCAGCAATAACACACTGCTTTGGACGCAATTCTGCAAATTTACTGAATCCCACCTTAACCAAAGGATTTCTTTCTTTGAAAATATGATAGGCTTCTTTTAAATTGCAAAGTAAAAGATGCTTTTGCAAATGTATCCTTCCTCTTTCATTGTCAATGATACTACAATAGTCTTTCTTTCCTGGCATTGTTCTACTGATGTCTTCTGAAAGATAAAATGCTTTAATAGCGTCAACAGTATCCTGTTTAATTCTTTTCCCACCCTTTGGATTTGGGTCTGAAAGGACACCTTTTTCTTCAACTATTTTTTTAGCAATAGATGCTGTATGCCTTGTTGTGTTAAATTCTGAAGCAATTTTCCTAATGCTCCAACTTTTGGGCAATACAGTGAGGATTTTTATTTTATCACTTCTTTTAGTATTTTCATTTTTGAATTTTTCCTTGAGTTGATTTATTATTTCTAAACAGTCTACATCTCCAGATGGCTCCTTAAATTGTGAGTCAGAAATCTCTCTCTCCTGCAACTGTTTCCATTCTCTTCTTAACTGTCTCTGTCACCTTGCTTAGTTTTTTAGCTCCATATGACTTTTGCTCTACAAGCTTTCTCTTTTTTATGGGTGATTCACCAATTGAAACAAAAGAAGCATTCAAAGTACACATCTCATGGTTTTGCTCTGAAGTTGATGCATCACTATTGTCAACATTTTCAATTTTCTCAAGATCTTCAGGTGGTTCACTACTACAAGAAGAATCATCATTTATGTCTGAATTCAAAGTGCCTATTCCTTTCTCAGGCAAGGACTCAAGATGTTCTCTACACTGCTTACAAAGTCTGTGATGTAGTGTTAAGTGCAGATCGGGAAACTTATTTACAAGTTCCTGTGGTACAATTCTCAAACTCTTCTTTCGACACTGACCTTTGTGACGCAGCAAAGGATCAGCACACTTCTGTTTCAGTTTTAAATGTTCCATGTTTGTACTCTGAAATCACAAAAGCACAAAGAAAATCCTGAAAAGAAAACAATGAACAATTAATGAATTATTAAATAAATTTTTATACATGTATTTAGTAAAAATAAATTAACTTTAACTTGAAGTCAGGAGTCAACTCTGTAAAGTTGACAGTACTTATATACTAGTTGGGCCTTTGGATCAGCGCTACTCCAGTAGATTTGGGGCTGTCGAGGGGTTTAACCCTGGTTGTCTTTTAAAAGACTTCTTTTGGCACAGGTCACAAAAAGGTTTTTGAACTAATAATGTTAAGTTGAACTAAGTCTTCACTGACACTATATCAGAACAGAACTTTTAAATAAATGAACTGACAAAAAAAATCTAAAATTGAAGAATGATGCCAACTTCATTTATTTTTTATACATTGAACTAGTTATCAGCCACTTACAGCTTCTTGGGATTTTGTTGTACATGACTCAAGGTATTAATGTAAAAAAATTGAATTTTTTAGGAGAAGGTATTTTTTTTTTATTCAAGGTCAAAGGTCAACTTTTGAAGGGATTTTTTTATTTTTCACAGTAGAGATATTTAACAAGAGACAATAAACAAGGGGCTACTAAAGAGCTTTAAAATGAGACCAAAATCAATGCTCTAGCTTTAATAGTTTTTAGTTACACCGTTTTGAAAATAGTCATTTAACGCAAAAAAGGTCAAAATGTCACAACTTTGTGACCTTGTATCTCAGTAACCAAAGGTCAGTCAGCTCTAATAATTTTGGAATTTAAGTTTGGCATGTATATCTGCTATTGTGCCAAGTATGAGCAAAATTGAAAGGGGTGTGTGTTTTAGGTGGCTGACTTGACATGGAATGACCCTTAATTAATAAACACAATGTTTTCCATTTCAGACACTAATGCCATTAATTCAATTTTTCTTTTCAGATATTTTTTATTTTTAATGCTTATTTAATTTTGAGTTCTTTCTAAATTTCATAAGTTTTTAATTTTCAAGTCTAAAACCCCTTTCACAATGGCAAAGACACTTCCAACAAAGTCTGCAGTTTTTTAATATTTTACAATAACCACAGATGGGAAACATTTCGTGTGTCAGTGTATGATAGAAGATGATGATGATGAAAAATTATGTGAAGCAAAAATCAGTGGTTTTACTGGCTCTGATAAAAATGCACCAACCAGAGCATCAAATTTGAAAAGACATTTGCAGCGTTTCCATCCCAAAATTTTAGAAGTTGTCATTGAGAAAGATAGTTAAAAAAACCTTCCAACTACTTCAAAGTTAACAAAAGATCAGAAATCTACTGAATGACAAGCACCACTTACAAGATTCTTTACTACAGACAAAGTTACCGTAACAATGACCACAGAAAAGTTCAAGAAGCACATCATCGAACTGGTGGTAAGAAATGGTGTAGCCTTATCTTTATTTTCACAACCAGCCTTTCTAGGCCTAAATGCAGAAATGGCCAAGAAGAAACTTGGGGTTTCTCTGGAAAGACAGTTGAAGAAAAATTATAGTTGAAGAAAAATTATAGTTGAAGAAAAATTATAGTTGAAGAAAAATTATAGTTGAAGAAGCCACAAATAAAAAGGAAGAACTTCGAAGAACTCTTAAGGGACACTTCATGTTTATTAAAATGGATGCAGCCACACATCATAGAGTTAACTATTTTGCCATCAATGCTAGATTTGTTGATGAAAACAATAAAATGGTAACTCAGACATTGGGAGTAAAGGACACAGAGGCACATCATGACAGCGACTATCTTCAGAAGTTAGTGGAGGAAGTTTTACAAGACTTTGTAATTAAGAAAGAGCAGATTCTATGTATTGTCACAGATAATGCTTCAAACATGCTAAGCACGATAGAAAAGCTGAATAAAGTTGATGAAGAAAGTGGCTAATGAAGATGACATTCCTGAAACTGATTCTTGAACAGCACAAACAGAACAGAGCAATGAAATTTTAGATGATATTGTTGAAGTATCTAAGCTCTTTCTAATCTAACATATGCGTTGTGTTGTACATACATTGCAGCTAGCAATAAGAGATGGATTGAAAGATCGCCATGCAGCTACTCTGATAGGCAAGTTGAGGCAAGTAGCCACTGTAGCCAGGACCTCTAAAATTGATGCTATTATCCAGAGATGTGCAGGAAAGGGAGCTATTTTGGACCGAGACACTGGGGGAGCATATATATGATGATTAAGCGTTTGTTTGATCTAAAACCCTTCCTAGAAGACATTGATAATCCCAATGTTTCACTAACTTAAATTCAATGGAGGGAGGTTACACAATTAGAAGCTCTGCTTGCTCACCCTCATACTGTCACCAAAAAGTTGCAAGCAGATGATTTAACTCCTGGTACATTCCTATGAGAATGGAAGAATTTATTATTTCGTCTATCCCAAACTGGAGGATTAATTGCTGATAGAATTGTATCCTCAATGAAGAAAAGAGAGGGTCTGCTACTGGAAAATGAGATCTTATTAGCTGCTGTCTACATAGATCCAATGAACCAAATTTTGTTGATTGAAGAACAAATTGCTAAAGCAAAAGAGGCCCTCTGCGAGGTTGCAATTCGCATAAAAGGGCTATTACCTGAAAATCCTGAACCACAGGATGAAGATATGAGTAGTAAGTCCCTCTCATCCTCTTCAAATGATGAAGAATTAGACTTTCAAAAATATTTAGATAAAATTGAATGCTCAAAAGCAAAGCATCGCTGCTTAAACGTGCATAGGCAACCTTTTGATATTAAACTTATGAAATTTAAGCAAGATTTTTTTGATGGCCTAAAAGAAGTGGAAAAATATGATCGCTCATTTAAACTGACAATACAAGAAGTCATCCCCGCATATCCAGAGATTTTAAGAGATACAGCTATGATAGTAACAGCTATGCCACCCACTCAGGTCAGTGTGGAGAGACTGTTTTCTGCACTGAAAATAAATAAATCATATTTAAGGGCTTCAATGAAAGAGGATCTGGCAGAAGCAATTCTGTTCCTAAGAACAAGTTATTCGTGAATTTTAGGTTTTCACCCTTGGCCTTAGTTTAATAAATTTTGCAGGAATACTTTTATATTTTTGATTGCATTTATTGAAATTTTTACTGTCATACTCTTAAATTTAATATTTTTTTTTTGTTTTATGCTCAATGAATTTTTTTTCATAAATAAAAAATAAAAAAGCCATAATGGCATTGCTACAACCATTAGACTCAAACTTTGCAGGTTATGGGTTTAAAAAGTAGCCTGATGATTCACGTGGTGGTGATGAAATGCCTCTTGTGTAATTATCATCATAGCAGATTTAGAATTAATATACCTTCGGAGTCGGATAGACACAAAAATTGAGGAGTCTGAGTCAGTTTTTTATGTGCCGACTCCACAGCCCTGGCCAGAATCACCAAAAATAAGAAATATTCACCAAATAGTGTATATATATATATATTATATATATATATATATATATATTGAAAAAACACCAAAAATAGGAAATATATTTTAATAAAAAAACACATTTTATACAAATTTGCACAAGCTGGTATATATACTTTCTTATTCAGTTTTGATTGGTTATTCAATATATATTGCTGTTATAGCTGGGTGTGACTGGGTCAAAAACAAATAATAACTGAAAATTTTGGTACCAGAAATAAAATATTTAAAAAATCTATTTATGGCATTTAAATGTTACTGATTCCAGTGGAATTGTCCGTTACGCTTACCATTAAATGAAAGATATTATGGCCTCTTTTACTGTAGTTTTTTCCATTTTTATGTAGTTTTTGGATTCCTTGCCCTCTGAATTGTAGGAATTTGACATCTTGTTTTTTGTTGTTGATAAAAATTGTAATTTTACAGCATTTCTTGCAAATAGCAATAGGGTGTGAGAGCACAATCCCATTTTCGTACAAGAACAAAATGTGGTATGCTCTCATGCCTGTAAAATCATACAGAAAGATAATATATGAGATTTTTTAAATGTTATTTCTCGTATGTCTATCCTAAATAATGCTGTATTTCCCTTGAAGAAAAACCTATACAGGCCCTCAAAGCTGACCCATTTTTTTTGGTCTGAGAAGATAAAATATGGAAGATATGACTTGGAAGGGTGAATTTTTTCCACATTTTTATATCATTTTTGGATTCCTTGCCCTCAAAAATGTAGGATTTGACACTGTTTGTTAAAATTGAACAAAAAATGATTTAAAAAAATAAAATGGCGCTCTTAGTGCCACCCAATGGCAAAGTGTCAAACTTTGAAGTGCTATAACTCGAGAACTGTAGGTCCGATTACAAAAATTTAAATTGCTATTTTCATAATTTTTCAAGGCTTATTGGCTCCCTCCAGCTGAACAAAATTCAAAATGGTGTGGTTTACACCCCTGACTGAATTATATAATGGAATGACTCAATAGCCAACATTTTAACACATTTTTAAAACTGCATAATAATGAAAATATTTTTTATTTTCAAGACGATAATTGAATATAATGAAATTGTAAACTAGTGTAATTCAGGTCAAGTTGAGAGTGCTTCTGGAAGCAAGAAAATTGTGAAAAGCAAAACCAAAACCAACTGAAAAATATCTTAAGACAATGAAATGTCACATAACTTTGGTGCCAATTTTGGTGTTTAAAAAAAAAAAATTGACATAACCCCATTTATCCCTTGAGACCTGAATTACCCAAGTTTACTGTTATACTTTTTAGGATTCAAAAGTTTAAATATTCATGCAAAAGTTACTGCGTGTGTACATATGATGAAATTCAAATTTTACTCGCACAAATACTTAATTATAAAAATATTATGCCCAGTTAATTATGCATTATAGTCATTTAGAAAAGGCAAGCTTATAAAATTATAATGCATATAAACAAAGTTAATAATGAAAAAAATTTGAGTTTATTTTAAAGGTTGGTCCACTCAAAGAATCAACTAGGTTTTTAGGTTGGATCCCCTTTTGTCAACTCTGGTTTCTGTTAGAGTAAGCAGTGGGTTTTTATACCTTGGCCTTCCTGCTCCCCTCCAGTAAAACCAAAATACTGAAGTCTCATTCATCCTCCAAATTAAAATTTGAGTGAAAAAAATTTGCACAAGACTTTAGACTAGGGCTGGGTGAGAATTGCAAGAATCACAATAATTGATTGTTGGGTATAAAAATGGTGATTATTAGTGGCATCAAAATCTTGTCACCCCTTTTCTTTATTTCCCTTGACTTTAATATTCTGTTTTGCAGTTGCACTAAAGTATTCCCCCTGCATACCTACATGAGAAGTTCACATATTTCTATTGTCTGGACCTTATTTAATCGTATGGAAAGTAGCTATCACAATTTGTATTACTTTCCAGAATTTTGGCTGTAGTAGTATTTCCTTAATGATGTACAGTGGCCCTTGTTGTTTGTGATTAATTGGGACTAAGAAAAATGTCACAAATTACGAAATTGCGAACAATGAGATCCATTTTCAATGTAAAATGGTTAATTGGTTCCAAAAGCTCAAGGATGGCAGTGTAAAATATCCTTAAAATGATAAATTTTGTAAAAAAAACTGCACAGAATATACTAAAGCAATATGTATTATTAAACAATGATTTGCATCAAACACTAATAAAAACCAATAATGTTAATGTAATATTACATAAACATTGATATTAAAATTATGTAAATAAGACGTTTTACTGTATGTTATGAAAGCAATATTATCGTATAAACAATTATGTAAAGCAATAATATTTTATAAACAACTAAATATAGTACACTGGTGTTGAAGAGCATGAAATGACACAACCCCTTGGTGAAAGACGCAGCGTGACTGAGCCTGTGTCAACCTGCATGGGCAGTGTTGCAGATGCCACGTGACAAAATCATGAATTTGTGGAGTCAGTTGTGAATTTACCAAAACATGGTAGTAAAATGGGTCATCACAAATTTGTGAAATTACGAACAGAGAGCCTCACAAACAATGAGGCCCACTGTACATAGTTAACAAGAGTTTGTGAAATTGTAATAGGAATCAGTCAGGTCTTGTAGCCCCCTATGTTATGTTAGGTCTATTATTTGATGACTTTCTTCATAATAGAAAAACTTCCTAAGAATTTTAAGTTTTTCTAGAATTTTTCAGTTTACTAAAACAAAATTTAGTTATGTAAGGTTAGAATGGCTTAGCATTAGTGATTATTAAGGTACCACTTCTATTTTAGAAGTTTAAAATTTCAATAAAAATTTTTGGAAAATTTCTCCAGTAAAATACAAAACTTAAATTTTCCATATGCTGGATTCTGAACTTCATTAGGTTCACCACCCATAGTGCTAAGATTGGTAGTTAAGAAGTGTGCCAAGCTTACAGGTTTCACATGTACTCTTGTCCTTATAAAACTTCTGGATAATACTTTATACTGGTTGTAGGTGTTCTGCAAAATAGGAAATTAAATTATTTGTGAAAACAGACAAAAAAAAACTTGGTACTAAATTTGAGGAGTGAAAATAAATGCTTAAGAAACAAGGTTTTTAATGGGAGATAGTTTGCAGTTAGTCATAGGAAAGTAAAATTGCTTAATTCCACAATTTTACAACAGTATTTTGTATGCCACCATGTTCAAAGGGGACACTAAATGATTATCATTTTTTTACTGAAAATTTTTAATTACAAGATTGGCCAGAACTTTGACTTAATGACTTTAATGTTGTATCTAACTGAAAGTTTAGTTTTTAACTCTTTCTCTTTTCAGTATTCTCATACTGATAGAAATGCAGAACGACGCAGGAGATTATGTTGATCTTTACGTGCCGAGAAAATGCTCAGCATCCAACAGAATTATACATGCTAAGGATTATGCTAGCATTCAAATGAACATTGCTGAGGTATGCTTCATTCATGTTAATTGTATTTTGCCAAGCAAGGCACATTAGTCTGCTTTGTAAAACTCTGTGGTTGGGCAGTACAGCAATGTGACTACAATTTTGGTAGATCCTTGCATTTACCATTGAGATGCAATTCCAGGAGTTCCATTTTTCTCCCACATCTACCAATTATTTTAATTTTTTTCATCCCATTGATTATTATTATTATTTGCTATTTTCCTTTGAAGCTATAGGTTTATAAATGATAGGATGTTTGATTTAGTGGCATAGACTGGGTCTGCAGTATTTCCTATTTTAAACAAGTTAAAATTTGCATAATGTAATTGTTTTTATGAAAATAGTAAAAAATAATAAAATTGGGAATTTTGCACTTTGGAGGGTTCACCAATTAAAGGTTAATTATAACTCATTGTCATAAACATTTAAGAATAATACCTTATATTGGGGAAGGTACCTTCAAATTATTGTACTCTGTATTTCAAAAGCTTTTCTAATTTGTAGTTACTGTATTGTGCAAATGTTTAATGAAATTGGAGATGCACTTGTAATTTAAGCAAATTTGTTATGAGCAATGAACTTTTCTTAACGCAAGTCTGAGAGGTGGTTGCTGGTTGCTTATTTTGAAAGCTTTATTTCAATACTAATGAATATGTTTGATCTATAAACCAGATTTGATGACGTTCATAATTTTATTTAACCCCTTCAATACGGTGACATACGTGCATATGTCCAATTAGCATGCTCCAATATACAATGACATAAATGCGTATGTCCAAAACTTAAATATTTATAACTAAAAGCAGAACTATCATAATTTAGCTTTCTTTGTTTTTGACATATGCACATGTCTTGGAGCGTGCTAATTGGACATACCCACGTATGTCGCTGTATTGAAGGGGTTAAAGTTATGTGAAATTATCATGTAAATTGACTTCATAACTAGTTCAAAATGGATAAGTATTGCTTTTAATATATAATTATTGCATCAGGCATTCCAGATTTTGTCTTAGCCATGACAATACAGCTGATGGTTAGTTAAATATTTTCCAAGTTTTAATTTCGCTTGTGTTTTTACATTCATGTATTCATAAAGGATATCTCTAACCATACTAAATATGTACAGTACAATAACCATATCAATTAATTCTGAAGTAATTTTAGAATTAAGTAAAATTTGCATGAAAAGAAGCAACTACATTTGTAGATTCTCTGGTTATCAAAGACTTTAGTTAGTATAACCTTGGTTATAGGTGTAGTTATTGCCTTTCCAGTCACATTGTCACCAGTTTCCTGACTTAGTTTTAAATTTAAAGACTGTAAGTGAAAACTTTGTGAAACAACACTGGGACGACGTAATTTTGAGTATTTTTTCCCCTCATTTTCTTATTTCTATTTATTGCTGGAACTTACGAATAAGAATCCATTCCAGGGTACAGTTCTCTCGTATGGGTTGATCCCTTGATATATTTCATGTTTTGTCGCGACTACTTGGTTGTAATCAAATCGGATCACCCAGTTCAATAGATGTTGGTTATGTAACTTTACATAACCATAACAACACACTACATTTATTTTCTGTATCATTAGATTGATGAGCAGTCGGGAAGGATGACGGGGCACAACAAAACCTACGCCATTTGTGGAGAAATCCGTAGAATGGTAAGATTTTTCTTTACAGGTAGTTATTGCGCAGTTAGGTTATGCTCCCGCGAAATAATTTGGAGATACTGTACCATACTACGTTGCACTTGTCCGTCCATAACACCTTCATATCCGGTCTATAACTTTTGAACTGCTCAACATAATTCATGCGTGTCTGAAGTTACATAGGCTTGTGATAAATTAATGAATCATCAGCAAGAATAAGGCCAAGGTTATAAATATAGGCGGAGGTATTGATGATGTTTCGACATAGTTCGTTAAAATAATAATTATGACTCCTATTTTAAGCAAAACGTGGAGTCGGTTAATTATGGTAGGAATTGGTACAGAGAAGCTGTTTTGCCAGAAATAAGTTTGACATGAGTCTTTAGCTTTATTTTTACGGGTTTCTCACTTGCTAGTACTATTACCTTCAAAGAATAATTTTGAATTTAATAGGCGTACATCTACTGAGGGTATTTCTTTATCTTCAAAATAGGCAAAGATCAGGAGTGTTTTCTCTAGTTGATTAAATTTGCATTAATATTTTGTATTCTAAACATTTTAGTTAATATGGCCGTGCTGACAAACCTTTCTAATTTTTTAAATATAATAAAAACGAGTGGGTCGTCACGTACGGCCTATTGCGTTTTTCCCTCTGGTATTGAAATTTTTTCCCTCATTTTAGGGAGAATCGGATGACTGCCTTGCAAGGTTAGCAAAAAAGGATGGCGTTTTACCGAAGTAAGTAGTTTTTTACTTCATATGGATCCTAAGTTAATTCAGTGGAATAGTATGTAAAGTAAAGTTGTCCTAACGTTTTATCGTAGTATGAAACCAAATGTAATATATGCGAGTCATGACTGCTGGTCATGGAGCATCTGTTCCGCTTCTTCCATAAAGAACAGGCACGATGGTGAACTCTACTCTGGCCAAAAAAATTTGATTAGCAAACAGTTAAATTATGGGCAGTGGTGTTTTTACAATAGGGAATTGTACATGTGGAAAAATACACTGCAAGGTCTACGAGGTCAATTGATAGTGCGTGCAACTGGTTATTCAATGCATTACCACTACATTGTCATTCACTCACCACTGATATAGGGGATCAGTATTGCGCTAATTCGAAACCTTGCTGTATCCTACGACATCTTTTCAATAGCTTTTTAGGGTTAGTTGTAAATTAGCTTAGGTATTAATTTTTTTGACAGACAAATGTACTAAAACAACTTTCTTCTTTTTCAGGAATTATTAAATAATTTTTTTTGTTGGACGTTTTTTGTACCCTTCAGATAGTTTTAATTGATGCTGATTATAGAGACAATTGAAGGAAAATTTTTGGAACAACCGCATTGAAAAGTGACGAATTTGGCCACACACAAGATTGATTATAAGCTTATTACTATAAGGCGAAACAGTACTCGTAATTCGTATTTCCATTTTTGTAGTTCAGATCGCGATTTGGTTGGAGGAAGGTGTTTAGCTACCTATTGGTCAATAGGGTTTTTTAATATGTATTCTTCCGTCACGTCATTTCTTCATTGTAAGAGTAAGTAGTACGGTATTTGCGAATGAGAAATTTAAAGAACAGCAGAGAAATGGATTTGTTTATTATAGGATTTAACCACGTCCGCAGCATGTATGGTCATATGATAGAGGGCACCTACAGGTTTACGTGGGGTCCGAACCACGGGTCGCTACATAATCTGAATACCGAGTACGGTACCTTATCCTACTATCCAGATCTAATGTAGCTTTATTTCGCTAATCCACATTTGCCACGACATACACTTTGACGGAATGTAGTTTGCACTTTTCAACTTTTCCTAGCATTTTATAGGTAATTTCCCCTCCTTTAATAGGGCTATGCTTCTCGCGTTCGTGACAAGATTTTTTTTTCTCACCCCCGGGAGAACTGATTGGTTTGTAACTGCCACATTCGTAGCTTTTCAATCTTTGGATGCGTGTCCTCATTGTGCGCGTTATAACTAGTAACTTGTCAAACCTCTATGTACAATACATTAACCGTTCGTAGTTCTGGTTTTACGCCAGTTTCCGAAATTCATTAAAAAATTTGATGAACGCATCCCGTTTCGGGATGTCAAGCGGTTTTCTTTGAGAAAGTCTGCATATTGTATTGAAGTAAAAGAATAAGTAAATAACTGAAATGTAGAATATCTGCGGTTGAAATGTAAAGGGTTTGGACATATGGCACGGAATACAAAGACGGCTGACTGAACCCTGCATTTGCTACTGCAGGGTTAGAGAGGTGAAGGTGCAACTTTTCTACGAACAGATGGTGCTGGTATTTGTTGATTAATATAGTTTCCAAATGGTGCTTCCCATCATGGATTGTAAATGAATTTTGTATAACCTGGTCAGAAATGGGAGTAAAAACTGGCTTACCTAAGCGTACACCCAATGAAAATACTACTATACAATTTTTTGCATTTATGCAATCGGACGCACTTTCAATACCAATTATGAGGGAAACTTAACTAGTACCTGTTCAATTATTTGCTATAACCAGCAGTGGCGGCTCGTGACTGAAAATTCTAGGGGTGCTGTCTCTAAGAATGGGTTGAAATAATTACTGAAATAAAAGGATGAACATTGAGCAATGAATAAAAGTTTCAAAAGTTATTGAAAAAGTTATTCAGTGAGCTCATCCTTATATTGTTCTTGATTATTTCAATTGTAAATAAAAAATTTAGGGGTACTGCAGTTCCGCAGTGCCTACCGACATTGCCAGCTACTACATTGTCGCATGAACATTAATGGCAAATAAACGAGTGCTTTAGAACTGGCGTGAGGTGGTTGTTTTGCGATTGAATTTGGTAACAGAAGCGTGCTTTTTAAATATTCCCCCAAACTTAAGACCTTATTTCTTGTTCTGACTTGAAACTGGTGTATGTATGTATCCGTTAACAAACAAATAGTGAATAAGTCGAGCCCATTTAATGCAGTATTTAGTGTGTGGGGCGAAACTGAAGAAGCGAACAATGTAGTTTTTTATTAGTATTACGAAGTTTACCCCAAATACTAACTTCTAAACTAGACTTGTGTCCAGGGTTGGTTCCTGGCCAAACAGGGAAACCGAGATTTGCTTTTTGGGATGAAGTTCATGCTAGTAAACGCATATGCTACGCGTTTGCTTCTTCACACCTTAGTAGTGGGCAGCACAACACGGGGTTTTCATGTCCCATTCTCTCTACATTTCAAAATTCTAGCTAAGCTATAAAATGAGGTGAAGACCCACCAAAAATAGGTAACATCTTTAGTTGAATCGTCTGTGAAAAGTTGTTTCGGTGGTTATGGTCCATCCTGGAATAACTGATTCACTAACCGATGAGGCATTGGGATTCCCACTCCCCAAATCACCATTGATCTTGTGAACCAAACTAAACATATCAATTTTGTATATAACATTTCTACAAAGATTTTCCGCTGGTAGTGGTCGGTGTTAAACTTTTTAGGTGTTACTTTCGAGAAAAAAAGTTTTTCAGTCACCCACAGTTTTATGGATGCATGTATTAGGCCGGGTCGAAAAGGGGTCAAGGTTTTGCTTAGGTACATATTGTGAGGTTGATCATTTTGTAATAGTAGTAGCCACACCAAAAATCAAGGCTGTGGGACCTTCGCTCCCCCCTCCTACCGATACTCTCTAATGTTTAATCCATATGAATTTGTATGGGAAATAGGCCAAAAATCGTAAAAATCGACTAAATATTATTTTTTTTGCTTTCGGATAGCCAAAATCGGGTTCCCCGGCACGAATTACCTCAGAATAGACCATTCAATTTTTTTGAGATCGGGGGGTAGGGTCTTAAATCCGGTGCTGTCTCATAGCACCGGATGTAAGACAATATTACATTATTTTTTTTTCTTTCCGGATTCCTATTTAGGTACCTAGAATGTTAAACTTTTATATTAAAATGTTATTTAATTTTGAAATATCAGTAATAAAGAATAGTTAATCTTATTAAATTATAGCTACTAGAAAAAGAAGCCACAATGCAGCCTTTTGCAGCAGGGATTTCGAGCTACCAAGATCTATAAATTTTCTAGCAAATGATTATATATGATTTGATTAATTGGAATGAGCAGATAATCACTCCTCTACCTTTAAGTAATTTTACCAATGAACAATTGCTTCAGATTAGAACTAAACCTCCAGAAATACTAGATTCTCCATGTCACAGCCAAAGCGATGAACGGGGTGTGAACTTAGTAACTAAATCTAGCCAGGAAAGAATTGGTTATATTAATCGGCATAAATTTATTTTAAATACTTTAGAGTCTAGAAAAGAACTGCCTACTTTGGAGTGGAAAGGTTAATGGAAGGGATAAAAAAAAAAGTTCTAGGTTAAATTTTATTGCATTTGTCTCAATTTCTACCAATAGCTAAATTTGTATTAAGTTATTTTTTTCACGCATTTCTGTTTTTTTTAATTATTTTTTTCATTAAAAAAAGTTTTATAAGCGAACTTTTGTAATAAAAAAAATTTCGAAGTAAATCGCAAATTTTCTGAAAAAACAAACCGGTAGGTGCGGGTAGGGGTCCTCAGAATTCAAAAATATTTTACGAGGGTGTTACTATGATTGATTGAACCACCTCACACTATGTACTTAAGAAATAAAAAATTTCGACCCGGCCTAGTAGGGTGCGTCAATGTGGCAGGTGTAAATTAATTTTTGCCAATTCCTTCACTGGGGTTTTAAAAATATGTTTGGATGTGAAGAATTCAAATCTGCTATTATTTTTGTGATTGCTCAACACTTAACTTGGTAAATCTACGTTTGATTAAAAAGCACATAAATTGCTCTCGGAAAACAACTTATTAATTTTAGCTTCTCAAAATGTCAGGTAATGCTATAAAAATTTGTTTCTCTGCATAAAACATATCCTAGTAATCATAAAACAACATTAGAAAGTAATGACAGTAAAAAAAAAATATTTAAACAAGTTTCATCAAGTCTTGCTTTGATTCGTTCTTGGACATCAGCCGCCGACTTGCTTCTTGGCCTCTGATATAGCCCTCACGTTTCTCATGTGTATACACCCTGCCTGCTGCCTCTGTGACTTGTTTCACACACCTCTCTATTGACTGAGCATGACAGGGCCACTGGAACTTGCATAGGCTTGTCAAAGAACTTCTTTACTTCCGCTGTAGTCAGTTTACATGTCAAAGGAGGTTCAAATACCCGTAAGACCAGCTGTCGCTCCAACACGGAAAAGCACTGGGTTGATGGAAGGTGTCTTCCTGGTACGTACAGAAAGATCTCCAAGTGTGTCATCATCTCACCCCTCATGTCAACAATCTTTTGGACACCAGCTCTCCTCTCCTCACTCATCTGAACACGAGAGAGTGTGGATTATCATTTCGCTGAATGCATACCATGCTGAGCGTTTGATGGTTGGCAAAACAGCATCCACTACAGCCTTCTTTTGCAGCCTAACTAGCCGCAGCTGAAACAAGATGTGGCGTGGGCCTTCCACCCAAGAGTGTTTTACTTTGATGTTGAACCAACAGGGGTAGTACACACCAACAATGTATTCCACTATCAGTCTTAAGTTGTTGAGGGTTTTGCCTTTAAGGCCATGTTTTGAAATATGCGACAAAGCCTGTTTGCTATTGTCAACCACCTTGAATGGCTCACTGTACCAATTTCAAGAAGGCCAGATCTGTGGGAAGTTCTCTTGTCCTTATGGCCTGTGATCCTATACCCGTACGCTTGATCAGTAGAGAGATCCTTTACGACATTGTCACTCAGTGAAGTAAGAGGCTCCAATTGAGAGTTTGGTG
Organism: Bathynomus jamesi; assembly: GCA_023014485.1. Taxonomy (NCBI): domain Eukaryota; kingdom Metazoa; phylum Arthropoda; class Malacostraca; order Isopoda; family Cirolanidae; genus Bathynomus; species Bathynomus jamesi. Next base: position 115,251 of record JAJOZX010006100.1, read on the forward strand.
AATGAAGGATCAATTTCAAGTTCGGTTGCAGTGTCTAGCATCTTGCCAATGTTACCTGTCCACTTGTTGTTAGACAAGTTCTTCCCATCAAGTGTCGCAGGGTAACTCGTTAGTGTGGAGGGCAAACCAACCAGATCAGCTTACGGCAAAGCTTGACTCTACCCAATGCATGGAACCACCCTCCCAGCCAGTGTTAACATTTGTAGAATCACCTCCAATGGCCTGCAGGCTTTTATCAATGCCCTTCTTGAAATCTACAAGATTATCAGCAATAACTTCAGCAGGTTTTTTTTCTCGTTGAGCCTTTCTCAGGAGTGAAGTGGTAGAGATATCTTCCACTGCACACAGAATAATGCTCTTCTTTGATGATGCTGGGGAACTGACAATCTGAATTGTCTGCTTTCAGCATAACTTTAGTTGTATATTGACGGCCGTCAAAGAAGATGCAGTCAATTTCACCCTTCTTAAAGATCATCAAATTCCTGATCCAGGGATCTCGTAACTTTTCTTGGGCCCTCTTGACTGTATTGTCAACTACAAATCTCGTCTTCTTCAGTGATCAAGCCAGCATCCATAAAGGCAGCTGTGGCACGCAGGCCACACCATATCTGATGCTATGCATAGCAACATTAGGTATTTCTAATGTGTTGCACTCTGGCTTTTTATTGGAAGTTGAAGACGTGCTTGGTATTTCTAATGTCACTTCATAACTTCCATCCTTTCCATCTTCAGCATCTTGCCGCTTCTGCTTTTTGACTTGTCTGTTGTGCTCAGGTTGATCTGGCAAGCCAATCTGATGTGGTCCAATAGAACCAGACTTGTCTCTCTGACCTTTAATGAAAGCAAGTTCCTTCACAGGGGATCTTCATCTCCCTAGGGCATGTACAGTTAATGTGAGTTTCGTTTTTGCAACCAGCATCTGCAAGGCAGCCAAATTCAGAGCAGAGAACAATTTTACACTTGGAACTGAGGATGTCAAAAAGCTTGTCAAGTTTTGCAATGAAAGCCTCTTTGACATGTAACTTTCCTCTCCCAAGAGATGTGTTTTTGGCCTGCTCCCAGCTCTCTTGGATCTTGTTGAAGATTGTGACTCGTGAATTTACAACGGGGGCTACAAAAGAACTGTTTGCTCGTTCCCACTTTTCAAGCACTTTAGGGTAAATGTCCTTTGCAAGACTGGCTGCTGGGTAGTTTCTCACATCCTCACCACTTTGTTCTCTTAGCAGTAGCCCATATTTCAGAACGTCTCGCAGAGTTGGGAGTTCAGATGTCAACAACTCTCTACCAGTTCCAATTAGGTTGCTCATATGTGTGAATGTCCCCAGTCTTGTCCTCCTTTTAGAAGCCATTGTACAGTAGGTCAATTCCCACTGGTTAGGATGGTAGCACTGACGGACAAGTAATCTTCAGCATACTGATGAATATGTTTCAACCTGTGAAATAAGCAAAAACAGCAGTGCATTATACAGGGTGTCTCAAAAGTCTATCTATTTTGAAAAATAATGGGAATTACGAAAAACTGGTTTAAGACATGAAAAATATATTTATTTCAAAGTAAGTGCCACAAAGAATTAGTGCTATTTATTTATCTGTCTCCACATGGCGACCATCAGTGTGTGTACAGAGCTCACTTTCCAGCATTTGAGGTTATTTTCTGAACTGCATCGGTAATACGATTTCGAAGTTCGGCTACATCACTAATTCTTCTACAGTGTACACCTTAAACTTAATGAAACCCCAGGCGAAAAAATGTAATGGTGTTAAATCGGGTGAACGTGCTGCCCATGGTTGTGTTCCTCCACGACCAATCCAGCGACCGGGGAAGCGTCTGCCAAGATAATCACGTACAATTATTGCATAATGGCACGGTGCTCCATCCTGCTGAAAAACTACTGTGTCAAGAATGCCATCTGTAAGAAGTTGAGGTTCGAGAAATTGTTCAAGCATGTCAAGATAATAAACCAATTAACTTTTTTAAATACACAAATTTGCGCCAGAAGTACATATCTTTATGCCAGCATAGCATTTTTAAAAAAAAAACTGTCACCGAAATAGACTTTTGAGACACCCTGTATATACAGCATATATAATTATTATAATAATAAATATATAATTCCTCAAGAAAGTCACTATTTTTATGTAGCTTCTTAACCAAGCAAAACAATTATATTAAATTAACAAAAATATCTTTAGAATTCTTAAGTCATGCTGCAACTTTTTAGCACCCCTTATATTTGAAAGTTGAAAAATTCGACACACCCTACCGGCTTAGTATGTATATTATCTCGCACGACCACTCCCATTCCGGTGTTTCTAGTTGTACCCCTCCATTGGCTGGTAAATCACTGGTCTCTATTAAATGCAAGTCATCAAACTGGTATTTCAGCCATTTTCAGTGCCACAGTACAATCTTCGGCCCTAGTAACTCCCGAAAAGTGTAGTTCTAATGCTGCCAATTCTACCTATATATTCATGTTTTTGAAACAAAATTCAAATTTAATTTTTTTAAAAATTGTGGGTGATGGAGACCTTTCGCTTCCAAATTCATATACTGCGTGCAAAAATCCACCAGAATCGCCCTATTTTACTTAAACAGGAAAAAAGTTCTAATTATTTGTTAAGTGCAATACGAAAAATCGGTAATGAGTTTGCTTAAAAACAGACTGCGTTTGATGGCTCGGAGTCCAAAGTTTGCCACCAAAGACTGAATGACCTATCAAATGGGAACCTTCAATTTCCCTGTTCAGAATGTCGCTTGTTTAATAACTACTACTGTCGCGGGAAAGATCCAATCATGAGTGGAGATGGTAAGATGACCGTGAGCCTTCTGGATTGCAGGTCATTGTGAATCCCTCGCGTTTCACCTACCTGTATTCTCTGACGAGAAGGCTCAAAATCATCAGTCTGACCAGTTATTTCTAAACTTTCCAGAAGCCATGAAAGTACTAGAGTCGAACACCACTGAAGCTACTTTTACTGTATTACTATTCTATTGCTTGCCAACTTCATCTGACTTCATCTCCAACTCGAATCTGCGATGAATGGTATATGCCCGATGAATATGTTTAGGGTACCCATCACTTTCGATAGCATTATAGTGGACCAAGTCAATAATGGGGTTATAAAGAGAATATCTAATCCTGGATTGACCTCTAAGTCTGACGAAAGTGTGTATCAGTGTGGCAACTGAACGGTCAAAGAACTTGCTTGGCACGATAACGACGACTTAGTCTTGAGGCTCCTGATAACTTCCTTGCGGAAGCTGCTGGAATGAAGAGCAGCAAGAGGTATGGTGTAGTGGACATGAACAAAGGCCGATTATCAATTCATTCAGTTCTTGGTCTTGCTACAAAGGAAGGGAAAGGGTTAAACCAATAATGGGTTCCTCTCTTCACTGAAAGCGGAAATAAGAGTGTATATATTAATAGTTTAATGCTACAAGTCCTTCCCGATATTCTGTTGGTTTTCGTCAATATCCTTTCTGGAGTAGTTTATATAAATTGGGGCTGTAAGCATCAGCCTCGAAAATGGGTAATATCCACCCCAGCAGATAGGATTTTAGTTGGAGGTTCTGCTGCAAGAACTGAAGGGGAAGCCCCCCCCCCCCCCCCCCCCCCCCCCCCCCCCCCAAAACCTAGGTCATGGACACGCTCCCAATATTTACGAACTGCTAATGTTAAAAGTGTCTAACCCGGACGTCATCTCGGTTACCAAAGTCGGGGACTACGTTGTAACACTGCTTCCCATCGATCAACTAAGTGAAATGATATTGGGTCTGGATAGTTTGATAGAAGACCGTTTTTCAGCGTCCAGATTATGTAGCGACGTGTAGTTTGGATCCCACCTAAAGCTGTAGGTCCTCTACGTCATGACGAGGTGTTGCGAAGGAGATTAAACAAACAGGGTGGCGGCGGGTGTGGTCCCACTATGATAAAGTAATGTTTGTGTTAGTGATCGATGGAAAACAGTATTACGCCGTCGGCCACAACATGGCCGCCACATCCGCTTTACGACCTCCTGCTATACAGTATATCGCGAGTTGGGTAAGAGGGAAGGACCGACTACGAAACAAAAATGCTGGAGGTCTTCAATGAGAGTTATTTGACAAGCATCGATGTAGGTATACTACGTTAATATGGTCATAGAATAGTGAAGTGCATGACTGCACTTTCACGAAGACCCGTAAAAGTGGAAAGATTTTCAGTGATTATCTAAAGCCTACAACAAACAGATATTGATATAACCGAAAAAGAATCTTATTCGAGACCCCATCCCAGGCTTTTCGTGAATGTTTCGTCATACGTTCTATTTGATTATATATATGTTTATTTGAATTTGCTTTACATTCATTCTGTTTTACGTTATGGCACCAACATTCGGATAACCGCGAATTTCTTTGAAGAGCTAAATTCTTTACTTAGTGGTCGACAAAATCGAACTCTCTTTCTCTTATCAATGATGATACACACTTTTCTAGACCAGTTTTGTACACTGATTCCAAATCGTTTTCCTCTAGCACATCTAGTTATCGAGATAGATGACTTACGATAAATTGTGTCGAAATTAACACCAAAGTACAACTTTATTCATAAAAATGTACAACCTGAAAACGTTGCGAGTACGATTTTCTTTTGTAAATCTTGTCCGATCGTCGCGGTACAACATCCAGCAGTAGTCTACCAGCATACTTCGTTCCAGAAACCTTGGTAGCGATTTCTATTGATTGGATGTCGTGATGAAAGCGTTCCCCATGTTCGTGTGTCCTCGCGCCAAGGTTTCCTGGAAAGAAATCTAGATTCGAATGATGAAAAATATATTTTCAAGGACATGCGACAGCCCATTTCTTGATATGCATCGAGCAGTTTCTGAACTCCACCTTTGTATGCGGGAGACTTGTAGTTACCCAAGAAGTTTCCACAAATCCATTTGAAAGCCTGCCATGCTTTTAGTTCTAAAGCAGTGAGGCTTTCTTCAAAGCCTTCATCCTGCAGAATCTCCCTGATTTGGGGCCCCACAAAGATTCCCTTCTTCAATTTCGCGGCACTGATGGTTGCAAATTTCTCAACAAGGTATCGCAACCCTCTCGAATTCGCCTTACTCATCGCCTTTTACAAAATTTTTCATTAAGTTCTAATGACTAATGCTGCCAATTATACCTATATATTCCTTTTTTTTTTAAACAATTACATTCGTTCAAAATTTAATGCCAGTCACGCCTGATGTAGTAATCCGCGGTAGCACGGCTGTCCAATAGGCATAGGAAACTAGTATTTCATGAACCCTCCTTGCATGCCCGTAACATACCAATGACCAGAGCTGGGCAATAAACACACTTCACGAATGTATTTAGGTACTAAACACACTTCACGAATGTATTTAGGTACTAAACACACTTCACGAATGTATTTAGGTACTAAACACACTTCACGAATGTATTAGGTACTAAACACACTTCACGAATGTATTTAGGTACTAAACACACTCACGAATGTATTTAGGTACTAAACACACTTCACGAATGTATTAGGTACTAAACACACTTCACGAATGTATTTAGGTACTAAACACACTTCACGAATGTATTTAGGTACTAAAACACACTTCACGAATGTATTTAGGTACTAAACACACTTCACGAATGTATTTAGGTACTAAACACACTTCACGAATGTATTTAGGTACTAAACACACTTCACGAATGTATTTAGGTACTAAACACACTTCACGAATGTATTTAGGTACTAAACACACTTCACGAATGTATTTAGGTACTAAACACACTTCACGAATGTATTTAGGTACTAAACACATTTCACGAATGTATTTAGGTACTAAACACATTTCACGAATGTATTTAGGTACTAAATACATACAAATTTTAACCTATGCATTCACTAATTCATGGGTAACAACAATATAAAATGCTTGATAAAGGATAAAGAAAAAGTACAATCTAATTTCCGATTATATATATTCCCTTTTAGAACAAAACAAAAACAAAAGAACTTACGATGTTCAACCAGTGACATATACTCATTATATCATTGCAAAATGAGTAACAGTTAATGAGTAGATGAGAATAAACGTAAACATAAACCTACGAATTCTCTTTTATTTCACGGTTGCTGCGGATCAAACCAATCTTTCAAAAGTTTTGTCTGAAAGTGTTTCTTTGGGAGTTTACACAGCAAGCAGGTGCACTTTACCTATTACCGCCTTTAGATTTAATTTTAAAGTATTTTCCATCAAACAGAGGGTACTAAATTGTTATCTGCAGATATATACTGTTTGATTCACCGGATTTGCTTGTTGAAGCCATGACACGCACACGATAAAGAAATCAACCGCTTTCGACTAAGAGTGGCACACAACTGATTGAACTGACACGTTGAAACATGAACCATGCTGTACTACACTGTCGACGCGTCGTACTGTGCTAGTACAGAACGTGTATTAAACCAGTAAAAGTATTATATTTTGAGTATTTAAATACATGAAAAAACAATGTATTTATAAATACAGTTCTAAATACACAAAGTATTTAAATACGTATTTAAATACTGCCCAGCTCTGCCAAGACTTTGCGATCACCACAGATATTCCAGTGATGAGTGCTGCATTGGATTGCTTCGAGTAGTATATACATGTAGTATATTCATGTTATCGTACGTCCCCTTTAGGTTATGCAGGAGAACCGCTTTCAAGCTTTGCTGTGAGGAATCAATGAAGAGGCGCCACTCAGATCGTGTGTGTGTGTGTGCCTGTGACAAGTTCTCGAAAAGTCCATTGATATGGCAATAGCAGAACGGACCGTCTACTGTAAAGAATGTTACCAAATCATGGTTTCATTTCGATAGTGACACACACGGACGTTCTTCTCGAGTAAGTCTTTCTGCTCGAGTCTCGAGGAGAGAAGTTCTGATTTCTCTTTGGAGAGGGCTAGGTCTCTAATGAGCAGAGCTGGGCAATAAATACATTGAATGTATTTAAATACTAAATACTAAATACATGGGAGAAATGTATTTAAATAAAATACTAAATACATTTTACGAATGTATTAGATACTAAATACAAAATACATCAATTGTATTTAAATACATTTGTAAATACATTTTAAATACATACAAATTTTAACATATGCATTCACTAATTCACTAAGCCATGACGCACACGATAAAGAAATCAACCGCTTTCGACTAGAGTGGCACAAAATTGAACTGACACGTTGAAACATGAACATGCTGTACTACACTGTCGACGCGTCGCTACTGTGCTAGTACAGAACGTGTATTAAACCAGTAAAAGTACACATATATTTTGAGTATTTAAATACATTGTATTTAAATACTCATTAAAGTATTTAAATACTGTATTTAAATACATGAAAAACAATGTATTTATAAATACAGTTCTAAATACACAAATGTATTTAAATACGTATTTAAATACAAATGTATTTAAATACTGCCCAGCTCTGCTAATGAGGTCATTCAATTCGTTTTGGGTAAACCTCTCTGGCTCCCATTGCTCTTCGTCAGGTGTGTAGTCAAGATCGGCCGAAAGTCCCGCACCTTCATCGGATTCCCTTTCGTCTTCTAAAGAATCGAGTCCATGCTGTGGAGGTACCAGAATCGGCATCGTGTCATCGTGAGGGATCGGTCTAATCGCGGAGTCTACGTTCGGATAAACGATGCTATGCTTGTTTTTCACGGAGAATCCAGTTTGTTAACATTGCAAAAGTAACAATCGCCACGATGGCTCTCGGCAACTCCATATCATGGGTATAGCGAACGGCATCGACTTTTTCCTTTGGTTCAACCAGTCACGTAATCCATTCGAACAAGCTGTACAGATAACATGTGGCGCCCACGCCTTATCTTGGTCGGTCGCCTAGTGGACAGCCGAGGTATAACCGATAAGTTTCCAAGATCCATCGTGATTGTACGCCGTTGTGATTAGTCGCGAACGAGCCGCACAACGTGAGAAATTGTGGGGTAATTTTTACACTTTCGAGGCATGATGATCGATGAGGGTGATGTAAATCACTTAAAAAAATAAAATGTGCAAGTGGGCGACACAAAACAAATCACAACTAGACATGTGACTGTTACGCCAAAGAATAAAAAAAAGGGTGTACATTAGGGTGGATCGATTTTACATTTTTTTCGATTTCCATATTCTAATAAAATCGATCCACCCTAGTGTACATGTGTAACGTTTGCAAATTTGTGGCCAGTAACTGCTCTCGCCTAAAATACCACAAAACAACCTGCAGAAAACTTAAGTTGACAAAATGCTATACAAGAGTACAGAAACGATAAAACAAAAACCAACACCTAATAAATGCAAAAAAACTTTTTTTCTACGTGAAAGTCACGATATCATAATAAAAACCCACTCTAATAGACAGTTTATTTCCACAACAGTTTCGATGCCCACTGGCATCCTCTTCGGGTGGAAACAGAAAAACGTTTTTCTGTATCCACCCGAACGTTTTTCTGTTTCCACCCGAAGAGGATGCCAGTGGGCATCGAAACTGTTCTGGAAATAAACTCTGTCTATTGGAGTGGGTTTTTATTATCGGTGTTACGACATTGGCCATAACGTAACCCCAGAAAATTGACAACACAAATTAAGAAATGTTTGAAAAGGACTCCCAAAATTAAATGAAGCAATGGCCGTTCTCAGTTAAATTAACTCAGTTGGGTCATGAAAAATAAATTCAGAAAAAAATACATCACTGTTGTAAATTATTATTGAACGGATTTTAATGTGGAAATTTTAAGAATATTTTTTGTTTGTGAAATAAACTGCCCAAAATTACTAAGAACTTTATAATAGTATATCTTATTTTATTTGTCAAATCAAAGAAAAATTTTAAGATTAACATTTAACCCTTAACTGTGCCGTAGTGTCCTTTTACGGACATACTTTTTTTTCTTGAAAAAATAATTCAGGCAGTTAAGGGTTAAGAATGTTTAAACAACGCCAATACTGTGTGTGCTTACTTTTAAATGTATCATTGCTAATTTGTATCAAGTATAAATGAATGATTTTATGGTAAAAATGGTGGTCCTTTAAATGGGTTAAAAGATCCACGATACTGGTAGTATAGGCCTATGACTTAGGCTATGTAATTAGATGTTAAATCTACATATGTAATCTTTTCACTAATTAAACTTATAAGAACAAGTTCATTTAATAGACCCAAAATATTTGAATTTGGGGTTTGTGAGGTTATAATGAAGTCAAACGCGTCAAAAGGTCTTATATTATTCATTATACTGTATATATATAAATTTTCAAGGGTATCAGCTTTTCGACAAAATCGAAATTTGTTACAAATATCGTAACAAGTCGGAACTGGTCACGTAGGAAATCACTAACCAATCTATTATAAAAGGACCACATAACCTTCACAATGATTGTTTTGATCATCACACTGGTACACAGAATATAATATATATATATATATATATATATATAATAGGCGACGTATATTAACAATAACCTAAAGTCTCTTTGCCAACAGGAAGGAGTGCATTTTGCAAATTTTTGGAACAGTTTCTACGGCAGGAGGGACTTGTTCCTCGAAGATGGACTTCATTTTAATGACGTTGGAGCTGCGCGTTTAGGAAGACTATTTCATAATACTCTCTCTTCTTTTCAGGCCCAGCGTAAATACCACAAATTTCCCCTGTGTTCGCGAAGGTGTCGCAATTACAAACAATTTGAAAGGTTCTATCCTTAAATGCTCGTAGCCTACGAAATGAAATAAACGAATTTTTTTCTTTAATTGCTCGTAAAGACTGATTTAATTGCGATAAATGAATCGTGGCTTAGCACTGAAACACGTGACTGTAGGGGAGTATCAAATTAAAGGTTATAGACTTTTTGTTAAAAACAGAATAGGTAGGCGAGGAGGCGGTGTTATGTTGTATATCAAAGATAATATTGCGAACGTTATAGAAGTAAAGCACTCAATTCCAGAACCGATAGATTCGACTATAGCAGAACTTAAATTGAACGATTTCAAATTTCTTGTTGCGGTCATATATAGGCCCCCTAATCAAACAGCTGATACGGACGAAGCGTTATATCGTGAACTAAAGAGAATAATCGGTAGTGAGCAGGCTTTATAAGTTATGGGTGACTTTAATTGCGCCAACGTGAATTACGATACAATGCAGGGAGACGCGGAAGGTAATCGTTTAGTTAATTTTCTCGAGGATAGCTTTCTTATTCAAAAGGTTGGGGAACCTACGAGGTTAGACAGTATTTTAGATTTAGTAATAACTACGGAAAATAGGCTAATTACTGATCTTCAAGTAATAGAACCGTTAAGCAATAGCGATCACAATATGGTAGAGTTTGTCCTCTCAGTAAGTCACTCGAAACCAACTAACTCGACTAAAATTCCTAACTTCCAGCACGCAGACTTTAGTAAATTTCGAAATAAATTTTCACACGTCAATTGGGAAAACGTAATGGGGAACTCCAACGTAAAACTAATGTGGGAATCGTTCGAAACGGTATTTAGGACTATAAATGAGGAATGTGTACCGTACAAAATTAAGCGTGCGAAAGTAAACAACAAGCCCTTGTGGTTTACTTCTAGAGTAGGAGACATTATAAAGAGTAGAGAGAGGGCTTATAGGCTATATAAGTGCGATAAAGATAATCTGTTGTTCCGAAACAAGTACATATCTCTAAGGCGTGAAGCTAAAAGTGTAATAAAAAAGTCCAAGCGCGAATTTGAGATCTCCATAGCTCGTGACGGTAAAGAAAACCCCAAGCGATTCTTTCAATATGTAAATAATAGAAATCCAGTAAAAAGTGTCTTGGGGCCTTTGAAAAATGTAAACGGAGTTCTAGTTTCTGAAAACAAGGAAATGGCTACCTTACTAAACGAATTTTTTACGTCAGTTTTTACTATAGAAGATGTAACGAATATCCCTACGGTCATAGACATACCTTTTGATAATGGTAATATTTTGGATAATATCGTGGTTAGTGAAGGGGAGGTAATGCGCTATATTGATAAAATGAAAACGCGTAAATCACCGGGGCCGGATTCCATATATCCCATACAACTAAAAGAATTAAAAGATAACATTGTTGTTCCGCTAACAAAGATTTTTAATGCGTCTATTTCTGAGGGGTCCGTACCAGATAATTTCAAGTTAGCAAACGTAACACCTATCTTTAAGAAAGGCGATAAAGGTGCGGCGGGAAATTATAGGCCAATCAGTTTAATGTCTGTTGTAGGTAAGCTACTGGAATCAATAATTAGGGATCGTATAGTCGAACACTTAGAAGTGCATAAGCTAGTTAGAAATACGCAGCACGGTTTTAGGCGAAACTAATCTTGCTTAACTAAACTAATCTTTTAGAATTTTTCCAAAGCGTGGTTGACGTATACGATAGACATCGGGCGGTTGATGTAGTGTATTTAGATTTTCAAAAAGCGTTTGACACTGTGCCGCACAAAAGACTCATTGAAAAAACTAAGGCTCATGGAATCAGGGGTGTAGTAATAAATTGGCTAGAAGAGTGGTTGCGAGGTAGGAAACAGAGGGTGGTCGTTGATGGAGCGGAGTCGTCTTGGGCTAATGTAGCGAGCGGCGTTCCTCAGGGTTCTGTATTGGGCCCCTTGCTTTTTCTTATATATATTAACGACTTAGATGTCGGCCTAGTCAGTACAGTTTCAAAGTTTGCGGATGACACGAAGCTGGGTGGTAGGGCGATTAATGACGAAGATAGAGGTAAAATCCAGGAAGATCTGAATAAAATCGTTGATTGGTCAGTCACATGGCAAATGAGATTTAACGTTGATAAGTGCAAAATTTTGCATATAGGTTCGCGTAACGGTAATTTTGCTTATAGTATGTCAGGGACAGATTTAACAAGCGTAGAGCAGGAAAAAGATTTAGGTGTTATAGTCACTGGTGATTTAAAAGTAGCGAAACAAAGTACAGCAGCGGTCAATAAGGCGAACAAAGTGTTAGGTTTTATAGCTCGAAATTTTGAGTACAAATCACGCGATATTCAGAGCTGGGCAGTATTTAAATACATTTGTATTTAAATATGTATTTAAATACATTTGTGTATTTAGAACTGTATTTATAAATACATTGTTTTTCATGTATTTAAATACTTTAATGAGTATTTAAATACAATGTATTTAAATACTCAAAATATAAAAATGTAAATACTTTTACTGGTTTAATACACGTTCTGTACTAGCACAGTACGACGCGTCGACAGTGTAGTACAGCATGGTTCATGTTTCAACGTGTCAGTTCAATCAGTTGTGTGCCACTCTTAGTCGAAAGCGGTTGATTTCTTTATCGTGTGCGTGTCATCGCTTCAACAAGCAAATCCGGTGAATCAAACAGTGATATATCTGCAGATAACAATTTAAAATGTATTTACAAATGTATTTAAATACAATTGATGTATTTTGTATTTAGTATCTAAATACATTCGTAAAATGTATTTAGTATTTAAATACATTTCTCCCATGTATTTAGTATTTAAATACATTCAATGTATTTATTGCCCAGCTCTGGCGATATTATAGTTCCTCTTTATAAATCATTAGTTAGACCCCATTTGGAGTACGCGGTCCAATTTTGGAATCTGCATATGCGCAAAGATATAGACAAAATCAAGAGAGTTCAAAGACGAGCAACTAATATGATTCCGTCGCTTAGGTCAAAGTCGTACGAGGATAGGCTTAAGGAGTTAAAATTAACAACACTCGAGACTAGGAGGCTAAGGGGTGATCTAATCCAGGTTTTCAAAATTATGAATGGGTTCGATAACGTAGATAGAGATAGCTTTTTCGAAATATCTCAATATAATAGGACTAGAAATAACGGGTGTAAGTTGACAAGTAGAAGGTTCGAGACAGCAGTTGCCAAAAACTTTTTTACGCATAGAATAGTAAATACCTGGAATAGTTTGCCGGTAGAAGTAATTAGTAGCACGTCTATAAACATGTTTAAAAATCGATTAGACGCATAATGTTGATAGATTGGGTATAGTTTAAGGTAGTAAAATTAAGGCTTTGTGGTGATAGATCCCACAGCTCAACACAAGTGTTGTGGGATATAGGGAGGCAGCATCTTGGGTTAGGGGATACTCTCTGTCCTTACACACCCCATTTAGAGATATTCCTCTGCCGAGCGGTGCCCCCCATAGTACTGTGAGGTATTGAAAAATTCATGATCTTCACTTGCCCCACAAACACCTTTAAATGGGAGACCCAAAATGGGTGCACACACATTTCTACATTACTGTACAGTCTTTACAGCCACACCTACACTTTTCCTCCTAAGTATGTATATTGTAATGTATATGGTTGTAAATTTTGACTTGGTCCGCAATCGATATGGACCGTGAATTATTTTTCGTTGGGCAAGGTACTAGTATTGATGGATACCGTTATGAAATTGACTGGATTCTTTGGATCTGATATATTTGCATGTCGGTTATAAATAGATGTAGAGTGTAACATATTTGTTGATAGTAGTCTATTATTACTTGATCCTCTGGATCCAGAGATTCTATCTTTAGTTTTTAATTGATAATTATTTAGTTCTGCAAAAATTGGTCGTTGCGAATGTACAGGCAGTTGTTACATAAATTTCTTATGTTCTTGTGGTTCGGAACCCACGTAAAATTGTAGGTCCTCTCCGCCACCACGGAGGACATATACAATACACAATTACGTAGACCAGCCACGAGTGCTCCTAGGGTTTATATATATATATATATATATATATATATATATATATAATTTGGAAAATATTTCAGTATTCATGCCAGTGTCTGAGAATCAGATACAATATTTATGCAATATTCTATATTTAAAATTGTTTGCCTTAAAACTAAATTTCTTTTACTACATAATGCAATAAAAAAGAATAGTAGTGAAAAGGGAAACAAATTTTAGGTTGAATATTCTCAACAAACAAACACACTCGGGTTGCCACCGCCAAAGTTTTGCGAGTCCAAAGATTTTATACTAACAATTTTTTTAGGGGTGGAAACGCTCCTCTGTACTTCACCTTGTCATTAAATGATTATAGAGAATAATAATAATGATTGAGGTTGTTTAACCTCCTTCGCAACATCTAAGGTTATATGATGGAGGGGACCTACAGCTTTACTTGGCTACGACGTAGCCCTGATTATAAAGAACATAGAACAAAAAATAAGAACAAACAGACACGTACAAAAAATACTGTCCCATAAACGCATGAATGTACTACTTTACTTCGATGTACAGTTAATTTTTTTTTAGACAAAATTTGGTTATCAGAATATATAACTGATAACTACAAAATAAAGGCAGTACTGCCATACTTCATCTCCAGATCAAAAGATGATTCTGATCTTTCCACATTATTAGGTCTTTTCTTCAGATTCTTTTTTTCTTTTTTCAATAACTAATAGAATAATAGTTAACTTAGGACAAAAGCAAGTAATACAAGGTTTTCTAGTTACCTAGTAAACTTTTATACGTCTGTCGATCAGTAGTCAGATGTTGTGAACAATGTGCTCAAGTTGAAGGAAGACACTTTGAACATCTAAAATAAACAATTATTGTTGCTGTATTGGAAATAAAATTGTTAAATATCGTGTTCATATAAGAGTTTCTAGGTAATTTTAGAACACCCTGTATATTGAAAGGATAGCAACACTGCCCAGAGGCTACCACTATAATTGCGCTATCAGGTAGAGTTGGCAACAAAATATTTTTTTGAAAAGGAGTTAAGTTTACTAAAATATATAATAAAGCAAAAATAATTTTAAATAAAACTTGAAATTTGGATAAAGATTAAAAAAAAATTAGCTTAAAAATATTTAAATTATAAAACCTGCTGAACACATCTGAGAATGCATAAAAATACAAAGATTTCACAATTCTGACTTATTCCGACCGAGTCCAGAGACCAGGCTGAATTTCTGGAGAGGTGGCCAGCCCCACACACACACACACACACACGTGTGTGTGTGTGTGTGTGTGTCTCCGCATCCGCGGCGTACCAAGGCCGTCTCAATTACAAGGCCTGAATATTGTATTCGAACACATGCTGTGACGTCACGCGACGGTCCGAGAAGTATGGTTTTACGAACCTTGGCTTATTTGTTGTTTACAAAATCTGCGCAAAAATAAAAATTTATTTTTATATAATTAATTGGATATTAATCATTTAGAAAGTAGACAGTATTATTATAAGGTGAGGCATGCTACTTTTGCTAATTTATCAAATATATGAGCTACTTTGAGAAACTTGAATGTTAACATTTAACATTTAAGTGTACGATAATGTGGCATTTAGCTCTTAATGTTAGGCTATGTTCAGTAAATTTTAAATACAATGGAAGTAGCCTAAGCATTTACTCCCTCGAAAATCTTATACTATAGGAAGTGGTGTGGGTCACCTGAAGATCAGGGCCCCCAGCCTCAATTACCAAATGATATCTTCGTTAAAACTAACGAAAATATCACGACTTAACCTAACCAATCGTCAAGGGCGTACAGTTGACCTAACCGGGCATTCAATTTAATTTATTATTATATTTGGTACTGTAAAGCAAAAAGCAAGAATACATGGGGGTTAGGGGCCCTGATCTTCGGGTGATCCAGTGGTGTATCGTAACGAAGTAGAAGTACTTAAGTACCTTCAAGCAAAATGTACTCAAGTACTTTTAAAATGGCATACTTTTACTTCAACTCAAGTACTTGTTATCAACTTCCCAAGTATGGCACCTCCAGGCCCTGGTACTCCATCACACTTCGGGCCCCCTTCTCCTTACTCTAAACATTGCTTTTTCACTCAAATTATGTGTTGTTAAACAAAATAAACGACAAATATCAAGTATTTTTAGGTATAACATTGTACAACGCCTTCCTATTGAAACTACTACTACTAGTGGAAGCAAATTTATTGTCGTCAGCAAATGCTAAATGCTAAATCCAAATTTAGAGTGGTAGAAGCTAGATCTGCTTCTACCACTCTAAATTTGGATTTCTACTTGTTTGTTTTTTTCTGTTTAAGGTGCTTTCAACCCTGCTGGATTATTGACACCATTTTTTTTTTTTTTTTGTAGAGAAAGGTGGTGAAAGAAGTAGTAGAAGGAAATGGGAAGTGTTTTGTTTGTTTTTTCTGTTTAAGGTGCTTTCAACCCTGCTGGATTATTGACACCATTTTTTTTTTTTTTTTGTAGAGAAAGGTGATGAAAGAGGTAGTAGAAAAAAGTGTTATATCAAGTGTTTTGTTGTTTGTTTTTTCTGTTTAAGGTGCTTTCAACCCTGCTGGATTATTGACACCATTTTTTTTTTTTTTGTAGAGAAAGGTGGTGAAAGAAGTAGTAGAAGAAAGGGAGTTTAATATTGTTTTGTTTGTTTGTTGTTTTTTCTGTTTAAGGTGCTTTCAACCCTGCTGGATTATTGACACCATTTTTTTTTTTTTTTTGTAGAGAAAGGTGGTGAAAGAAGTAGTAGAAGGGAAAGATAATCCATTGTTTTGTTGTTTGTTTGTTTTTTCTGTTTAAGGTGCTTTCAACCCTGCTGGATTATTGACACCATTTTTTTTTTTTTTTGTAGAGAAAGGTGGTGAAAGAAGTTGCAAAATGGACATGGTATTAGATTAAAATAATTATTTGAATATAAATAATTAACTGACAATTGTGATATATAATTAATTATGTTTACATACAATAAAATAATACAGTATACATAAAATTAGTATTAATGTGGTTTACAATTGAATTATGATGGGTAACTAATTTAAAATGAATTTATAGCTATTCCGAAATTCAAGACGGTAAAATTAACATTTATCTTGAAACTAAAATAAGAGTATTCACTACAAGCTCATAAGCCGGTTTGATCCATTTTTAGCAGGTCACATTTTGAAATATGGAAATTCTGGCAAAGGAAATCCTTCTTACCTGTCCAAAACCACCTGTGAGAAACTCATTCAACTAATGGCTCAAAAGGTCCACGCACTCATTGTTGACGAATTAAAATCTTCTGGTTATTTTAGTTTGTCAGTTGATTCAACACCAGATCTATCACATATCGATCAGTTAAGTGTTGTACTTAGGTACTTAAAAGATGGACAGCCTATTGAACGCTTTTTAACCTTTCTGAAAATGAAAAGCCATACTGGTGAGGAAATGGCAAATCAGGTGTTGCAGTACTTACGTGAAGTTTGTAAGCTAAACTTTTCAAAATGTAGGGGTCAATCTTACGACAACGCTGCCAACATGTCTGGGCGTTATAAGGGGATGCAGCAAACAATTTTAGAAACAAACAAGTTTGCTATATATGTGCCCTGTGCAGCCCATTCACTAAATCTGGTAGGCCGAAGTGCTGTTGACTGCTGTCAAGAGGCGGTTAATTTCTTCTCCACAGTGCAGTTGCTCTATACCTTTTTTTTAGCCTCAACCAGCAGGTGGGAAATTCTTAAAGGTTGTATTGGAAATGAAAGTGTCTTAAAATCCCTCTCTGATACCAGATGGGAGGCACATGCTATGGCAACAGCAGCAATTTTGAAATCTTTCCTTAAAATTTTAGAAGCGTTAGAATGTATAGCTGAAGACCAGTCACAAAAGGGAGACACTAGAAGAGAAGCAAATAATATTGCAAATAAGATGCAAGAGCTAGAATTCGTTTTTTTATGTTGAGTTTTGGGATGAGATTTTGCAAAATTTTCATAGAGTAAGCAAAGTTCTACAGAATAAGGATGTGAACTTAAAAACATGTGCAGATCTGTATGGATCATTAGCTGACCAACTGTGCACTTCACGAGATGAATTTGAAAGATATGAAGCAGCTACAAAGGAAATGCTACCAGATGTTGATTACAAGGCAGCTCAAACTCGCAACGTATCAGAAAGAAGGTACCCAATGACGGAGATGCACCAGAAGTATATCTGAATGCCAGAGATAAATTTCTTATCACCACCTTTTACACAATTGTTGACAAACTTGAAACTGAGATGAGAAGAAGAGGAGAGATATACAAAGAAATAGCAGAGAGATTTTCTTTTCTAAGTGATGTGCCACATAATGTCACCACTTCATCATCTACTGAAATTGAAAGGTATTCTCAGGGTTGTAAAAAGATGATTGATGCTTACCCAGAGGACTTGAACACTAATTTCTCTGCTGAGCTTCAGCAGTTTCACTCATATGTGTGCCATAAGTTCAGTGCAAAAAAAATGTAAAAACAAGATTCAGTCATGCTGAACTTTATAAAATAATTGTAGAAGACAATTGAGTGTGCCTTCCCAAATGTAGAAATTGCCTTTCGTATATTTTTAACATTAATGGTCACAAATTGCTCAGCTGAGCGTTCATTTTCTCAGTTGAAGTATATTAAAAATACCAACAGAACAACTATGCAACAAGGCAGGCTGGATGCCTTATCTCTACTAAGTATAGAAGCAGATTGTTACGTAAGATTAGTTTTGAGGATCTGATCAAAAGACTTTGCAATTAAAAAAAGTAGGAGAAAACTTTTCAAATATAAATGAAGTGGAAGTATACAAAAATAAACATTATTTCCATCTTACTGTAAGTTTTATTTTATGGTTTATTTTTGTTTATATTTTGAATTACATATATATGGGGCACCAAAATCTTTTAAGTGCTTAGGGCCTCTAAAGGTCTTAATCTGGCCCTGGTAAGACTACTTACAGGATGGCTAAACGGTTCACGTCACATGCCATTTGCTATTCCAATGATTTGGAGGGAACCCAAAGATCACACAACAGACTGCTATTTCTGCCTGGTAAATACAAAGGGGATCACTTCAAAAACAAAGAGCCTTATGAAATACCCTAATCTACCGTCTGCAATGAGACCAGTTCCCCACAGTGCTCAACTTCCAGTACCAAATCCTCCTGAACATGTAAGTTTAAGTGATGAGGAATCAAACGTAGCTGTAGCATATCACGAGGAAAAAGATGAAGACATTTCTGATCCAACATTCCAGGCTACCTGTTCCTCCAATGAACCACATTTACTGTCACAAGGAGATCTAAATGACCTAGTTCGTGATTTGAAATTATCTAAGAAGCAGGCTGAACTTTTAGGTTCAAGATTAAAGGGTTGGAATCTACTGCAACGTGACACTAAAGTTTGTTTTTTCCGCAGCCGCCATGATGAATTCAAAGAATGGTTCTCCCATGAAGATGGACTTGTGTTTTGTAAAGATGTTAATTCAGTCACGGGGGCTCTTGGTCATGAACATAACGTGGATGAGTGGCGATTGTTCATTGACTCCTCAAAAGTCAGCTTGAAAGCAGTCCTTCTTCACAACGGAAATAAATTTCCTTCTGTACCTATTGCACATGCTGCAAACATGAAAGAGTCATACGACAACATGAAGTTGCTTTTAGAAAAGTTTTAGTATCAGAAATATAAGTGGAATATCTGTGGAGATCTGAAGGTCATTGCACTTTTGCTAGGGTTGCAGCTAGGTTACACCAAGTACTGTTGTTTTTTATGTGAGTGGGACAGTAGGGACAAGCAAAACCACTACGTTAAGAAGGATTGGCCAAAACGCACCTCACTTGTTCCAGGCAAGAAAAATGTTGTGAATAGTTCACTTGTTGACCCTGAGAAAGTGTACCTTCCTCCTTTGCATATCAAGCTTGGACTTATGAAAAACTTTGTTAAAGCGATGGATAAAGCGCAAACAGGATTCACATACTTGAGAAATAAGTTTCCCCGGATCAGTGATGCCAAGATTAAAGAAGGCATTTTTGTAGGCCCTCAGATCAGAGAATTGTTAAGATGAGAGATTTGAAGGAGAGTTGAATGAAGTTGAGAAAGCTGCGTGGCAGAGTTTCAAAAGTGTGCACAAATTTTTTGGGAAATCACAAGGCCGAAAACTGTTCTGAAATAGTAGATCTTCTTAAGTCTTACCAAGCAATGGGGTGCAATATGTCATTAAAGGTTCATTTCTTGGACTCTCACTTGAACTTTTTTCCGGAAAACCTGGGTGCGGTAAGCGACGAACATGGTGAGCGTTTTTATCAGGATATTTCTGCCATGGAAAACCGTTACCAAGGCAAATGGAGCCCCAGTATGCTGGCTGACTATTGCTGGACTCTTAAGAGAGACATGCCTGAGGCAAAGCACAGCAGAAAATCAAAACAAGCTACTTTTTAAACTACAGGTATGTCTTTTCGATCATATTTTAATAAGTATGTAACTATATGGGTTTTTAAAAATTAAATTGCATGTCACACAAAAACCAGACCTGATAGAGAAATTTTACAAACTTATTTGGATTCAGCACAGAAAATACTATAAGAATAAGGTATTTTCATTCTTGGGACACGAAAACTTTTTTTTTGCCCAGTGAATTATCGAACTGAAATCAATGTTCTTGGCAACTGCGCGCTCTATCGACAGAAGTGAAAGGTATGATAGTCGCTTTTGGCCCATTTTTTATCTCGTTAACTCTCATAAAAAAATGCACTTGCTGAAACTTCGTCCAGCCTCAGCAATAGTGACTGGTTGAGAGCAAAAAGAGCGATGCAAACTTCACTGAATACTGGCTGCAGCTTTATGTCGTAAATTTGATTCAGCAAAATGAGAGGAGGTAGTTCAGTGTCTTGGTGGAATGTAGACCTAAATATTTTCTTCAGGTGCAACATTTCGATGGCAAAGTTGCTGGAAAGGTCTGTTGAGTAATTTTGGGCTAAGATCTTTCATACAGCCTTAAGTTCAACGTTATCTAGAGACATGTAGTTTAATAATGACTTAAATGTGACACAATGTCCTTGGTTGCCTTAAACAGATAGTCCAAATCACTCAACATAATCTAAAGTAGCATAAAAGACATTCTAAATGCAGATTCCTCATCTGATTCAGTAAACAGATAAACTCGATTTTTCTGTGACGTCCAAGACTTCGTCATGAAACATTTTCGGCTTCTTCACCCTCTTCTCTGGGAAGTTTGGTGTAATTCCTATGCTGTTTGCAACATGAGCTTCTGACAAAATGTCCATTCGTTTGCTTTAGTTCTTCATAAACATCTGCGATGAGAGCTGATGCCGTATGAAGTGATATTCCACGTGATTGTATAATCTTATTTCATTCATTAATGTTTGAAAGCACTTTTACTCAAAAAAGCAGCAAACACAACGCAAGGAAACAAGTTAAAGTATGTTTTCAATGACATTACTTCTGAACGAATCTCGGGTATTAGACTTGAAGTTTCTAAAATGCACTCTAATGATTTAAGAATGCCTGGTAGATGCATTGCTATTGGACGAATAACATCCACACGTGCACTCTATTGTGTGTCAGACTAACAATGGAGAGAACATTGAATTTCATCTAAAAAAAATTTCCACTGTGATGGGCTACCACTGAAGCACACATCACATACAAACACTGAACACAGCCAAAGACTAACACTTTCAGGACATAATGCTGCTACGTGAACTCCTGTAAGATTTAGTGATGAGCACCAAAGGAGAATACTCGGCAGGTTTATTTTTATTTTTAATGCATGCCTGAACACCTTTTACCTTTCCTAACATGTTGGATCCATTGTCGTATCCCTGACCCCTACAATCATCCAGAGGAATTTTATGATATTCTAATCTTGAAACCAATAAATCACTTATCTCTTCTCCAGTTTCCTTATCAAAGTCTATAAACTCGATAAACCTTTCACGATTTTCAATTATATATTTCTTGATCTTGAACCACAAACCTTAGAATTAAAACATTTTGCTCACGGTGAGAGGCATCCGGAGTTGAATAAACTGAGAGAATAGTAGATGGCTTTATATCTCTCGTTTAAAATGGCTTTTAGCACAGCCTTACCACATAATTCAAACAATTCATTTTGGTTCTGCCATGATAAGTAATGAGCGTGACCTTGCATGCTCTTGCCTTCCACTTGCTTTTTTTTTTTAACTTTGGCCAAATATTCATGAGTCACTGTCATAACGACCTAGCAACTAGAGTCCCCAGAAAGTTGCCATTGCGATGGTCACCTATCACATTATCACCACTTTGAAATGATAAAACCTCTTGTTGCAAGATGTAAAGTGACACCCAACAATCTCTCCATTCTTCAATCAATATTTTGTTTTTGAATCTGTCAATTCCATGTTCTAAACGTGACTGGTCTAATGCTTTCCACTTACAGTAGCCGAGTTTATGATCCAGGCTTTTTTCATGCTCAGGAAGTCTTGCATATAGCTTTCTCTATTGTTTCATAGATGGTGAATAGCCTTACCTTTTTGCAAGTACACTGCACTGATCAAATATCATATACCTAGTCAGTATAAAATCCAAGACAAACAAAAATGGCAAAGATTCTGAAAAATGGAGTCACAGAAATTATTCATTCCATATAAATGACGTTAAATGGATAAAATATTACAAAACTAGTTCACTTTATTTTATACAAATATTCAACTAAAACAACAAACCTAAAAATAAATTTGTCGCCCTCTATTAAGCAAGCTGCCAGGCTGAATAGTGTACTGTCGGCAAATTTTAGGCCAAATTCGCAACTTATCACCAAGCGTAGCATTTTTCCTAAGGACTGTTGTAGAATATTCTCCACTAATTGTATAGATTTTATGAGAGGTCGATCACGCCAATGAGTAATGTGAAAAAAATTCTTCATATTTTCTACTTATTCAGTATGAAGCCTGTCAGTCACCATGCTGTTCCCGGGCCCCTCAGCTTCCCGTGCACCGGGTCAACTGTCTCTTCTGTCCCCCCCATGCTTGGGCCCTGCGTATGTACACAGTACACACATTAAATATACCCATCGTAGAATATACTATGCATGCACCAACTCAACTGTGAACATCGAAATATGTTGTATGTAATCATGCCATTTCAGCAAAGCAGCAAGTGTTCATTCCATCCGATTCCATCTCAGAAAATTATGTTGGTAACCCTCACAGCCGATCAACTAATCGATCTGCGTATTCAAAAGTTTTAAGGTCTTCATTTACTGATTATGTCAAACAACTTCCTGCTTATTGGCAACAGTGTATATATTACTTATTTATTATTTTCACTGTTTTGTGAATGCTCAATATTTTGCTCGTCCTGGGTGACGAGCCTGAGGAACCTAACACATCTACCACAGGCTCCGATGAAGAATAATTTTTCTCCCAGCTAAGGAAAAGCTCCTCCTCAGCAACACAATCAGTTGGAGGCATACCTAACCAGCTCCTTTCAAACTATGGATATGCTGAAGTCTTTTCCAGCAATTAAGCAGCTCTCCATTCTATTAAATACACCACTGCCTGTATCAGCTGTCTGTGAACGACTCTTCAACTGTGCGGTTGATATTTAGGTCAAGACGTGGCACAGGCAGTGATAAAAACTTTGAAAATCAACTGCTCTTAAAGCTTATTCAAAATTTCAGAGTCTTTTGGCAAAGCAAGCTTTCGACAATTTCATAAACATTACAAATATATTTGTCTCCTGTAATTTTCTCCCTATTTTTGCATCTTATTTAGCCTGCTGAGGTCTTCCATTCAGTCAATCCTTCTTTGTAGGACAACGGTTGATCGAATGATGGATGTATGTATCATTGTATGTATGTATGACTATAATACAGTTTTTCAGTACTTTATACTCAAGCTTTTTTTAAAGAAGCTACTTCTACTTAAGTAAAAATACAATTACTAAAGAAAATATGTACTCAAGTACTTTCTAAAAGTACTTTATACACCACTGGCTATAGGTCTACACAGAGTAGCTATATAAATGATAGTCTGTAACCACAAAGTGTCAACTATGTCAGAGTATAGTAGCTTACAATATTATTTATGAATGTGAAGAACAGTTGTGCATGTTTTTTATTCAAAGCTTCATATACTAAGTAGCTATTACATAACACTGCTGGATTAGTTTGATCACTCCCGAGTCCTTAAGACCTTAACCTCCTTGAGAGCTAAAAGAGTGATTGTTTTAAACCAATGGTCTAACTGTATATCCACTGATTGTTTTTCTGTACGTTACATTCTTTTTTACTCTCGCTACCTAGCCTATGTTGCTAAAAGAATTTTATGTGATGCTTATGCACTAATGAGACATAGGAAAATTAGATTATTAGGAAGATAGTGACTCAATTTCAATAGTTCTAAACAAAATGTAGTTGTAATTCTCTTAGGATCATTTTTATTAAATATACAGGGTGTAACAAAAGTCCGTTGTCATAGGGAAATAAGATATAACAGAATTGAACTAGAGAATAGTTTTAACTATACATTACAATTCGTAAACAATACCATCAACTTGCCAATTATTCCAGTACATGCCAATCCACATTGCCAATAATCTAACGGTGTTGCCACGTAATACATAACTCATCACGATCAATTCAGTTATATTTAATTTTTCTATGAGAACGGACTTTTGTTACATCCTGTATGTACCTACAACTAGGCTTGGAAAAAATTACATCTGCAATTTCATTTGAATGTAATTAATTACACATTAATGACAATGTTATATTTTACTGTAATTGAACTAATCCAACTCATTTCGGTTAAAATAAATTTTACTTTCTCGACTGATTTGAAAATTTAGTGTTTTTTTTTAGCTATTTATTCAAATGAATGGAGTTAAATTAAAAAATTGGTTATCAACACTAAAGCGTTCAAGCGACTCGGTTACTCAAGAGTCTCAGACCAATCACCAATCATCATTTGAAATTCAAGGCCGTGGGCCCGTGGCAGTAAGAATCGGATACTTGTAATCAGGATGTAATCAAATTTAATCGGGAAGTGTTTAAATATGCAAATGAAGAATATAAAACTTTATATAATAGCTACTGCATACTGTATGATTATATTTTAAATCAAAGTTTCCTCTCTCTCTAACTGAAACTCAAACAATTTGCCTGATATTGAAATATATTGATTCGTGATCCATTGATACTCTTTTCCACTTTAACCTTTTTTTAAAATAACGTACAACCAATAAATACACAATTACATCTATAGGAAAACCATGATGTTGATTTCTAATTGGCGAATATGATCTTACCTATTTAGTTAGTTTGATAGATGATGTCATTGTAATTGTAATAATAATTGCGACTGTCGGAGCCCAAGTAATTGTAATTATAACTAATTCAGAATTTCTAAAAAGTAATTGTAATTGTAATTGTAATTTTCCCCCCAAAAATGTAATTTTTCCAAGCCTGCCTGCAACAGTGAGAGAATACCTTGCTATTCTCGATAGGGGAGGTTCGAACCGGCCTTCCGAGTTTACAATGATGCGCTCCCTTAACACTTTCAAATATTTTCGAGCCATCTTGCAAAGCTATGAGAAACAATTTGTAGAATTTATAAATCAAAGAAATGTCATTTTGCATTTATCTCTTGACTTTCATCATACCCTATTTGATTTTGAAGAGCTATGTTCCTGCACTCCATCACTTAAATCTGTCGTTTTGCATCGCATTAGGTACACGAGTAATATATTGATAAATAATTATTCTAAATTACACAATAATACGATAGTAGGAGTACCCAAAGAAACGAAAACTATGAACCTCAACTAAAAAGGCATAATCTACGTAGAATTCGGTAGATGGTTCATCTTTTCACAGGATTTTATTATTCTGGTGTTCTGGTTGACGCTGGGTGCAATGGATGTTAATTTAATGTGCGCTTTAATCAGTCACATAATTCTTTGCCCTTAAGAATATTTATAAGATTTACAAAATGATGGAAAATATTCTATATATATTTTGTAACTTCTGCCTGGCGTGTGAAAGATAAAATATTCAACCTACGTAATTTCCTTTCCAACTGCTTTGGATTTTGAAATCTTTAATAAATACATTGTTACTACGGTACTATGACTGAAAACTATCGAACATTTAATTCTTTGTTCTGCCTTTTAATTCATATGTTCTTGACTAAAAGATTGAGAGAGTTTGGATCACCTGAAGATCAGGGGCCCCAGCCTTCTTTAGTTAGCCTTATAAGGCTAACTAATGAAAATATCACGACTTAACCTAACCAGTCGTTAGGTCAACTGTACGCCCTTGACGATTGGTTAGGTTAAGTCGTGATATTTTCGTTAGTTAGCCTTATAAGGCTAACTAACGAAGGCTGGGGGCCCTGATCTTCAGGTGATCCGCGAGTTTCCTGATAGTGTGCAAACATTTAATTACATTACTATAAAACATTAGGAAAATGGCACGTTACATACTCTTTTGAAATTAACTTCTGTCCTCATATATACACAAATATATTCTAGCTTACATATAACAAAAGTAGTCCTACAAAATTTAAATTAATCATAATTCACGGATGCGTTCACCTGCTGAGTGAATAGATGTGCGACAAGACTTTGGCAAGGTGGTCTTGCGAGGACCCCTAGCGTGACGTCATCAAATCCGTGGTCAGGCCTTGTATTGAGAGGCCCTTGGACGTATTGACTTTTTAAAATCCACATACCTAAAAAAACTAATTAACCTAACCTTAATGTCATCGAACAGAGAAAGGCGTGATAAGCGTTTCGAATGCAATTGAGGGCTCGAAGGGTGTTTTCTGTTTAGTCAATAAATTGCGAGTAATCGTTAATCTAACCTAGCCTAGCCTAATCTAGCCTAACATGATCAGGAACAATATATCTTTTAAGATTTAATGTTTTTTAAATATTCCGAGGTACCAAAGTTAGTGTCATTGCATAAAAAATGTAAAGAATGTAGGTAAAGCTAAATTCAAATAAATTCAATTAATTAAAACGCATGAACTCAAGGTTGGGAACACCCAGTCCAGGTACAACTCGATTACAGAGATACAGTTTCGAAACTTTTACAGAAAGGCCGGATGAGGCCTCCGATATGATGTTAATTTTATTTTGACAAATTCTTTTGTCCCATTCATATCAAATTAATGTTTATTATAGTCCTATTTAGTCAATCAATGAACGCATCTTTTCACATTGATGGGCCTCTCTTTACTTTTCATGCACTTGCAAAATGTTATATACTCACTATTCTATCGTTACTCATTCTTTCCACATGACCGTATCGAAGCCTATCTATATCAGTCAATAAACATTAGCATAATCGCATTTATAACGTGTAAATAATTTTACACAAACTATTTTTAACAGAAATGGTTTAGCGATAGCCAGCGAGACTACACCGTTTGCTTTAAGTTCACGAGCTACTCGCGTTCTAGGTGCAGCTTCACAACTTGTGTGTTTTGACCCACTGACTTTGAATACGAAGCTCAAAATTTTGATGGTTGTGGTATTTTTGTAAGTTTATGGATCGACTGGGTCTTCCTCGATTTCGCAAAAAAAGTATAAAATTTTGTACAAGAGTGATCTGATTAGATACATACAGGTAGGCTTTTACCATACCAACGAAGTATACTCAAAGCCTAGGGGCGTTCAAGTATTATGTAATGCAAAAAGGAAACTTTGGCCTCCCCCCCCCTTCCCTTTGAAATACTTTGTAAACGTTTTGGAGAACTCTTCCCCTCGAGCGTTATGTAATATGCTAAATTTTTATCCACCTTCATACAACTAATTTTAATTAGGTCAGAGATCCCAAATACTGAGCATTCTGAAAAGAGCGAACATTGTCCCTATATATAAAGGAGGGACTAGGTCTCAAGCAAGGAACTGTACACTAGTGTCACTGACATCCCATCTCGCCAAAATATTAAAAAAAAAAAGAAAATAGAGAAAATCTACGACAGAGAGAGAGAGAGAGAGAGAGAGAGAGAGAGAGAGAGAGAGAGAGAGAGAAAACCAGCACGGATTCCGATCAGGAAGATTGTGCCTATCACAATTAATAAAGCACTATATCATAATAGACGCACTTGAAAGCAATAAAAACTACGATGTACAGGGTGTCCCATAAATCTAGTGCATTATTTAAAGAGCTAAAACTACCTCAAAGATGTAATGAAACTGACATTTTATTTTTATTTAGCTACAAGTGTAGGAACAAAATCATTAACTGACAATAGGTAAATGAATATTTTGTGACGTCAAAAAATCCATTCAGATCAGACTACAAATAGATTAAAACATTTTATTCCTAATTTAGATTTTTATTTTAAAAATTATCAATTTTCATTAGACAAACAAATTATTTACATCAGCTGATAAAGTAATGTGAATGTAAACTTGTTTAAAACCAAGTTGAAATCTCGATTAATAATAGAATACTAATAAAAATGTAGGATTAAATGTACATTACTTGTTCATCTGTTGTGTCTAATAGTGTATTAATTTCTTTGTAGTATTATCATATCTTCAATAACGACTTTATTTATAGTGTAATAACAACTTACCGTAAGATTAATATATACTGTAATTAACAGTTCTTATTCATGATTCAATATTATCAATAATTTTTTTTTAATTAACAGCTCGGTAAAGCCCTAAGCTTAAAGGCCAATTAAAAAAAATAAAATGGTCCAATTTCACAATTATTTTGTTGAATTTACTGTAACAACAGAAGTTGTAGAATTGTGTTTATTTTATTAATAATAAAAGGTTATTCAATTAAAAAAAAATTCAATAGGGAAAATAGACATTATATTTTAAAGTGAAATAAACACCTTTCTAATGTCAATTTTACACATTTCAGGAAAGAAAATACCCTGATGGCCCAGTATACCAATCAAAAGAAAGTGGAAATGGTATTGGTACAAGTTTCCGGAAAAAGTTAGAGGGAGGCATGTTCGTGAAATAACTGACATGTCTCCCTCTGGCTTTTCCCGGAAACATGTAGCAATACCAGTTCCACCTTCTTTTGATTAGTATACTGAACCAACAGGGTATTTTCTTTCCCGAAATACGTAAAACTGACATTAGAAAGGTGTTTATTTCACTTTAAAAATATAAAGTCTATATACCCTGCACTATACACGGATTTTGCTAAAGCATTCGACAAGTGTAATCATGGTATAATAGTACATAAACTGAAATATATGGGGATAACAAACAAAGGAAAATGGATCTAAAACTTCCTCAGAGAACGTCAGCAAGTGGCAAAAACTCTATTCAGTGGTGGCCAACCGCGGCGCATTGCGCCAAAGGTGGCGCATCAAGTACTTTGAAGTGGCGCATCGAGGTCTAGTATGAATTGTGCTAAATTTTCACTTCTAACACTAAATATTAAAAATCAAAGATTTAAGCAGTTAACGAGCCTTTTCGTCTATGAAATTGATAAAATCGAAACAAAGATCCCGACTCTCTGATTCTAATCTAAAAAATTTACTGCAGCTTGCTACAACAGACTTACATCCAAATATTTTGAAGTTGGTAAAGTCGAAACAACATCAAAAATCTCATTAAGGTAAATATTTTTCACATTATATTTCTATTTAAGGTAAATATATATTATATATTTTTACTTCCAAGTTATTAGTAATTTTTTCACAAATTTTTTTTTGGCGCATCCGAATTAAACCTAACCTAAAAATGGCACGCATCAAAAAATGGTTGGCTACCACTGCTCTATATCATCAGAATCGGAAGTACGTAGCTCAATTCCACAAGGAACAGTTTTATTCATTATGTTAACAGAGAGAATGAAGTAACCAACAACAGTATAATAACATCTTTGCCGAGGATACAAAAATCAGCAGAGAAATCAGAAATGCAGAAGTGGAAGCCCTGTAGACGAACACAAATACAAAGATGGTCAAAAGAAAAGAACATGAAATTTTACCACGAAAATTTTCAACTCTTAACATATGGAAGAAATTCGGAAGTAAAACAGATAGCATATTATTCCCCAGATAGACACGAAATTCAAAGCAACACGAAAGCAAAAACTTTAGGGGTTATATAATAGATGATGCGAAACCTGATAAAATCAGATGGCGATAAACAAAGCAAAATGAGTTACGGAAGAGTTACCAAGAACCTACAAAAGAAGGGACAAGAAAGATACCCCTGCTGAAAACACTGATCATACCAAAACTTGAATACTGATAAAATTTGACGTCCCTACATAAAAAAATTAATAAACTAGAAGAAATTCAAAGAAATTTCACAGACAAGATTGATGGTTGCAAAGAACTCAACTCAAAGTTTATATATATTACACCAAATTATAAATACTAAGTCTATTACTTTATACTCATTTTTTTGATAATTTCTATGCTTAGACGTGCCAGGCAAATTTTATCGCGTGCTCAAATGGGCACGCGTGCATAGGTTCACCACCATTGGTCTAGCGCAATAGCAAAAGCTTCACTGAAATCTCGAAAGGGGGATGACCAAAAGTCAGAGTTATGCAAGAAGATCGTCAGTAGAGCGTCCCTTGCGGAATCCATACTGACGATCTGAAAGAGGACTGCGAGAAGAGAGGTGTTTAAGAATAGAAAAACTTTTAGAAAGGCAAGAAATGAAAGCAATTGGACGATAGTTGGAGGGTTGAGAATAGTCACTATTCTTTGGGACAGGCTGAATGAAATCGAATTTCCAGCAGGAAGGAAAAGTACCAGATGAAACACAAAGACGAAAGAGTTTACTTCAGCAGGGTGTCAGCACAGAAGCACAGTTCTTAAGAACAGGAGGAACACCATCAGGACCATACGCCTTCCTAGAGTTGAGCCCAGACAGGGGAGAAAAAACATCTTTCGAAGAGATTCTAATTTCAGACAAAGTCAGAGGGAGGAGGAAATGGAGGAACAGCACCGGAATCGTCCAGGGTTGAGGCGGAAGCGAAAGTTTGAGCGAAGAGTTCAGCTTTGTCAGGAGAAGAGACAGCAACTGAGGCGTCGGAATAGAAGAGAGGAGGGAAAGAAGAGGAAGTAAAGTTGTTGAAGAGGTTCTTAGATGCCAGAAAGAGCGAGAATAATTAGAATTGGTTAGGTTTTCACATTTTTGTCTTATGAAGGAATTTTTGGAGAGTCGAAGAGCAGATTTTGCACGATTCCGGGCAGAAATATAAGCCGAGTGAGAGCAAGGAGTTGGACGGCGACGGTATCTTCTGAAAGCTTCTTCTATGTTGCGGATAGCATTAGAACAAGTAAAGTTAAACCAAGGTTTTTTTTGCATTTGTAGTAGGAATAGAATATGGAATGTACTGTACGCCTCCATGCCCGAGAGTATCACCTCCATGATGCACTCAGCACACTCGGAAAGGCCCGGGCCACGGTAGTAGTAATCATTCCATGGGAAACTACAGAACTACTGCCTAAGGCCCTCCCAATCAGCGGCGACGAAGTGCCAAAGGCACTTGGGAGGCTCCAAAGGCCGAATTGGAGCGATAGGACAGGAAACAGATACAAGATTGTGGTCGGAGGAGCCCAACGGAGAAAAAAAATTTGACAGGTAAGAAGAGGGATGAAAAGTAAGAAATATATGCAGAATGTTGGGCCCCTTTTCAAGACGATCGGGGATACGAGCAGAGTGCTGTACACTTTGCTCTAGGTCATTTAGGATAGAAAAGTTAGTTCACCAGGGATGTTAGTGAAATGGAGGAAAGCCAAACCACTGGGAAAGGCTTCGTAAATTAAATCTATATTCACTGGAAAAAAGGAGAAATTCGCCACACTTTACACATGGAAAATAGGAAAATGGGTACTTAACTTCAAACTGAACCCAGTAACTATCCAAACACTGAAAAATACAAGGTAGAATGTGTAGTGTGCCCAAACTGAAAGCCAGACAAGCTACACCATCTCAAAGAAAATGTCTTGATTGTCTGAGGACTAAGACTATTTAACCAGCTTCCCAAAGACAGCAGGAAAATCACGTGTCAAAGTTGAAGTCGTCAAAAGACTAGACTAGACGTCTGGCTCAGAATGGTACCGGTTGAGTTGGATGAGCCTGGCTATTTGAGATAGAAATTACAAGAGAAGCTCTCTCCTACACCAGGCCAGGCCTAAAGGTGGGGCCACCAGCTTGACCCTTGCGCGGTCAGAGACCGACGAACCTAACTACTACAAGGTTATAAGGTATTACAGTGACTTAGGAAGAACATTTTTTTTTATTCTGAAGAAACAAAAATTTGTTTCCGCCAATGGTCCCCTAACTATTTTAAATCATGAATTACAGGGAAGCCTTTCCCTGGATCTACGTCAGAGGTTGTGAATATCTTCTGTTCTGAAAACAAAGCGTTTCCTTCAGGTTCATTTGAAAACCAACTCGTGAAAATAATAATTCAGTTACCCAAGATTTCTTACGTCTTGTTACGTAATGCATCAGGTAACCCCTTTTCCCTCCCTCCCGTAACACCTGAATAACTACTCTTCAGTGTAGTCCCCTACCTATATCTAATTAGGCCACACTTGCACAAAAGTTCAGCCCTTTGTGAAATCGAGAAAAAGCCAGTCATTCCATAAATTTACAAAAAATACCAAAGCCATCAAAATTTTGAGCTTCACACCCAAAGCCAATGAGACCAAATTTGTAAAGCTGCACTTAAACTAAATGGTTCGTGAGCTTAAATTCAGTGTTAACGTCACATTGGCTGAAAAATCATCATCTGCAGCATTATTAGCCCATTTATATGGGGTCGCTGTTGCGAATACTACTACTCCACTCCGCCCTATCCTGCGCCATCTCCTCCGTCAGGTTCTTCTCGCTCATGTCCATCCTGATGCGATCTCTCCACCTCATCCTCGGTCTTCCTTTCTTCTTCCTCCCGGGCACTTACATAGATAACACCCTCCTCCCAACGTAGTTCTAGTCTCTTCTCATGACATGCCCATACCATGCCAGTCTTCTCTCTTGAGCCTTCTTTGGTCCGCATGCCATCCTCTCTGGTTTTGGCAATATATTTTACGGCCGGATGACCTTCTCGACGCCAACCCTGCTCTTTTATCCGGGCTTGGGACCGGCTGGGGAATGGGCTGGCTTGCCCATCCCCAGGCAGAGTTGGCTGAAAAATAACTGTTCGAAATCTTTTGTATGAAATTATTTACAAGTTATAATGCGAGCGTGGACCGGCTAAATATAGATAGGCTTTGGCGTATCTTCCTCTATACTTAAGTTCAATAACTTTTTCTATCAAAGACTTTCCTCGGCATCTTTACTTCGTATTCGGCCCTTCCCTATTATGCATATATACATTGGGTCATAAGGCAGGTGTGGCCCAATGTGGCTGGATTTTTGTAACCGATATTATACGTCTCTCATCTTATATCAATGTTGTCTATCAAATATTGTACATTTTTGCTTAAATTATCGTATTTTGAGAACATTATCTAAAAGAACTTAGCTGTACACTGTACATTTACCAAAAGACTGACCATTCCTTGAGCTGTGATGCCATAGAAATTGACAATATGGCGTCATTAGAATTTTCCCAAAATAGTCATAAATTGATTATAATTCGACGTGTGTCTATGGGGTTGTATATTTGTAAATCTGCCATACAAAGCATGTTAAGAAGACATTAAAACTTACCTTTGCTGAGGCTTTGCAGTATAACAAGTCATCCAAGTGTTGCATCCGATGATCACGATTTCCATGTGGAAATGTGAGGGACGTTTTCGTAACATTGTTCTAATAATTATTAACTTGCTAAAGAACGTGTGGTTCATTGATTCCGTGATTCTCTAAACTCTAAAGAATCACCGGTCATAACTGTCGGACGTATCTGCTAGGAGTTGGAAGATAATTATGCATCTTACTCACCAAAATGTTTTTCAGCTTCAACTTCAAACTTTCATCCAAAAAAAGAATACAAGTGACAAAGTTTTACAATTTTCAGACATTTGTTATGACAATATATCCACAGTACTCTCATCTGAATATGCCCTTTGAAGCATGAAGGCTTTTTAGGCAAAATTAATGACATTTAGTTTATTACAAAAATAGTGAAAGTGCCAAGTAATAATAATAGACAAAAAATAATAATCTATACTATAATAAGAGAGCTGTCCGTCTGTCTGTCCGCCCGTCACACTTTCAGAAATTGTTAGAAAAAATTGAAAAAAAAAATTCAGAAATTGTATTACGGGCGGAAATGTGAAGCTCAACATTTTCATGACTGTGTTCTTTTCTGTAGTTTAGCAATGGGGGAAGGGTGGGGGTAATGGGGATGGGTGGGGGAAGGGTGGGGGTAATGGGGGATGGGTGGGGTAATGGGGAGAGGTGGGGTAATGGGGGATGGGTTAGCCCCAAGTTGTATGAATGGGGGTGAGGAGGTTTTGGGAGATACCAGATTCAGAAATGTTGACACAATGTGAAACTCAAAATTTTCACGGCTGGGTTCTTTTTTTGTAGTTTAGCCTGTCTAACCGTCAGCGAAGTGACGGGAACTGTACTAGTAGCAATAATAATAGTAAGCTATACTAATAATTGTGACGGTCGAACTGCGAACTTTCTTTGTCTCTTATGGCCGGCCAATCACTGACCGGATTTGGATGAGACTTGGGGGATAGGTATAACTGAGGCTGGGGAAGAACATAGGCTATGTGGCCTCGGCCTCTGAGGTCATACATATACACACACACACAGTATATTATATATATATATACACCACACACACAGTATTATATATATATATATACACACACACAGTATATTATATATATATACACACACACAGTATATATATATATATATACACACACACAGTATATTATATATATACACACACACACAGTATTATATATATACACACACACAGTATATTATATATATACACACACACACAGTATATTATATATATACACACACACAGTATATTATATATATACACACACACACAGTATATTATATATA